>JAHHFK020005250.1:0-332500 GCA_024533555.2 Aedes koreicus
TCCGCCAAAAATTGAGAAACATCGAATTCCTTCATTATTTTATATGCTGACCACCTTCTAGGTAAAGTCGTGAGAATGTGATAATTCTCATTATTATCATATTATCATGATTATTATCCAGAAACTTTTCCTTGAGTTGCTGAATGATTTCATTATCGTTTGTAGTAGGTACACTGGTCGTACTTCTTATCGATTCTAAACTGGGTGCTTCGACCGACGGTAATGACTCTGAAAATTAATTTAAAAAGCATGTTGAGCAACTTTGTAAATCTGCAGTTGTTAAATATAAAGTTCGGCTGTTCAATTGTTATTCAAAACCCTTCAAGATAGAACGTTACTTCCAACTGATGGGAAGTCATACCAAAACTTTTTTTTAAAGCTCTTTGAGCGAACCCTACAGAACTGTGTTGGTTGAAAACGTGTAAACATTGCCCAGGTACACAAGCTTTGGGATGGCGTTAAGCTGACCGTTGTATTATGGATTTAGTAGAATTGGAAACTCAAGAATTCGTAGACGGATTTTTTGGAAAAGTTATCTAACCTATTAGCACATAAATTCAAAGCTTAACAACAAGGAAAATATTTCAAAAATGTAAAAATTAACTTTAAGGCGATGGAATGTATAATAATATGTAATTTTCCTGAGAACTTTTCTTTTGTTGTACAAGACGCTTCTCAAGGAGTTCATTGGGCAAACGCACAGTGCACTTTTCGCCCATTTGCTATTTATTGGTCTTACTTCAGATTTATAATTTACTAGTTTCACTGCAATCGCAGAGTTTACCAAGCACCACTAGTTAATTGTGCATACTTCATCAAAAGTAAATTATCGGGCCATAAGAAAATTCATTTTTTTTTCTGTTGGATCAGACAGTCATTACAAAAATAAGATGACAGCCTTCAATTTGTGTCACATGAAAAAAGAGTTTGATATAGATGCGGAGTGGAACTTTTTCGCCACATGTCACGGTAAAGGTCCATGTGATGCTTTGGGAGGAGTCTTAAACAGGCATGCTGCTAAATCAAGTTTGCAGGGGTTTCGAATCAGATTATAAACCAATGGAAAGAAAAGTCAAAACCTGTTATAATCATGTGAAGCAAATTTTAAAATGAAAATTATATTATTGTCGAACGATTTTCCTTCTAAAAAGAAGCACATTCAGTGAAACTGTGAGAGCTCATTAGGCGTGTTTTATGTCTATAATAATAGCAATATTTAAAGACCTCAACAAATAACCGAGTTTTATTTATTTTATTGATTGAAAACCATGAGATTGTCTTATCAAAGTCCAAATGGAAATCGATAAGGTGTATAGTATTGTCCGTGAAAGATGCATTTCCAAAATTCAATTTCTTAATACTCAATTTGATACCCTATGCATTTTTACTAAAATTCTACGCATCCCTGTAACAATTTATGATACCCACCAGCAATCTACAAATTTGATTAAAGTTTTTGGAAAATCCATGGTAGCCTAGAATCTGAAATTGAAATAGGTGTAGACAATTGAGACAAATGATAGTTTAGTCGCATAGACCAAAAACCCAAGACTGTATTACTTAAAAAAAAAATCTCCAAAACGAAAAAACATTCGCCTCTAATGTTTTGATATATTGTGTAAAACAGTCTAAATTTTTAAGAAAATATATAAAATCGTGTAGAGGCATCTAGACAGACACCATGAAAATCGCAAAATACAAATACAATCAATGTTTTACTATACAAAATTTCAATTTTTCCATGCCATCATATTTTTTCTTTAGAGAATGTTTAATTATCATCATTTGTTGTTTGAACATTTGAAATCGGTTCACTGATTCAAAAGTTATGATTTCTTGGAAAAAGTCATTTTCGGCAAAAACTAAAAACAAATAGATTTTTGAAATCGCCCTAACATGGAAATGTTCACCCTGATGCAAAAATAAAAAAAAATACATGCCTAATATTTTGTGATAAGGAACGAAACTACCAATTTTCACGAAATTCTGGGACCCACTATATCGGTATTTTATGGAATGGCGGCATATAGACCAAATTTGTGGTTTAAAGACGGCTTTTAGTTCCTTTTTTTTGTAAAATTTTGTTGTGGGGGGGTTTTTTTCTTTTTTTGGGGTAGTACAACGAACATTTTTTTTAATTTTTTTTAAGGCAATAATTGGTTGAAAAATTTTTTTTTTTTTTTTTTTTTTTTTTTATGTGGGGGGGGGGGGTGGCTGTTTTTCCCCCGGGGGTAAAAAATTTTTTTGGGGGGGGGGGGGGGGTACAGCCCGTTCACACTTTGTCAGCATCAACAAACTGGTGCCTCACAGACGATGTCCCTTGACTCAGCCTAATATGCAGCGATTGATTATTTTTTTTATTATTACTCATAAAGTATTTGAGTGGAAATCGATATTAAACTTGTAACACATTTGCTTAGACAAGTTTAATAAGACGTTTGGTTGTATGTTTCATGAAAAGTTACACAACTCATTTTATTGAGTCAGAATCTTTCTAGGGATATGGATGTAATGTCGGTCTATAAGCACCAAATTGGGTCCATTCATGGATGCAACTTCGTCCCATTCGATAGATTTATTATTAAATGCAATCTTCATACGAATTTTTGCTTCTGATTTTCTGCTTAAAGACGTTTTCAGCTAAATTCACTATACTTAACACAAAATTTCAAAAAACGAGTTATGATAAAACTACTTTGAAACACTTAAATGATTCGCACATGTGATCTATTGGCAATTCGATCATTGAAACATGATAATTCACTATTTACAGATTTTGTTTCATAGGTTTATGTTTTAAAAGTGTTTTAAAAAATATACAGCCGCAAACACTTATAATTCCATTAAAATTTGACCAATTATAACATTTTTACAACGTTATTAATACAACAGGCCATAGTTGGGAACATAGACAAAAATATGCTCCTAAAATTGGGTCTATGGTTTTCTTGTTAACTCATTGTTATATTATCTATGTAAACACTTAGTAAATAACGTGTGACTATTATCTGTACATCTAGGCTGCATTACTCGGTTAATCGGTTAAAATTTAGAACATTTGAAGATCGTGAAGATAATCTGTTCAGCTTAACCAGTGAAATAATACTGTCTAAAAAGTTGAGGAAATCGAAAATAACGTGGAAGTGAACAACTATAAATTGATTGATAATGGCTCAATTCCTTTGGAATCAATCGTTCATCAAGATAGCAATATAATTTTGTTGATTATCGCTGAATTAACGTTATATTTGGTACAAAGGCCGAATGAAGGGCCTGGGCTAACATTACATCCCGTAACCATATATATATATATATATGTTTATATATATATATATATATATATATATATATATATATATATATATATATATATATATATATATATATATATATATATATATATATATATATATATATATATATATATATATATATATATATATATATATATATATATATATATATATATATATATATATATATATATATATATATATATATATATATATATATATATATATATATATATATATATATATATATATATATATATATATATATATATATATATATATATATATATATATATAATATATATAAATAAGTTATCGGTTTTTAAACCGGGATGTGATTTTTAAAAACTAAAACTTCACTCTAAGATGGTCAGGACTAAAAACTCTCTATTTCCACAAATGAAAATAGTTTTATTAGTCTAATCTGTTTACTGAAAGCATACTACGCCAATCTGATGCAATCGATGGTAAACACCCAGTCGATATGATGATGTGATCCAGATGATCAATAACAATGCAATCCATTGATGAAGTCGTTCGCTAATTCGGTTCAGGTTCAATGCCAGATACGCAGTTTGTTGTCCACGCTTTCTTGGAAAGGGCTTGTTGACGATGCGTAGTTTTAAGTTCATGGTTCACGGTAGCTGAGGACCCATTTCGAGTTCAATGTCAGATGCGCAATTGGTTTACGCTTGCGGATGGTGTCTTGAGTGTGGGAAAGTGCTGAACGGAAGTTATCGGATGCTAATGGTGATTCAGATTTGTTGATCAAGTTGCACACTTGCGAATGTTGACGTTGGGGAGATGATGATTCCACTAAAGGGAGTCTGGTGATGATTTGTGTTTGCGGTTGTTTGTAGTCACGCTTTTAGGGCTGGAAATATGAAACTGGTGACCGATGATGGTTGTTCACAGGATGCCGATGATGGGCCATCCCTTGGGCAAGGGAGAGTTGTTAACTTATATATATATATATATATATATATATATATATATATATATATATATATATATATATATATATATATATATATATATATATATATATATATATATATATATATATATATATATATATATATATATATATATATATATATATATATATATATATATATATATATATATATATATATATATATATATATATATATATATATATATATATATATATATATATATATATATATATATATATATATATATATATATATATATATATATATATATATATATATATATATATATTTTATATATATATTTATTTATATTAAAAGGGCGATACGGTCAAAATTTGGTCAATATCAACTTGACGTATTTCTTTCAATTTTGCATTTAAAAAACCTGAACACCCCTCATTTTGAAGGTGTGTGTGTGTAGAATGTTGCTCCTATTTTGATTTTGGAATTCACTCTTCAGTTGTCAAAATGCCGTCCAAGCAAGAAGAGCAGCGTATCAAAATTTTGCTCGCGCATCGCGAAAATCCGAGCTACTCGCACGCAAAGTTGGCAAAATCGCTAAAAGTTGCCAAATCAACCGTTACAAATGTAATTAAAGTGTTTGGGGAACGTTTGTCGACAGCCAGGAAGTCTGGATCGGGGGAAATCGAAAACCGGAAGCCGCTGAGACGACAAAGAGAGTTGCCGGTAGTTTCAAGCGAAACCCTAACCTATCTCTCCGAGATGCCGCAAATAAGCTGGGTGTATCGTCTACAACCGTGCATCGAGCCAAAAAACGAGCCGGACTATCGACTTACAAGAAGGTAGTGACTCCAAATCGCGATGATAAACAAAATACGACGGCCAAAGCACGATCCCGGAGGCTGTACACGACGATGCTGACGAAGTTTGACTGCGTGGTAATGGACGACGAAACCTACGTCAAAGCCGACTACAAGCAGCTTCCGGGACAGGAGTTTTATAAAGGAAGGGGAAAGGTAGCAGATATTTTCAAGCACACGAAACTGTCAAAGTTCGCAAAGAAATATCTGGTTTGGCAAGCCATCTGTACCTGTGGCTTGAAAAGCAGCATTTTCATAACTTCCGGGACTGTCAACCAAGAAATGTACGTGAAAGAGTGTTTGAATAAACGTCTGCTGCCTTTCCTGAAGAAACACGGTTGTTCCGTACTGTTTTGGCCGGATTTGGCATCTTGCCATTACGGTAAAAAGGCCATGGAGTGGTACGCCGCCAACAACATGCAGGTGGTTCCCAAGGACAAGAACCCTCCCAACACGCCAGAGCTCCGCCCAATTGAGAAATACTGGGCTATTGTCAAGCGGAACCTAAAGAAGACCAAAAAAACTGCTAAGGACGAGCAGCAGTTCAAGGCAAACTGGCTTTCTGCGGCGAAGAAGGTGGACAAGGTGGCTGTACAAAATCTGATGGCAGGGGTCAAGCATAAGGCCCGGCAATTCGGATTTGGAAAAGCGGAAGCCTAACTGAATATTTTTCCTGAATTTAATACAAATTGAACTTGAAAAAGAAATTTAATTTGATTTTTTAAATAAACGATTTCACCGATTTACACGCGTTTTCCCTTGACCAAATTTTGACCGTATCACCCTTTATATATATATATATATATATATATATATATATATATATATATATATATATATATATATATATATATATATATATATATATATATATATATATATATATATATATATATATATATATATATATATATATATATATATATATATATATATATATATATATATATATATATATATATATATATATATATATATATATATATATATATATATATATATATATATATATATATATATATATATATATATATATATATTTACAGTGACGGACAATACAATAAGACCAAAGCCTGATTTTCATACAAAATGGTCATGTTAGGGAGCTTGCCTTTCATTTTCTCGAGAACCAATTGAGCTGTATATGATGATGATGATGATGATATAAAACTACCATCTATTGTAGCAAGGTAACTTCCCATAGCAGTGGAATAATCTGAAAAACGATTTGATCAGGATTCTAAAATTGTTTGTGATCATCAAGCTCCTGTATGAAGGGCCAAAAACGTTTGGGTGGGCCCGTAAGCAGAGACACTTACGCGAAACCCGCGAATATAGGGAAGAGAATCTCCTTCCAAAAGCAAGTTCACACAGACAGCACTAGAAGCGAGCCCTCGATTGACAGAATAAACCCAATAGATGGGGTCGAAGAGCCCGCCCTCGTTCCGCGAAATGTTAACAATAGGGAGGAGGCAGTCCCATGCTCCCTATTCAAATCGTTTTACTTGGGTTCCCTGGTGGTCCCTCTCTTTCCCCGTTATATGTTATTTAATATATAATATATTTTGTACACAACAAATTAAGATATCATTATAGACAAAAATGCTAATTTATTCAAATTTGAATGGATTGTTACTGAAAAATAAATAAAAGTTAGATCTGAATTAATATCCTTCTTGTCCTGAAAACAGAATAGATCATTCCAAATATCAAAGATAAAATTTCAATAAAAGATATTGTTTTAAAAGACATGTAGTAATTTTTTTTTTATACTGTTCTAGTAACATTTCAAAGATAGCAATTGGAGTGAACGAAGAGTCTGGTTTGATGATTTCTGAAATAAATGGCTTATCTTACCATAATGCCACTAAACACAATATTAAAATATAATCTTACATTGGTTATAAGCACATGCCAGTCTTTTATGAATATAGTAGTTGATATTCAGAAGTGCAATTTTAAATTAAGTGTAATGCTGAAATGCTGAAAAACAAATTGAGCCTTTGATGCCCGTCGTGTTGCTCCCGGGTTTTGGAATGCAAAAATGATTTCAAAGCGTTCTGAAATTATTGATAAAATGAGAATGGGAAATATACAATATGATTTAAAGGTACACGATCTTCAGTCGCACCCCCTCACTTCGCTATTGTCAACAACATTGCCCAGGCTACGCCAACCAGCGTCTCCATGTTTCAGCTGGCAGTCTTTTGTGATCATATGACTCGTGGAGGCGTGAGGTAGGAACTTGTGAGGACGAGAGGTCGGCCGCATCCTCCTTCGAAGTTGTCAACTCACCATTTGAAGCCCTTGTATTGTCCGTCACTGTATATATATATAAATATATACATAAATATATTTATTTATTTATATATATATATATATATATATATATAATATATATATATATATATATATATATATATATATATATATATATATATATATATATATATATATATATATATAATATATATATATATATATATATATATATATATATATATATATATATATATATATATATATATATATATATATATATATATATATATATATATATATATATATATATATATATATATATATATATATATATATATATATATATATATATATATATATATATATATATATATATATATATATATATATATATATATATATATATATATATATATATATATATATATATATATATATATATATATATATATATATATATATATATATATATATATATATATATATATATATATATATATATATATATATATATATATATATATATATATATATATATATATATATATATATATATATATATATATATATATATATATATATATATATATATATATATATATATATATATATATATATATATATATATATATATATATATATATATATATATATATATATATATATATATATATATATATATATATATATATATATATTTATATATATTTATATATATATTTATATATATTTGTATATCGGGTAAACCAAACGTGAACGGTCCAAACCAAAAAAGGAATAGAGTTGTAAACTATGACTTGAAGTTTCTAATATTACGCATACATTATCCATTCATCTATTTCAAATCAGCTTACGACGCAATCTATCGAGAGGGGTGACAGGGAGTCCCTTTGAATCTCTCGAAGATGGTTATGGCAAGATGATAAATTGTCGTGTTTACTATTTAACATTGCTGGAGGGTATGATTCGAAGAGCGGAGATAGAGACGAGGGGTACGATCTTATAGACGATAGGTACGATTTTCAGGAAGTCCGTCCAACTTTTTGGTTTCACCAACGACGTTGACATCGTGGCACGCAACTTTGAGACGATGGTGGAAACGTATATCAGACTTAAGGCTGATACCTATCATTAATGCTTAAAAAAAACATGAGGGAAGAGGCTTATTAGATAACATTGTTAGCCTCCAACCACGAGTTCACATCGACGGTGATGAAATCGAGGCTGTAGTGTATCTGGGTTCATTGGTAACCGCCGATAACGATACCGGCAGACTACGAAGGACGCTAAGAGTGAAGAAAATTCGCCGAACTAGAAAGTTGACCATCTACAAGACATTAATTAGACAGTGCATCCAGACTATTAGCGAGCAACCAGTATGCCGCGCTCCCGGTACTGGAAGACATGGAAACATGGACAGTACTCGTGGAGGACGAACGCGCCATGGTGTCTTTGAAAGGAAGAAGCTTCGTATGAGCTACGGTGGATTGCAGTTGAAACATCAAACAAACAACAAATACGTCGTAAATACTGTTTAGTGATTGTAAAACTAGGAAAATTTAAATTAAAACTTCACTTGATCATTTAAAAAAAATGAAAAAAAAAACTGAAACACTTTTTCAAACTATTCCTAGCATTCTTTTTCAATTATACATTTTTGCGTAAATTTTGTATGCTGAATCGACGTCTGTTAAAGTGCCTAAGCCATAGTCGAAGCCGTCGTTTCCTCTTTTTTTCACAGGTGCTTGAAATTATCGGTATGAGGCACCAAATATCTGTTTCCACTTCTCTTTCCTACTTTTTATAAAATAAATTGATTATCGCATGTGTTGAATCGTGTTTGTTAAGTCAAATTAAGCTTATCTCACAAATTTAACAACAAACATGAAGCGACCGTGTTATCTACATATAAATGAATATGACGCCTAAAACGAATAAAAGAATTTCGATGAAAATACTCTTCCGTGTGATACTTTGATCAGTTCTTTCCGTTTCCTCGTAGAGAGAGAATGTAACTTATCTGAGCCACACCGCTGTTCGGTTGCGTTTCTATTATTGGTGTTCCATCTACATCACTAAACAGCATGCTTTTTGTGTACTTTTAAAATTAGTAACATGTATAGCAGCTTCAACATTGCCACCGACAATCCAGACACGTTTGCTCAAACAGTATTGGAAAAATAAGATTGATTGTGGTTGTATGAACGCGAACCTCAAGACTTTAATTGTGTATCTCATCATGGACAGGTAAATATATAATTAACTCTGTGTTACTGTTACAAAAAGTGTAAGTGCTTTGCTTAAGGTTTCATAAATGCGCAAATTTAAAAATTGGCAGCAGGGTTGAATAACCTTTCAGATCATATTTCGCTGTTTTTCACTCATCTTACAAAGAAGGGTATAGCGATCCCTTGGAAATCTTTCGTTTAAAGGCCCAAAAGAGCAGTACCAGTATATCTGTGATCTCATATCTAAGGTAATGGAACACAAACATAACCAGTTCTTGAAACATTACTGGAAAATATGGATATTCTTCCATATTTTTGTTTTATCTATTTATTATATCTTTCGCTTTATAGATCCGTTACACATACAAAAATAGCCAAGCCTAATGTGCAGCGTTCAAGGTGCACGATAAATCATGAAACAACGGGTCTGTATAAATCAAATATTCTCGTTTCAGTTAAGAACTGGATTATCAGTTGACTGAAAATCGGTTTATCACTTTATCTATACATTTTACCTAACCTAACCTAAGGGGAGGTATAACGTACATATCAAAAGATACATCAAGTTTCAGCCAACTTATTTTCCCAGCATTTAATTTCCGACACTTTACTGTCGTTACAACACTAACCTGGATCGCGTTGTACTATTGAACGAAGATTCTCCAATGCACGGCACACAAAGAATTATTTATCCAGAGCTGAGAAGTTTCATTAGATAGTTTCCCCAGTTTCGCTAAAAAGTGGGATTACTCATCCAACGTGAAATCACATTTTTTTAGCGAAACTGAGTTGAACTTCTTAGTAAAATATTTAGATTGGGGTAATGATTCTTTCCGTTCACGAGCGTTGGAAGCTGAAACACTTTTTTCCTTCCGAATCCTTATCTCAAAAATAAAAATTAAAATTAAATACCAATGGTAGGCATATTTCAATGTGAAAAACAACAAGGAACCGTCCTATGACGTTGTATGTTGACGTAGAACTAAATATTAATACGTTCCATTAATATAATAACCTGAACTTCTTTCAGAGAGAGTGTGATGTGGTTGCTCCTAAATTCATGACAAATCATTCTCGCATGAAAGTTAAAGTATTCTATTCTTTCGATGTTATAGATGTTATATGTTGACCTAATGTAAGTTTAATTATATTTTTTTACATCACAGTAAATGATCTAAGAACATCTTCAGCAGTCCGGAACTATTACGAAGGCAAGTTCGACAAGACGTTTCAGTTACATATTTACAGAAAAGTTCCATGTAAAATACTGCGGAATACTGCGGAATACTGCGTTGTTCTATTTGTGTTCAATTTTACAACTTCATGAATTGGGTAGGGTAAGGGGACGTAATGTTAATCTAGCCACTTCATTGAAGAAAACCGTACTAAAATTGTCCATGAAGAGACCCAACAAGGAGCCTATAGAACGACATTACATCATATCTCAAGTTGTTGCCCTCGAAAAGTATGTTTTTCAATATTTTGGTGGTATTAATAATAATCATCTTCTTTAGATCATCTAAGTAAGCGTAAATGTCGTTAGCAGCACAATTATTTAATTAGACACAATAAAAACGGGAATGACCGTAGCATATTAGGCTGAGTCATAGGACACATAAAGAATAATCATTGTAGTAGTTACTTCTATGTCGGACCGAACAAGAAAGTTGTCGTTAATCCAACATTTAATTCGATTTAAATGTTCTTTCCGCGCTTATTCCCCAGTCAAGACCTATTAGGAAGCACTTGAGAAGATAGGGGATATTTTATGACTTGAGATAAAATTTATTAATTTATTTATTGATATAATTCCAACAGACTTAACGACTTATTGAAATGTAATGGGGAAAAGCCATTACAAAAAACCTCAAAACCGTAAACTACATTAGTCAATAAGAATAGAAGAAATACAAAGCAACACAACACACACACACACACACACACACACACACACACACACACACACACACACACACACACACACACACACACACACACACACACACACACACACACACACACACACACACACACACACACACACACAATTTTCCATTAAAATAATGTAAATTAATATAATCTTTCGTGATGGAATCAGTCGTCTGGTATTTTCACCATGAATACCAGTACGTAGTACATGCCACCATTTCTGAACTTGCGGCTTTCAATCCAACTACCATGAATCCGGTGGCGGAAGGTCTCTGTAGAACTGTAAAAGTCAGATAGAGCGTAGAGTTCATTGAAGCGCGACGAAATGAATTGAATTGGATCGTGTTGGTCGTAGTTTGCACCACACGTTCCGCCTGGCAGAAAATTTCTTGTTCGCAGAACTCGTTCATGAGCGTAGATGAAGAGTTCGGACAGCATTCCTGGAGAGTCGGTTTCATCTAGCAGCACTTTTGCCGTGAAGACTGCTTACATGACTGTACGTCTATGCTCCAACGTTTCAATACCCAAGAGTGAGCAAACATACTGGTACGCTAGAAGTTTGAAAGGATCATTTCATGGCAGATGACAGAGGGCATACCTAATAAATTTTCTTTGAACAGCTACAATTCCCGCACTTCAGATTCTTAGATACGGGCACCACACCAAGGCTCCAAATTTCAGGAGAGAACTCGAAAGAACAGTACCATGCTTTCAGACAGGTGGGATCACGAAACTCGTCGGAGATCTTAAACATGAAACCGAGCTGTCTGTTGGCTTTGGTAATGATATCCGTGTATTGTTGTCTAAATGTCAAAACGGAGTCAAGTGTGATTCCAAGGTCATGAAAAGTATCAACTTTCAGCAGAAGCTGGTTGTTTATAATGTAATCAAATACAATACAGCATTTGTTAACACTCAGAGTGGGGAAATTCCTAGAACACCAGTCTTCAAAGCTATTGATCAAGTGCATAAACAATCATAAACAATCAGCGAAGCATCGCAAAACCATATAATTTTTCACATCGTCTGCATAGAACGACCTGCAGTAATTTATTTATTTATGTAGTAATTTGGTTATTAGATCATCTTACTTCATCGGACTTATTGTCCACATGACACAAACCTACAGCTATTACAGAATCATCTTTTGCGGTTAATGCAACGCAGTAGGCCTGGCCGCTTTGACGCTTGTATCATATCTTTTATATGCTACAAGCATCAATATTGACAAAAAAAAATAATTGGGCGTCATCTAACCCAATTATTTCCAGGATGCTTTCTCGTACTGGCTGCGTTTGTATTAGATTAGATTATATTAGACATGACACAAACCTACAACTAAAAAAACAACGAGCATTACAAATACGAGCCAAAAAGAGAGCAGAAGATTCGACAAATTCAAACAATTCTTCGACAGTCGAAAACGCTCGCATCATATCTGTTAGTGGTTCATTGTTACCAAACGCTGTTCGATGGAATCGTGGTTGGAGAAGAGTAACACTCCGTAATCACAGAGAACAGACGTTCATCTTCGGTCTGCTACTTGTGTAAAACTTCAAACCGACATTTCAAATGTATGTCGTTATGCTCCTGGTAGGCGGCGCTGCAGTTGTGTGATAACTGTCATGTCAATGATCGTCAATTAAAAGCCAAGCACATAACATGAACATTTTGTTTGTTTTTCTCTACACTTGCTTCTTATACTGGCTGCCCCCCTATACTTTTACACACGTTTTTCAATAAAAGGTATATGGACATCCATGTCTGTTCTCTGTGCCGTAATGCTCTCGGCGGCACTCGGATATTCAGTTGAGAGAGAAGCCGCGAGCAGTCGACCTCTCCATTCAAAAGTTTGGCAACAAAAACCGCTTGTTGATTTTTCCATCGGCGTTCCAAGGTATGCAATTGCAGCAGATTGCAGCGATCTGAATACGGCGGGAGATTTTCAGAATCACGCCATGGTAGATTACGGAATGTCATCCGGATAAACTTCCGGAAAATTTTTTTTTTTTGATCCTCAAGCTCCAAGTCAATTGACAAGGAAGCCAGACCAAGATGGCATTTTGTAGGATCGGTCGTACCAGTGAGCAATAGAGAGCTTTCAGGCAGTACGGGTCAGTGAAGTCTCTTAAGATTTTTGACACAAGCCCTAGCTGGCGATTAGCGAACAGCAGTGGTGTCAAGTTGCTGCCTTGAGGAACGCCCGACATAAATTTATAAAGTAGTTCGATTGAGCTGAGCCGATCTTCACACAGAGTATCCTGTACGTTAGGTAAAATTTAAACCAACGAGCTAAGTTATTTGACACGCCAAGTTTGTCTAACTTTACCAAAAGAATAGCAGGGTCGACCGGGTCAAAAGCAGCCTTGAGATCCGTGTTAACAACGTCGACCTGAGATTCAGCTTCCATATTCCGGAGACACGAGGAAACGATAGGTGCAAGGTAGGTTAAGATCAATCTCCTAGGGTGAATTCCATGTTTTCAGGAGAGATGTAGTGTCTGCAACTAGCGAACAACAAGTCGTTGACGATGATCTCGAAGACTTTTGAGCAGGCTAAGAGCGATGTGATTCCTCGATAGTTTTCTACATTTGTTTATCTCCCTTCTTGAAAATCGGGAACGTGAACGAAGATTTCCAACGAGTTTAAAATTTTCCCTGGCGTAACGATATATGGAAAAGCTTCAAAAGAGGAATCGTAAGCACTGCAGAGCAACTCTTAAGGTTTCAGCTTCTGGATTGCGCATTCAACGAGGTCCAATGTAATCGCAGGAATATCGAAGTCGAACGCGTCTCTGAGAGTATCTCTGAGTGCTTCGCTGACTTGCTCCAAAGCTGGCATGGTGTCATTAAATACATTTTTTATTTGTTTTTATTTTTTTTAATCAGTTCGTTTATTTGTTAGGCTCAGATGGATTATCGTTTGGAAAGGGCTAGGCAGGTAATTTATTTCAGGTATTAGTTGCTGCTCATGGTTGTGATATCTACCAAATCCTCGGGAACTAAGCCGCAGATGGGTGACCACAGCTTGCTGGGCAGGTACAAGAAGCACGGAAACAAAAGGATTATATAACTAGGACACAATGGCAGGGACCTTGCTAGAGTGGAAGGAAGGAGGATATTGACATTACACTCTTAGATCAGACAAACAAAGGAATTCGTAGATCGCTTGCATGTAGGGGAGATCACGCATTCCCAAAACATCTCTTACCTTGCGGAAGGGTTGACTACCTCGGGCCACTAGGGTATCAAATAGTCGTGCTCTGGAGGCATCATTATCCGGGCAATGCCAAACTGCGCGAGCGATGTCATCATTACCGGTTCCGCACCTACATAAATTGCTATCGACGAGATTAATTCTGTATAGATGTGCGCCTAGCGAGAAGTGGTTGGACATTAGTCTTGACATCACATGAATGAAACCGCGACTTACATCCAGACCTTTGAGCTATGATCTCGGCGAAATATTTGAAATAATGGAATGTTACCACCGCCCAAAATAATTAATTGTCCAAGCGTTTTGCCAACTTTGAAGAGAAATCTGACGTACTAATGGGAAAAATTCGTCACGTGAAATTCTTCTTCCCTGGCCGTTTCAAAAAGGTAATCTTAAATGATCTTTCGACCAACGTACACATCTGCTCCTTTATTTTTGAAAGAAAGTAAGATGCGTGCCACACTGTTTTCATCGACTGGAGGGCCTCAATAGCACTGAGACTATCCGAGAAGATGAAATAATGGTCGAAGGGCATGTCGTAAATTATTCCAAAGCGAAATTGATTGCTGCCAGGAATTCATCCTCAGCAACATAAACGGAATAAGGTTCCTGAAGTTTCCGGAAGCAAGATGAGTATTCATAGTAGACGCCGAATCCAGGAGATCCATCACTGCGCGACCCATCATTGAAAATTCTTCTGTTGCAATTGACATGCTATTCAATAAAAAAATATGGGGAATTAAAATAGGTCAAAGTTGATGTGGAACTCCTTGAAGAGCCTGTTTCATGGAGAGATCATAATTAATGGAGGAACTGTGATAAGAGAAGCATACACTAGTAGAAGGAAGACTATTATCGGATGACATATGGTTAAGATAAATTCGCAGGAATCTAGACTGGATACTCAATTCGAGCATTTCTTCGAAGTTTTCAATCACAAGGTTGTTACTGATTCCGCACTTGATCAGTATTCTAGGTGAGAGCTCCCAGAAGCGGTTCTGTAAGGGTTTTACTCCTGCCAGAACCTCCAGGCTCATATTGTGCGTTGAATGCATACAGCCAAGGGCAATACGTAAACAACTATATTGAATGCGTTCCAATTCAATGAGGTGGCTGTTTCTTTCCGAGAGGAAGCAAAAAGAGCCATATTCGAGAACTGAACGAATAGTGGTTTTATAGAGTTTAATGACATATTCCAGGTGAGCACCTCACCATGCCTGGAAATTGATCTTAGAAAATTGATCCTTTGTTGACATTTCTGTTTCAAATACGCAATGTGTGTACTCCAAGTGCATTTTGAATCAAACATGACTCCAAGATATTTGAAGGTAATGGGTAATGGGTATTGGGTAATGTCTCTTCCCAATAGCTTGAGACGCAGTTGGGCTGGGAACCGCTTTCTAGTAAACACTATCAATTCGTTTTTTTTGCGGTGAAAACTCGATCCCCACGATCCCCCCCAAGAATAAGTACTGGAGATGGAAGTAATTTAACTGAACTCCAAAAATAACGACGGTTTATTTATGTCCTCGGTGGGACATAGACAGAAGCTGTGCAAAGATCTTTATTCTTTACATTTATTTGGCAACCGACGATTTCAATGCCTGAGATTATTGGGAGTGAGATTTTATAGAAGGGGTAGCACTTTTTCATCCCCAAAAGTACGCCACCATATGAATCATCTCGGTCCAGGCGAATGATGTTAAAATCGTGGAAGTTTAATTCATCTTCAGAAGATGGCCATGTTTCACACAAAGCAAATACATCACAATCAGAATTGTGAATCAAATACTTGAACGAGTCTAATTTAGGTAATAGACTAAGGAGTGTATCGAAAAGTAGTTATAAACATTCGATGCGTTATTACGCATAAACTACTGTATATATTTTTAGCGTGTAAGCGCCATTTGCTTTGTTTACATGTCAAAAATGATTATTCGGTTCATTCATTTCCGTTGATAAAGTTGTATTCAAAATGTCGCGAATTGAATTTGAGACTAAAAAGAAAATTCTGCACACTTGGTGCACCGAAAAGGGTGTTACTTACAACCAGATTGCGAAAAGAGTAAATGTTCACCCGGCAAGTGTAAAACGCATCATCGAAAAGTTTGGTAAGGAGTGCTCCCTCAAGGATTTACCAAGAAGTGGCCGGAAACCCGGCTCCAGCAACCCCGATTTGGACCAAAAAGTTGTGGATTATATTCAACGGAACAAATCTGCCTCTACTCGCGATCTAGCCAAGAAGTTCAGGACCAGCATCGGAATGATTCAACGAATCAAGCGCAGGAATGACTTGAAGACGTACAAAAAGCAGAAAGTGCCCAAACAAACTCCGGAACAAAAGTCTCGTGCCAAAACCAGGGCTCGAAAGCTGTACAGCTGCATTTTGGACAATGTCGACCAGTGCATTTTGATGGATGACGAAACATACGTTAAAGAAGATTCAAGAACGCTACCGGGGCCGCAGTTTTATACTAAATCTGTTGGGGAACGTGTGCCAACCGCAGATACGACTGTTGCGATGGAGAAATTCGGTCAGAAGGTGCTCATTTGGCAAGCTATTTGCACATGTGGCTTGCGTTCTTCAATTTTCTATACAAAAGGAACTATAAATGCTGAGATTTATCAAAAGGAATGTTTGAAGAACAGGTTGCTACCATTGTATAGAAAGCACCAGTCCCCTCCTCTCTTCTGGCCAGATTTGGCATCGGCACATTACGCCAAATCCACTCTACAGTGGCTGACGGAGAATAACATCAAGTTCGTAGAAAAAGACATCAACCCACCAAACTGTCCCCAGTTGCGACCGATCGAACGCTATTGGGCAATAGTCAAGCGTATATTTAAGAAGGATGGTACAGTGTCCCAAAACATGACCGATTTTAAGAAAAATTGGGCAGCGGCATCCAGGAAGTGCACAAAGGTCACTGTGCAGAATTTGATGGCAGGTGTCAAATCAAAGGTACGGGCATTCTACAGAAATGAACATGATGACTAGTTTTTCCGTTTGGATCTTTTGTAAACATGTTAAGCTATAATCAACTGAAATAGTATGTTAATTTTAACCATGTTTTCATGCCTATTTTATTATTTGGAAGTTTATAACTACTTTTCGATACACTCGTTACGACAGTTCCATTGTAATACGGTGATCATATATTGATCCTCACTCGACGAATTATTCATCGAAAGATATGAATTCACCAATGAGGGGCCATGATACAGTCAATTGCTTGAAGTAGTTTCCAACTATAGGAATAAGCAGGTCAATAAGTCCTCAGAGCGCTGAAGCATCTGAAAGACCAAGAGCATTTAAAATGTTATCCACAATGTCCCTAAAATTAATCTTACCTCGCTTGGACGGGATATTCTTAGAATTGCGAGAAGACGTAGTTTTTGGTTTTGGCAACCTCTTACAGTTACTGTTATTAAGTAGCGGTGGGGTGGTATAGCTACAGCTAGGAACGGATGCATCAGCTATTACCGGTTTATTCGGTTTTTTTAATTGATCCCCGCTACCTGCAATTGTTTGCAAGCTTTTGAAAGTAGGTTTTGTTTGTTTCCAGCGCACACCCGGAGAACAAGTGAGCTTTCTTTTACCGGGGCGTGTACCTCCGGAAATCCACTCTCATCCGGAAATCCACTCTACGCCAGAGTCCAGTTCGAAAGACAAAATCAAAAAAGGATTTTTATTTTCAGCGGCTGATACAGACGATGCAGACGCTCCGTTTTGCGACTTTAGCATCTGCCACAACGGGGCTTATTGTCGCAAAAAGTAGCCATATGACCCAACTGTTTGCACTTGGTACAATTAAATAACCTCGGTACAAAAAGGCACACTGAAAAAAAAACCTTATCAATTTCAACAAATTTTGTGAGAATTGATCCGGCGAAGGTCACTTGTAGCGAGTCCGACGGTGAATACGTTTTTTTTTCATCTACCATGGATCCTGCATGCAATTGTTTGCATTCCAGAATTTTAATGGTAGAGGAATCAGAATTTGGAAGTCGCCCCTTACCTTCCATACCTTCAGGATCGTTGCAGAAACCACACCATCTACCTCCACATCTCGAGATGGGATGTAAACGTAGTACTCGGCATTACAACCTTCGTCACTAGCAATTTCATTTGCAATTTTATACGTAGGTGCAGTAACACGCAGTTTGTTTCAGTTGACCTGATGAAATTCGGTTCCTGGATGACGATGCGTCAAATTTCTTTTAATGCCCAGAAAGACTAGAGCTTTCACTTTCTGCCGAAAGTAGACAACCCAAGGAGAGGCAGAAGACGGCTGATAACAGTGTGCCCTAAAAACATCTTTGGGAGGCAAGACGCCCCCCGTAGAATCATCCATGAAAAACAAATTTTAGGAGAGAAAAAATTGAATAAAACAAAAGAAAAATCAGATGATTTTTTAAACACCCTACGATTGGGAACGATTCACTATATGGGAGAGAGATACACAAAAAGCACTAGCAGATGAGGGAACAAAAACCAAAATGTGCTACTTGCCCTAACGCTGCGCCATTGTCGGTATGGCACCTTCTGCTGTTGTTCGCATACAAAGCACCGCTTGCTGACCGGCAGTGGATGGAGTGATGACCTTCCCTGCTGCGATGATGGTTATGAGATTACATTTTTTCCCCTCGGGTGGTTGACGAGGGTACTGGCTGGACAGATCATCCGTCGGACACGGCCGGGAAGTTCTCCTTCCCTAAAGAAACGCTCGGCTGGATATCGGCGGTTCAAACAGTGCACTAATGTTAATCACCACGTGGTTGATAGCGGGTTGAAAAAAAAATAGCAAAAAAGGTAGTGCAGAGTGTGAAAAAAAACTGAACCGAAGCTCTTCAGCGTTCGATGCGGAATGATTAAATACACTTTTGTAGTGCTCAGAACGGAGATCACATTTGTTCACTGGTGTACTGGCGTTCTATCGCCAAGATGAATTTCAACCGGTAAACCATTAATATTCCTTTTTTGTGTTCACAAATGATCAGAACAACTCTGGGTTGCGTGGTGAATTAATTTTGAGTTTTGCAGTACTTACATTTGGGCGAGTTCAGCGCCGTTATTGCCTTAGTTTGGGATCACCAGTTTTACACATTGAGCATGTTTGCATCATCTGTTGATCCTCTGTGTAATAACAGCTGAACTGGCAGTAACGGAGTAACAACCTCGGGCGGTCAATTATGCTCATTATCCTGCTCAAGCTCATAAAAACGGATAAATTCTTTGAATAGGCTAAGACAACTGTAACTTCTCGCCGGCGTCGGTGGTGTAGTGGTAAGCGTGACTGCTACTTGACACCCCAGTGGGTCTGGGTTCAATCCCAGTCGACGTCGGTGGTTTTTCTGAGGCGAAAAAATCGGGTCACGTCTTCCTTCGGAAGGGAAGTAAAGCCGTTGGTCCCGGCTCATATTCATGAGTCGTTAGGTAGGGTCCAGGTGGTGCAGTCGTCTTCCTGGCGTCGGTGATTGTCACCATGTGAGGAAATAGGCCGACGTAAAATAAAAGTAAAAAAAAAAAAACTGCAACTTCTCGCTCTGACTAGCTTGCTGTCTTGCTTTCTCACACAATAATACGAAACTACAGTACCCTAAAACGGGGTAAGCGGGGTAACATTGATCGGTTTGGCTCATATCATGAATAGTTCAAATAAATATTTTTCGATGATACTCTTTCTAACTATCAACTATGTTTCTTAATCTAGTATTATTTGCCTTCTGAAAGCTATAGCATTGGTTTGAATATTAAGTTTTTTGATTAACTAAGAACTGAAAATTCAACATCAACTTTCAGCTAGCGGGGAGAAAAGCAATCAATGCTTATCTAATAGCTAACATTACAGGTTAAGAGATATTTTCCTAGTAGTTTCAACCCAGTAAAGGTGACTGCTCTGTGACTCAATTAAGTCACAATAGAGCTACTGAAACCATTTTTGACGGTTATGTGCTGCTTGGGTTTTTACATACTTTAGGCTAGATAGGTTGGGTTCTTGATTAAAGGAAAAAGATTGTAATAAAATTGTTAGTCGTTTCTATTTAAAAAAGTTCTCATGGATGTCCATTTTTTACGCTTTTTTGCTACAACTTGTTACAAAATCAATGCAACTTCACGTAATTTGGCTTTTTCATGTAAGCAAAGGAGCAATCTGACAAACATCCCAAGCAACACAAAATCGTCATATATGGTTACAGTGATTTGATTGTGACTTAATTGAGTAGTATTGGAGTATCATCAACTGTATTGCAACAAGTTACCTTGCAACCTGCTAGAGATAATAATAATAAAATTCTAAAAATAAAATCAAAACTTAGGGTCGGGAGGCCCCTCTGAAACGCCCCCCCCCCTGGCTACGCCTATGGTAGAACCGTTAGCCAACCGCAATAATAATAATAATAATAATAACTACAACATCAACAATTACAACCATTTACCATCAGACCGTGTGTTTCTTGCTGCTGCGAAGCACCAATTCTCCAAGCCACCACTCAGCCATCGACCAATTCACTTCCAAAGTGGTGGGATACAAAAACCGTACTCGGCAAGTGATGCATCACCACCCTATTCCACACCTACGTTCCAACGAGCTTGTTCAACTTCAT
Organism: Aedes koreicus; assembly: GCA_024533555.2. Classification (NCBI taxonomy): domain Eukaryota; kingdom Metazoa; phylum Arthropoda; class Insecta; order Diptera; family Culicidae; genus Aedes; species Aedes koreicus. The sequence goes on from JAHHFK020005250.1 coordinate 21,318, forward strand.
GACTCCTGGGACCTTTTCTGCCGCATTATGCAGTTCATCAGTTGTTCCAGTAACTTCCGTTCCAGGGCACTCACCCGTGCCAATAACTTCAACTGCACTTTGTCAGGTGTGTACATGTAGGCATTGTTGACGGACCCTTTGGAGGACAACAATCTAGCAGAAAATGGAAAGTTTAATACTATCCCGAACTTGACACCTGTTCGCAATCAAACCGACTCGTCTCAACACGTGAGTGCTTTTAAAAACAGTAAAGAAAGTAAGGAAATAACAATTTATTGTCAAAATTTTAATAGAATAGAAAGTGCGTTAAAGATTAATGAAATTTATAGACGTGTTGCTGCTTGTAGCTACTCTGTTATTGTAGATGATCAACATGAATCTCTTTTAGTACCAATAATTGGAGAAAATTTAACGCTTCTTACTCTTTTTGAAAAAAGTGAGGAGATTGGACTGAATCAAATAAATCATGTACGAAATCAGAACAATTGCTTCCTTGATTTATTGTTCACTATTATGGTCCATGATTTCTGCGTTATTAAGGCACCAGCTCCTCTTTGGAAAAATGAAGCATTTCATACTGCTATTGAATATTACATTTTCAGTCATGACAACGCCACAATGTTGGATAACGATTTATCCGAAATTTATTTTGATTTTAGACAAGCAGACTACAATCGATTATACAATACTCGATTGATTGGCAAACCCTAATTCGCAATTTGTCAACAGAGCAGGCCGTATTTGCATTCTATCAAAACATCTACGATATAGTAGAGACTGCAGTACCCCAAAGGCATAGGAGAAAACCAGATAAAAACCCGATGTGGAATAGTAAGAAAATTATAAATCTCAAAAATAGAAAGCAAAAAGCGCACAAAGGTTATAAAACAGATAAAAATGATATGAACCTCACAATATATTGAACAACTGAATTTAGAAATGAAGATCGCACATGAGGAGTATAATAAAACAACTGAAACTAATATCAAATCAGACCTGAAATCGTTTTTCAGCCAAGTTAAAGATAAGAAGAAGTTAAGAAGTTTTCCAACAAAAATGCAATTCAACGACAATGACAAAATCAGTAACTTATTTGCTAATTTTATTCAAGATGTTTACACAACTCGTGACGACAAGGATCGAGATTATCATTTTTTCTCATATCTTCCTGAACCTTCGTTAAATGTGAATGTATCCGTCAAAGAAATTTTGCTTTTTTTAATCACACTTAATCAGCTTCTAAAGGAGCTGGTCCTGACGGATTACCGCCAGTATTTTTGAAAACATTATCTAAGGAATTAGTGAAATCCTTGTTTTGGTTGATTAATTCATCTCTAAAAACTGGCATATTTCCCCTCATTTGGAAGGAATCGTACTTGGTTCCGATCTTCAAAAGCGGTAAAAAATCAGATGTTTAAAACTATCGTGGGATTGCAATATTATCTTGTATTCCTAAACTATTTGAGTCCATTATCAATCAACACATTTTTTCACAAGTAAAAAATGTTATTTCTACCACGCAACATGGCTTTATGAAAGGACGCTCTACTACTACAAATTTGCTAAATTTTGTAAATTTTTCAATTAATGCAACGGATGAAGGTAACTATGTTGAAACCTTATACACTGAATTTAGCAAAGCATTTGATAGATTTCCTTTGTTGCTTAGCAAATTGTCTAAGATAGGTTTCAATCACAATTTATTAAAGTGGGTTCAGTCATACTTGCGTGGAAGAACACAACGAGTAAGATTTGAAGGAAAGCTATCACCGGTTGTGAATGTTACATCGGGAGTACCACAGCGATCCCATCTGGTTCCTTTACTATTTATTTTGTTCGTCAATGATGTTGAATATATTTTACGCCATTTAAATGTTTTGCAGACGACACGAAACTTTGCATGGTAATACGTAAATCATCTGACATTGAAGTCTTCCAAAGAGAAGTTGATAATTTCCATATATGATGTACAAAAAGCTTGCTAGAGATTTACGTAAAAAAGTGCATCTCAGTCTCATTCACTAAAAAGCGCAACGTAAGGCAAAACACCATTACTATAGGTCAACAAACTGTTGAAAGATGCAATCAAGTTAGAGATTTTTTTTAAAGACATTTACACCGTTTTCAACTCGAGGTTGTACAGACTGAACATTAAACATAGAGCGAATTACAACGGACACCTTAACCTAACACCCAGTGGACCAGATTGGACATTTTCGTTTTGCGAAAAGTTCCACAGGCTGGAGCGGGAATCGATCCCTCACTTCATGGCAATCGCTTCAACGACGGGAGACGCCGCTAACCGCTTGACCACAAAGCCCACAAGTCATTTGGGAGTCATTCTTGATTCCGAGCTCACTTTTGTAGAACACTATAACAATATAATTTACAAGGCAAGTAATATGCTCGGGTTCATCAAAAGTTTAGTTTTCATTTCAATGATCCCTGTACAATAAAAACGGTGCATGTAACATATGTTAAGCCCCCTTCTTGAGTACTGCAGCGTGGTTTGGGATCCATATCAGAATACACATAAATACCGTATTGAGTCAGTACAGAAACAGTTTTTATTGTATGCTTTGCGTAAGTTAGGATGGAACTCTTTTCGGTTACCTTCTTATGAATCTCGATATATGTTAATTAAAATAGATGGTCTTGAAAAACGACGTGAGTTTGCAATTCTATTATATTTATAGAAGTCGGAACTCCGTTTATAGTAACTATGTGACTACTACAAATTTTCAATAAATATGCTGGAAATGCAAATATTATAAATTGAATTTGGGAAAGGTTGGGAGAAAGCGGGGGGGGTTTGTGTCGGGCCCTATTTTTATAGTGTGGATTTTTCTTGTTTTTTAAAATTTTTTTTTTGTTTTCGTTGTTTTATAAAACTTTCTCCTCCTCCTTCCTCTTTTTTTTTTTTTTTTTTTTTTCGGGGTTTTTGTTTTTTGTTTTTTTCTTTTTTTTTTTGTTTTTTCTTCTCTTTGTTGTTTTTGTACTTTTTTTCTTTTTTTTTTTAAGTTTTTTTTTTTTTTTTTTTTTATTTATTTATTTATTGGCGTCAATCAGTAGTAGACCATATGTTTAATTACCTTTCATTCTTAACATCTATGTTCGTTTCACTTTTACATTTTATTATTGACTTGCTAGCCTCAAAAAGATTTTTTTTAGTGTGTTTCTGTCCATAGTAATATCAATTATTTCACTATATATATATATTATAGCACGACATCATTCTATTTAATGGCCCGTTTTTGACATAGGCTGTTCTATGATTGTTGATATAAAACATGTTTCTATTTCTTAGACCGCGAATAGCAGCATAAAAGTTCATATTTTCTAGAATCACCGGAATGTATACTCTTTGCGCAATAACATCATTTATTAAGGCTACCATTGCAAACTCTCTTCGTTTTTTAATTGTGTCTAAATTAATTAGCATGCATCTTGAATCATACGACGGCAATGGAAGGCTCGCCCATCCTAACTTCCGTAAAGCAAATAACAAAAACTGTGTTTGTACTGATTCAATACGATGTACATGTGAATCGTGATATGGAGACCAGAGTATACTACAATATTCAAGGATGGGTCTAACATATGCAATGTACAATGTTTTGATTGTGTAGGGACCTTGAAATGAAAACTGAACCTCTTGATAAAACCGAGCATGTTGGTTGCCTTGTAGATAATGTTATTGTAATGCTCGACAAAGGATAACTTGGAGTCAAGTATAACACCTAGGTCTTTAATATGAATGCATCTTTCAACTTGCTTCTGGCCAATGGTAACTGCTTCGTGCCTTATAATGTGCTTTCTTGAAAATAATATGGAATGACATTTTTTAACATTTAGTTCTAGTAAACTTTTCGTGCACCAGGTATGAAATTTATCGATTTCGCGTTGAAATATTTTCAAATCAGATGCTTTACATATTTCAAGGAGAAGTTTCATGTCGTCAGCATATATATGTTAACATTCAAATGATTAAAAATCAATTCTACATCGTTGACAAATAAAATAAACAGTAATGGTCCAAGATGAGAACCTTGTGGCACTCCAGGTGTCACATTCACTACTGATGACAAAATACCAACAAATCTTACCCTCTGTGTTCTACCAGTCAAGTATGATTGGACCCATTTTAGTAATCTCTAATTGAAACCTAGGCTCGATAATTTAAACAGCAATAAAGGAATATCAACTCTATCAAACGCTTTACTAAAGTCAGTATACAACGCTTCAACAGAATTTCCTTTATCCAATGCGTTTAATGAAAATGTTACAAAATTCAACAAATTGGTAGTCGTTGATCGCCCTTTAACAAAGCCGTGTTGTTTGTTAGATAATAAATTTTTAACTTGTGAGAAAATGTTTTTGTTGACTATCGATTCAAATATCTTAGGAATACAAGATAATATCGCAATTCCACGATAATTTTTTATGTCAGATTTTTTGCCGCATTTAAAAATCGGCATCAGAAAGGATTCCTTCCACACTGAAGGAAGAATACTTGATTCAAGGGATGAATTGAAAAGCCAAAACAAAGGTTTCACTAGCTCTTTCGATACTGCTTTTAGAGTTGCTGGCGGCAGACCATCAGGCCCAGCTCCCTTAGAAGCATCCAATGTATTGAAAGTAGAATTTCGTTAAGTGATATGTTATTAACTGTTACATCACTGATTGTTTCAGGAAGGTACGAGAAATACTGATAATCCCGATCATTGTCGTCATGAGTAGTGTAAACATCCTGGAAGAAGTCTGCGAATAAGTTGCTGATTTAGTTTGCGGTTTTGCCTGTTTTACTGTCTAATTGCATTTTTGATGGAAAATTATTCGACTGCTGTTTGGTCTTAACGAAACATAAAAAAGATTTTGGGTCATATTTTATGTTATTTTCAAATTCAATGTTGTAATCTTCATAAGTATTTTTAAATTCTAAGTTCAACTGGTCTCATATGGTTGAATATTTTGTAAGGTTTGAATTATTTTTATCTATTTTGTAAGCTTAATGTGCTTTTTGTTTTCTATTTTTCAGGTTGATTATTTTTCTATTATACCATGCTGGAGCTTTAGATTTGTTTGATTTATTTTCTTTGCTTCTTAGGTACTGTCGTCTCTAAAATCTCGTATATTACTTGGTAGAACTTGTTCACAGCTACATAGCTCTATGTTCAAATTACGAAACACATTTTGCCAATCAAAGGAGCTTAGTTTATTTTTGATAACATCGTATTTTGCATGTTTAAAGTCATAATAGGTTTCGGTTATATCGCCATTCAACACTGTGGTGTTGTCATGTCTAAATATGGAGTATTCAATTGCGGTGTGGAATACCTCATTTTTCCATAAAGGATCGTGTGATTTCGTCACGCAGAAATCATCGGTCATATTAGTAAATAACAAATCTAAAAAACCGTTGTTATGATTTCTTACATGGTTTATTTGATTAAGTCCCAGCTCTGAACTTTTGTCAAAAGAGATTCATTTTCGTCATCAACGATAAAGTGTGCTGCCCGTTGATTGAAGTCACCGTAAATGTGAAGATTCGTTTCAGACTCAAATTTTGAAATTATGTTAGCAGCAATACAAAAGAACGTATCATATGATTCTTTTTTGGCAAATTCAGGAGGAAAGAACACAGCCGCAAAAATATGAACTTGATTTCCAATAAAAGATTTGACCCAAACGTGGTCAAATTCCTTGCATTTATGTGAATCAATTTGTTCCGATTCATAGTCGGTGCAAACTGCGATTAAAACTCCACCACCAGATTCCTTACTGGATAACGATTTGTTGCGATCATCCCTAAAGACGTTAAAGCGATAGCCAAACACTTCCTCATTTTTTATACTGCTGTCCCAACTCGTTTCCGTGCCTAAAATAACGGGAAATTTGCAAGCGGCAACCCGTCTATAAATTTCGTTTACCTTTACCGAACTTTTCATTCTATTGAAATTTTGACAATATATGTTAATTTCCTTACTTTCATTGATTGTATTACATTCAAGCGGTAAAGTAGGCTCTGAAGTCATCGGGTTGTTTTGCAGCATGGATTCGTCTACAGGATAGGGATTCTGCGTTTCTACGTCACACAGCTGTTGGGTTGTCATTAAGTCAGGTTCTTCCTCCAAGGGGTACGTCAATGCCGTGGAAAACACATATGCCTGCAGGAGCACGCCGAACACGCTGCTGCAGAAGAGCTCTCCGGAACGGAAAATTGAAATGCATCAGACGTCGGGTAAGGGTTTAAAGTTTCACCTTTTTGAAAATGAATAGTTGGTTGGTAGTTAGACGGTGGACTGGAAAACTCATCTTTCGCAGGAGCAAGAAGTACTCGATCAGGTGGGAGTATATTGCCTCTATCATTGATGCCAGTAACATGAGAATTTCCGGGGTTGTAGCTACTTTGGCTCCTGATGAAGTTGAAATTACGGGAGCTGTTTTTGTTGTTATTGCAATTGTGGTCATGATGACTATGCGAATTATTACTGTTGATTGCAATGTACCGCGCTTTATTCTGCTTCCTCCGTTTAATGGCCTTTTCGGACGCTTTCTGCTGATTCAGCCGGCGTTGTTTACGAGTATCGTATTTCGTCCAGTCCGCATTCCACACCTCGTACCTCAGTCTTTTTGGCGTTATTTTATTCAACCTCCAAACTGGGGTACGAGTCGGTTGTCGGTGGAAATGATGCACCGTTGTTATTAGAAATACTGTTTGTAAACAGAGCCTTTAGCTCGTAAAGAACATCAACCCCCAACACCTGGTTTGTATTGATGGTGCAATTAGTCACTGTATCCAGTGTATGCTGATTAAGCTAGCATATTCCACTGTTAATGTTACGTAGGTCTGTTGAAATTTCTGCCGTCACCGTTTTCAATGTTCCATATACATTTTCTTTCGTGACCATTATTGCTGTATCAAGAAGCGAGGTCATGTGATTTTTAATGGCAGCGACACTGCCAGCTAAACTACTATTGTTATTTATTGCGGCCAGCTCATTTTTTATCGTTGCTAGCAAAATTTCAAGTGCTTTTTCTCGGTCTTTGAGTGCATCTTGAACGGGTGAATGTTGGGATGCGAAGCGATGCACCACCTGCGTATTCTCGTCAAGTTGGTTTTTTATGGCTTTTTGCTGCTCAATAAGCTTATTAATTTCTAGCTTCACCAGCAAAAGTTCCTGACAGGACTCGCAACATGGCAGAATGTACAAGTTGATGTCCACCGCCTTCTTGCTCCACGCGAGCCCTGCTGAGCAGTCACTCCAATACAGGCTGCGTGAAACCTTCGTGGACAACCCGCACTGTCCACATGACCGAATCGACAGAAGTATCCAAAGCACAAATTTCACAGTTCATGATGGTGACGTAAACCAAAAAATAACTGAGTAAATAAAAATAGAATAGAATAACGTGCGCGGAATCGGGAGCTAATTAAAAACGCGCTTATCGACGATCGGCGATTATGTCAGGTACAATTTTTGCATTAGTATAATTGTGTAGCAAGTACAATCATACCCTATGCCCAGGGAGTCGAGAGATTTTCCTTAACGAAAAATTCCTAGACCAGACCGGGAATGGAACCAGGCCACCTCTAGCATGGTGTTGCTTTGTAGCCGCGCCTTTACCAACTGAGCTAAGGGAGGACCCATCAATCAATCATTCATTTACAATATCCAAAAAATTTAAATGAAGATCATATACAATATTGCGAACATCCATTAATATATTGGCATGTAATTCTAGGAACTTTTCTCAATGGGGCGATTCTAACAATGAGAGATTCTCTCCTCTCTCGCTCTCTTTCATTTATTACAGCGCCATGTTTAAACTTTTGAGGGATTCTTTAGTACACACTTAGAAAATAACACCAAACTCGGTTCAATTTACTACCATACCAACAAAAAACCGAAAAAATCGTTTATGTAAACTGTTTTCGGGTGTATTTTTTGAGTCAAACCCGAATTTCAGTTACTATGTGATATATTTGACAGATAAAAATGAAAGATGAACCAAACAGTAAACCAGGGATATTCAAGTGTTCGGTACACGACAACCGAGACTCGGTAAACTGAACCGAGCATTCGCTGACCATTCTTAAACGTCAAACACTTCTCTTTGAGTCAATTCCGTTATGGCTATGTCTACGGAAAAACTCGGTTATTTTAGCTCGATAAGGCCTGAAAAATCGTCAGCCATTTTATCTCACGTGTGCGCGCGGAATGTTTTTTTGCGAAAATTCACCGTTCTGTGTTTTTTTTGTCAGGTGAAGATGGAAAAAATTATCGAGAGAGTACAACAGGATGCACATTTATTTGAAATCTTCTGCAAGTAATTCTGTAATTTGGTAATTATATTTGCAGGCATCCTGCGCTATAGTCCTTTGGACTATAGTCCTGTCATGAACACGTTGCAGGTTATGTCTCTGGCTTGCAATTTGAAAATAGGAAAATGTATGAGGATTTTTTGCATTAAAAAACAATGTAACTGACAAAATTGGATTTATTACTATGAAATTCGAAGCAAGACTCGAAGCTATTTAAAAATTCCAGCACAGCTAAAAAGAACCGAATTCCGTAATTGCAACAGAAAAGTCGGTTTGTTTGACAGCGTAATATTTGAGTAAACCGATGTTCGGTTATTGCTGATTGGATTTATTTTTGTCAACCGAGTTTTTCGGTAAATTTGATAGATTGTGAGAGAGTAAAGATTTAACGGGAACTCGGTTGTTCCATTCTGAACGAAATAGACTAACGAACGTTCAGCAGATAAAAACTCGGTTGAAATTTAACCGCGTTCGGTATTATTTTCTAAGTGTGTATAGATCGAAACACAACAGTGATGGCTAGCATACTCTACAAATAGTAAAGTGAAAATCGTAAAGGTGATTGGAATATGAATGCAAGATAAAGTAATCAAAGAGAATCTTTCAATGTTAGATTCGCCCAATGAAAAAAGTCCCTAGAATTATTAATTAAATTTTAGGAAAATTTTATGACATTTCTTGTTCACCGTAAACATTTTCAATAAAAACGCTACCCACAGGTTGTCGGAGCATCATAATTTGATTTTTGAAACAAAGTCAACGTCATTTTCCGGTAAGCAGATGAAGTTTTTCCACCAATTGGTTGGTGAGAATGATTTTGGAAGACGTATCGACTATATCGTCAAGTTTATCCAGTGGTATTTCTCTTCTGAAAAATACGAGCGAAAAACTGGCAAATATTGCGACATGCATTCCAAAAACTTATTACCGACCTTTCGACTGAAAGGGATTTTTGGTATATAAACAAAATCAAAAACAACTGAGGTCCATTGATTTCTGCTTACAATCTACAACATAGACTTCCGGAACAGTCCCGGTACAGTGTGAAGTGTACAAAACATCCCGGCCGTGAAATAAAAGTTTTTCGGTTCCGGCCCGGGCACGGCCCGGACTAATGTGAATAGCTCTCAACTGTTATTAGATCACTGACAGCGGGACCAAATGAATTTGAGTCCGGGACATGGCTCCCGCTGTCATGCATTGTTGTTATGTATAGGAAGTATAGGAATGTCGATAGCCTGGTTTTACCCGTTGTACCATGTCTTACTAATCTTCTGCACATGCGCCACCGAAAGTTGACATGTGAAATATACCGATTGCAACAAAACAATAACATCAAGGCATGTTCCGTTTTTTTTTCACAAATGCAAACATACTATGAACGGTCACTTAATTAAAATTCAAAAATGCATTTTAAGACCACACTGAGAGATATGGAATCAATAAAAATCGAGTGCCTAATTGCTAAAATTTATGAAGTTTCTAATCATGCCTAAAAAGTAAGTTGATAAAAAAAAACTAGTACCGTATGATTCCGGAGTAAAAAATACATTTTGATAAGTTAACTGCAGCTATTTGCATGAAAACAATCATTAAATATATAACCCACCTTTCTTTACAGCAAAAAAAATATTCAAAGGCAGCACACTAACGGAACATCAAAAAATTACAATCAAAATGATTCGAAATCCGAACAGGCAGTAGCCCAAAGATCACAGACACATGGGAATATACATTATCAGTAAGTATAACCTAAATAATTCAAAAGACGCACCGTAGTTCAAAGTCTCAAACAATTTGAAATTAAATCCAGACTCTTTTTTTTCACTCTTTATTTATTCCAAATTTTACATTATTTTACATTCATATATTATCGTAAGTGCGCCTGCTAAGTAATTAATATTTCAACCTTATATGCTATGATTTATATCAAATTGTGTTAATATTATTTTTACCTTGACTATTCAGTATTTTTAACTGGGATTTTTGCCTGCGTGTAAGAATAACAGTTGATTTCTTAAAACTAGTTCGTATCCTTAGAGAGAATTGATCATTGCAATTGAAGATTGCAATGATTTTTGTCTAAAATTATGAATTATTTTGTTGGAAATTTCTTCTAGAGTCTCAACGTTTGAGATTCTATGTAATTCAGTAGTACTGAACCAAGGTGTCAGCTTCAAAATCATTTTCAGAACTTTGTACTGAATCCTTTGAAGTGCTTTTTTCCTAGTAGCACAACAACTAGACCATATTGAATGGCCGGTCTAAAAATTTGTTTGAATAGTAGAAGTTTGTTCATCAAACAAAGTTTGGATTTTCTGTTTATAAGAGGATATAAACATTTTATATATTTATTACATTTGGCTTGAATGCCCTCCATGTGATCTTTAAAAGTTAATTTTTGATCAAGTATCAGTCCAAGATATTTTACTTGATTTGACCAAGAAATGTGGAACTCCGTTCACAGTGACCATATGACTATTACTTGGTTTCAAAAACGCAGCTCTAGGCTTGAGTGGGAATATTATAAGTTGAGTTTTGAAAACATTAGGAGAAATCTTCCATTTTTGAATATAATCTGTAAAACTGCGCAAGCTTTTTTGTAGCCCACTGGATATAACACGAAAACTTTTTCCTTTAGCGGAAATGCCTGTGTCATCAGCAAAGCAAGATTTTTGACAGCCCTGAGGTAAATCAAGGAGATCTGAAGTGAAAATGTTACATAGTATTGGCCCAAGAATGCTACCTTGAGGAACACCAGCTCTAACAAGCAATTGATCAGATTTAGAATTCTGATAATTTACTTGCAAAGTTCTATCAGTTAAGTAGTTTTGAACTTATTTCATAATATAAAGCGGAAACTTGAACTTTTTCAGTTTCGCAATCAAACCTGTATGCCAAACACTGTCGAATGCTTTTTCTATGTCTAGAAGAGCAACTCCAGTGGAGCAGCCTTCAGCTTTGTTTGAACGAATTAAATTTGTAACTCTGAAAAGTTGATGCGTAGTTGAATGCCCATGGCCAAATCCAAACTGTTCATTAGCAAAAATTGAGTTTGTATTGATGTGAAGCATCATTCTATTCAAAATTATTTTTTCAAAAAGCTTACTTATTGAAGAACTGATTGGTCGGTAGCTAGAAGCTTCAGCTGGATTTTTATCTGGCTTCAAAATAGGTACGACTTTTAATGTTTCCATTTATCTGGAAAGTATGTCAGATGGAAACATCTGTTAAATAGTTTTACCAAGAAAGACAAAGTAATCTCAGGGAGTTTTTTTATGAGGATATAGAAAACTCCATCATCACGTGGTGCTTTCATGTTTTTAAATTTTTTAGTTATAGTTTTTACTTCATCCTAATCAGTTCCCCAAGAATCATAAAAAATATTTTCTTGTGAGAATATATTCAGATACTCCCTGGAAACCTAATCCTCAATAGGACTTGTAAGACCCAAACTGAAATTATGTGAGCTCTCAAACTGCTTAACAAGTTTTTGAGCTTTTTCCGCATTTGTGAGAAAATTTTATCACCTTCCTTAAGCGCTGGTATAGGCTTTTGAGGGTTTTTTTTTTCAAGGTTTTAGAGAGTTTTCAAGAAGGTTTGGAACTCGGATCTAATTTTGACACATTATTTTCAAATGTTTGTTCCTAAGGGCAGAGAAGCGTTTTTCATTTTTTTTGTGTAAATCTCGCCATATGACTTTCATAGCGGGATCACGTGTTCTTTGATATTGACAACTACGTATATTTTTCAGACGAATCAAGAGCTGAAGATCGTCATCAATTATTAATGAATCGAATTTAACCTCGCATTTTGGCACTGAAGCAACTCTTGCTCTATTTATTGAGAAAGCCAGAGATTCAAGAGCATTATAAATTTCATTTCTTGTTTGCAATGGAACATTAGGATCAAAGTTGTATGTATTCCATAAATGTTCGATATTGATCCCAATTAGCTCTATGGTAGTTGAAAGTAGAACTGATGGAATTAGAAATGATTTCTTGAGATATTTCAAATTTAACTGGAAGGTGATCAGAACCAAAGTCAGCATGGGTAACCAATTGACTACAAAGTTGAGATGAATCAGTTAGGATCAAATCAATAGTTGAGGGATTTCTGACTGAAGAAAAGCAAGTTGGGCTGTTTGGGTATTGAATAGCGTAATAACTTGCAGAACAATGATCAAACAGTATATTACCATTGGCATTGTTCTGAGAATTATTCCATGAGCGGTATTTTGCGTTGAAATCACCAATAACGAAGAATGTAGACCCATGAGGGGTAAGTTTCTGAAGGTCACCCTTGAGCCAGTTCTTTTGCTGGCCAGTGCATTGGAAAGGCAAATAGGCAGCTATAAAAGTAAATTGGTCAAATTTTGTTTCAACTGAAACCCCCTAAGTTTCAAAAACTTTGGTTTCAAATGAAGGAAGAATGTGATGTTTGAAACGCCTATGGACAATGATGGCAACGCCACTATCAGCACCATTAAAGCATTCATTTCGGTAGACAAAATAATTTGGATCTCTTTTGACCTTATGGGCAGGTTTGAGATAAGTCTCAGTTATAACAGCAATATGCACGTTATGAACCCTTAAAAAATTAAAAAGCTCATCCTCGTTTTATCTGATGGATCGTGCATTCCCCTTCAACATATTGAATGATGAGCAAGAAGCGTGGAAATCATTTCGACTGGTTGTTATGAATTTGCTAGGAAACACTAAAAGTGCGGATCATGTTGAAGTTATTGAGAATTTGCTGGAAAACTCTAAGAAAATAGGTATTATTAAATCTAAAAATAACTTATCAAGTTACCCATGTTTCAGGTACATAGTTTATAACTCCTGGCTCTTCATGACTATAGGTGTGAACATGTCATTGAAAATCAATTTCCTCCACTCACATTTGGATTTCTTCCCACCGAATCTTGGCTACGAAAGCGCGTGTGTGTGTGTGTGTGTGTGTGTGTGTGTGTGTGTGTGTGTGTGTGGAGAGAGAGAGAGAGAGAGAGAGAGAGAGAGAGAGAGAGAGAGAGAGAGAGAGAGAGAGAGAGAGAGAGAGAGAGAGAGAGAGAGAGAGAGAGAGAGAGAGAGAGCGATGGGCGTATTTCTTTCGAATTTCTGTTTTTTCACGCATTTCTCACTTTTTTCAAAAACCAGCATAACTTCCTCATTTTTCAACCAATTTTCACCATTGAGCCCTTATTTTCTTCGTTATTTCTACCAGCTACATATGCAATTTTTTTGTTGACGTTATTTTGGTATTCATCATATGTTTTGCATTTTTTTTTTAACAAACCTGCAAAAATATATCGTCAAAAATTATTTATACTTATAAATAGCGTCGAAACTATTACTCCTAGAATATTGCAGTGTTGAGAAGATCAGTGTTAAATTTAAGTTTGTTTCATTTGATGACAAAATACTTAAAATTGGATCACACGCGTTGGAGATATTCCATTTTAAGTAAATGTGTTTTTGTTCATTTATTAAAAAATCAACTTTTATCCATATCTCGAAAACTGTTCTACTTTAATGTTTAATGGCATTTTTGAATTCTGCATAAAATTTCACATAAGAAACATTAGTCGAATTATTAAGTTCATCACTTTTGATTTATTTTGTAGACTAGTGCGATCATTCTCTCAACTTTATCTCAACTTGTATACAGCTGATACTCTGCTATAGATATTGAAACGTTTCTACAGCTTTATTCCAACTAACTAAACAATGATCTTATAGTGTGAAAATGATAGCTTTTGTACAGCATTTCGATAAACCTTCATGCGGAATATGTTATCGGTTTATACAAAACCTAGGAAGCTTTTATCCAAAAATTATACAACTTATTACTTTACAGTTCTCAAAGACAGTACTTTTGAAGCGCATATTCAGCTTATTTATTTGTTCAAAGCAATTTCTATATTAGGAACTATGGCAAACAGCGTTTTATTGCTAGTCTTAACACGTTGTTATAAACGCTTAAACATAGTTACTATAGAGTAATCGAAAAAAATATGTATGTCAAACACTGTTAACAATACTCGTGGACGATATTACCGCAATGTTGCTTTTTTACCGTTGTAGAGTGCAATTAACATTTAACTATATGAATTGTAATGTTTTTATCAATATATTTATAAATCACTTACCAGTGTACTTAACCAGATTCGAACTCTGCACCTTCGCCATAAGATCCGTGACTGTATCCTCTGACCAATATCAGCTGTGAGGAATTCCAGTACCCGTGTTCAAAGTGTTCAAACCAGATTTTAGTTCTAATAATGCTGAACAACAATGATTGCTGAAGCTCTTTATCAACTGGTTCATACTGTTTTGAAAATTTTTGTTACCAAAATATTATTATCTAAACATGATCACCATCCAATTTTCGTTGATATCTGCCCAACAAACATCGGTGTCGAATAACCGCTTGTTCAAACAAATTTGGAGAAGTTGTTCAGCTTTTCCTTCTAGAAAGCTTAATAACTTCTCCAAATTTGTTTGAACAAGCGGTTATTCGACATCGATGTTTGTTGGGTGTGCCATTCTCGGACAATTTGTTATTATTATTTTTTAGATACTTTATTACTTCTTCGAGTAATAAAAATTGTACAATCAAATAGAAAATCTTATTAAAATTAGGTACAATAATTTCCTGTGGTTAACAAACAACACCACTAAGACCGGGGATTGAACACCTGATCTTCTGCACAGTGGCCTGATAGAATAACCGCTAAGCCACCGAGACATATTCATTAATCTTTTCACTAATTGTGTGTAAGAAGTAAACGAATCTTATTTTGAATCTATGTGACATAATATTATCAAAACAATGAAACACAATAAACTTCAACAGAAATTGTTCGTTTAAATCCAACAAGATTTTATTTAATGCTATACACACAAATTTGTATTTGTGTATAATTTAACCGTTTTACGGTGCACAAAATCCCCACCAACTGAAACCCTTTGCTTAGATCTGCAAGACAGTTTCAAAGGCAACTTTCTAGGCCTTGATGTCAATATTTTCCACCTGGAATATCGACAACCGGAGTACTCGAAGGAGTTCCCAACAATGTTCTAGGATCTGATGGTAGATGAATGTCATTGTATTGATTTTTAAGTATTGCTAAGAGATCCTTCAATGCGAGGTGGGAGATGTTATGCTTGATTGCCCATTCCTGAAGATCATCACGAGAGGTATCATCAGTTTTTCGGTAGTAAGTACCGCTTTTCTTATATGTCTTCAAAATCCTTCGAAACATTATGAAATCGAAATACTCTGCATGATAAAATGGACAGTATTCCTTTCATTTCGATTGACATCTCAGACGAATGGTTGTAAGGTGGTTGACATAACATGAAATGAATGCGCTTACTTAGCTTCACTCAGGAACTTGTCCGTACGGTTTTCATACGATCGGAACTATAACCACAAAGCAAGGGTCCAAGACTCATTCCATACGAAATCGTATGAAATGATTATTGATGCATTCGTCGAGTAAAACATGTCTTATATACACTTTCATTGGACATCACTTATCATGCGTGTATAGTCTCGTGGGATTGTGGCTCGTCTCTTTATCCCGAGGTTTATGGTCCGAATCCCACTTGCAACTTTTTTTCCTGTGATACATACGATCGTCCCATGAACTTCTTTCCATTAGAAAATCGTATAAAATTTGCAACAATATCTTCTGGCAAATTTCCATACGATATTCCTATGAATTCCTCTCGATTCGTCCGCTCAGTGTATGAATTGCAAATCAATATAAATAACTGCAAATATGCTGCAAACTCTGTGCCGCAACTGCTTATACAACATTCTATACAGCTAAAATCACTAAGCTGTATAGCGGCTAAGGTATTTTTAATATAAAGGCTTTTGAAAAGCTGTAACAAAGCTAACAAACTAAACTGTGTATAAGAAAACAAAATGATAATTCAAAAGCTTAACCGATTAATTTCTTAGCTACATAAACAAGCTGTGTAAAGGCAGACAAACATTGTTCGTATAAGAGCTTTCTTTTCAAAGTATGCAACCGAGAGCTAAATGTTGTGTTGAAGCTGTGTTACGTTACGCATAAGTACAGTATCGATTTTTTAATTCTGCTTATAGCTTATTTGCTTTTTTACAATTATTAAACAGCTTATAAGATATAAACTTCGATTTAGGCAACTAAAAATGTTAGTTGGGATGTATTTACATGTTGAACATTGTTTACAACACTGTTAGGTAAGATTGTAGGGTTTGCAGATTGAATCCTGTTGGTGCCTGCAGGTATCGAAATAGTAGTTGCTCTTCGTTGATCGTTTGAAGTAACAATTGCGGATGGAAGAACCTTTCCGCTGTTTCTACCGACGGTTTGGTAGAAATTTGTTCTTTGCTGATCGTTGTTACCAGCTGCAGAATGGGTAGTAGCTGGTCGGGAACGTGTATCGTCCTACCTGTCGTTTAGTGCGCGACTGCAAAATTGCTTTGAGAGTCTTGCACTCTTAAAAATTTGATGTATGGTTTTCACCACAATTTGAACATTTAAATTTTTGAGGATCTTCCATCACAGGACAGTCGTCCTTAGTGTGCGAGGAATCACTACAATTCATGCATTTACCTGGCATTACGGCACTGGGTGAGGCCTTGGAAATTTGCTCCAGTCTTCTTGAAATGTTCCCACTTCACTCGGACATGGAGCGAAAGGCTTGCTTTTTCTAAAGCCTTAAAGTTTTAAGTTCACTTGACTTGAAGTGAACTAAGTAAAAATCGTTTGAAATCCCTTTCCGAGAATTGGCAGACCGGGATTTCAATTTCATTTTAATTACTTGGACTGGGCTTATTCCAAGTAATTTTATCAACTCGTTTTTGATTTCTTCCAGAGATTCACCATTGGGCAGACCTTTCAATACAACCTTGAAAAGGCGCTCAGCTTTGGTGTCGTATGTGAAAAAAATGTGGTTCTTCTGAGTAAGATACTCAAGAAGACGTTTGAATCCGTCCAAGGTTTCTGCATGCAAACGGCATTCACCTGGTCTGTAAATTTGAATATTCCCTTTTTTCACACCTTCAACAAATTTTAAGATTTCCTTGCAAAAAGCATGGAAATCTGAAATTGTCACCACAATAGGGGGAGCTTTTTCCTTACTCAATCGAGAAAGTTTATTCAAATTTTGGTTAGATGATGGATCACTCTCATCATCTGTGAGCATAGCAAATTGATTACTCTCATTAATTTGATTTGAAGGCGAATCAATAGAGTGCCCTTTGCGTTCACGTTTATTTGGCATAGTGGCAGAAGAAATTGCTCCAAATCGACGTCCAGGCAGATAACTATAAGAATCTATAACTACTATAACTATAAGAACTATAAGGACCGAAGAGGAATTTCCAATGCGATATCCAAGCCGGGTTACCCGAAGGGCCTAACAAGGATCGAAAAGGAATAAGAGGAAATCTAAATTTTTTAAGTAGTATTTAGCACTGAAAAGTGCTGTTTAAAATTTGTTGTAGCGTTAGGTAGCAATAGCACTTCCTTCAGCAAATAGAAAATAGAACCGCACGGCATGAGAGAACAATGCAGACTGTCGACAAAATGGCTTTAATGTTAACCGATGGATTGGGAAGTGGTTCTGTCGATAAAAATCGCAAGTCCGTTAATTTTTCTTTAATTGATATATATTATATTGTTTTCAGAACGTTAGCTCATGTTTTTATATGATAAATCTCAAAATTCTATTTTACAGTATACAGTATGTCCCATAAAAACTGCAAAAGTTTTCAATACTTATTTTTGAGTAGCTTTAAACATTATTTTTACTGTTTTAATGCGTGTATTATCATCTTACTATATACTCTGAGACGATGTAAACAAAACAGTGGTTCGCGAGTAACAAAGTTGAGAAAAATGTACGCAAAGGAAGTTGGGACCAGTTTGCTGCTCGCCCAAAAGCCCGTAAAATAAATTTCAACGATTATCTGATGCCACCTGGCTACCGTTAACCGTATCCAACGTTCACTCCTTGATGGACCACGTCCATGGAAGCCAGGAAGTGGCCGTCCACGGTCCGCTCGCACACTGAAGGTCATCAAATCAGTGAGAGACAAAGTGAGGCGAGATCCTATCAGATCGATCCGGAAATTGGCTAAGGAGGTCGATATTTCAAAAACTACTATGCAACGGTTGGTCAAAGATGACTTGAAATGTTCGTCCAGGGCAAGAGTAAAGCGCCACCTTGTAACGGACCGAATCAAACAACTACGGCTAGAGCGCTCGAAACGTTTGGTGTCAGCTTTAAAAAAGAACCATACCATCATCGTATTCTCCGATGAGAAAATGTGCACCATCGATCCCGTATCTAACACACGTACAGACAGGTTTATTTCGCCGAAAAAGATTAAGGATGTTCCATAGAACGTGAAATTCAAGTTTACAACCAAACATCCGGCCGGAGTCATGGTTTCCGGGCAGTTGCGTCCAATGGCTTGAAAATGTCTCCAGTATTTATCAAAGCTGGATTAAAAGTTAATACCGAGGTTTACATGAACATTTTGGAGGACCACGTTCTGCCATGGATGAAAGCCAACTTTGGAGCACACCAACACGTCATTTTCCAAAGAGGACGGAGCACCGTGTCATACCTCAAATAGGACTCAAGCGTGGCTGAAGGAAAACATGGAATTTTTGCCAAAGGACATTTGGCCTCCTAGCAGCCCGGACTTGAATCCTTTGGATTACTCAATATGGGCATATGTTCAGGATAAGGACTGTGAAAATTCTCACCCCAGTGTTGGCGCCCTTAAAGCTTCCATTACCATGGCATGGAACTCGATGACTGACTCATACATTGAGAAGGTATGCTCTCGATTCCGTCCCCGTTTGGAGAAGGTGATCGAGAAAAATGGTGGACATATTGAGTAATGTAATCATGAAAGGATTAATAAACGATTCCCTAACTAAAATTATGATTTTTTTATCATTTTCTAATAAAAAAACTTATTTGAAACTGAGGTATGGATTTTCGCATTTTTTTATGGGAAATACTGTAGGATAATGAATGGGAACAATAATAGAAAAAATATTTAAAAAAAACGAGCATATTAAAAGAACGATTGTCATTGCAAAACTACGAAAATTTAAATTAACTTCACTTGATCACTTTTTTTTTAAATGAATATTTAGAAATGAAATCAGCAATCTTGGAGAATCAAACCATTCATTACCTAGATCTGCCTAAAATTAAAAGGTCTGCCTAAAATTCACAAACCTGGCAATGAAATGCGTGAAATCATCTCAGCTGTCGGATTCCCCACCAATAAAATAGCTAAATGGTTAATTCACAACATTTCACAGAACACGTCCATAACATAGATGTGAATAAAGATGAAGTTTTTGTTTCTTTTGACGTAAAATCCTTATTTCTTAGTGTTCCAGTTAAAGATACCTTAAATTAATAAAAAAAAAAATGGTTACTCACTCCGTGGTATGGAAGAAAAAAGTACGCTCATACATAAACTCACACAACTTTGCATGGAAGAAAATAATTTAGGAAATGAATCCTATACACACTTAGATTTTTTTTACAGAAATGTAAAAGTTTACTGAATTCTCAACAGCTGAACGTTCGGTAATCCGATTTTACGGATTTCGGTGAAATTTTACAGATATTGTTTGAAGTTGCATATTATAAAACTACTACATTTTGGATTGTTTAAGGCATTCAGTCGAGAGTGGTGAATTTGGCAGAGAATTTTCATCAAAGCTGAACTGAATTTTTTTTTCATTTAACTGAACCGAATTTCACAAGAAGGGACAGGTCAAGCAAAATAATAAAAACATTTAAATATTAACCAACTATATGTGTTATGATATGTATAAATAACATGATACCATTATTATTATTCACCAACGCGGTTCTACATAATACTCGCGGTTATATCCCTGATAACCTCTAATTTTTTTTACTTAGTTCGTTTATTTGTAAGGCTCAGACGTGTGTGACACTTGGCGGAGCCGATGTTCAATTTTGTTATTTACAATGATTTGCTTTATGGTGTTAGTACACACAGAGTTTTTATTACCGAAGTCGGTAAAATTTTACTGGGTTTTCAAACAGCTGAGTTTTCAGTAATGAACTCACCACTGCCTTCCGTTACCAAAAACTCGGTAAATAGCACAACTGTCAAAGAGTACTGACTTAGTCAGCAAAAGAAAATACCGACTTTCTCTGTAATCGATTTCTTTACATGGATTTTTCCTGAAATTTTTCAGTTTTGCGTTTATTGTTTTTATGGCGGAAACCCAATGTTTTGTTTCTTTCGAGATGGAATTAAAACAGCTTTATTATTTTGAGGTTTTGTAAAAAGTTTTTCATATTTTTAGCAGTGCACAAGCATTCAAGGGGAACAGAAACAAGTTTTATCCAAGCTAAAGAGATGAAATTAGTTGGCGCAAGCGGTCTCCAAGCCAGCAAAATTCACACAACTTACTTGAAATTGCATAAAACTTGTTTGGATTGTGTTGGCTTAGAGACGGCTTGTACTGCCTGTATTCAGTCCTTCAGCTTGGAAAACCTTTTTTCACTTTCCCTGGGTGAATGATGGTTTTTAAAACCGCTTGTGGCATCAAAAATACAGTCGTAATGATAAAAATATTCTTGGGGCTGGCTGCGGCTTGGCACGGGGACTCGAGTCCATCGGAACTTCGGCTGCGAAATGCTGAAAAAGAAAACACTGCATTTTAGCTCCAGTCTTTTTTGTCTTAAGAATACATCCAAAGATAAGCAAATTCAATGAAAAATGTCACTTACAATACACTTATTGTCTTCAATTCTTTAACAAAAACGATATCCGCGTGAGCGCACCAGGTAATTGCGCGAAGAAAATGACATGTCAAGTAGGTTAGGTAGTTTACTGACTGTTTAGTACAACATAAAATATGCAGATTATTCGGTAATTCTTTTTACTGAAATATCATCATGCACCGCAAACATTTTATTTTACGGTAAATTCGGTACTCGTTGTTACCGTAGTCAGTTGTTTGCAGCAAAAGTTACAGTAATTTTTGCGTTTTACGGTGCAAAAACTGCACAAAATATTACCGAACAGAGAAGCTGTGATTAAGTGTGTAAGTGGGGCACCAATTACTCGTGGCTGGCTCGAAGTTAATGGGTCACATTAACGTTTGGAAGGGACAAGCAGGTAACTCATTTAAGTTAATAATTGCTGCTCATGGCTGCGGCTGCAATCAAGTCCTCGGTTCCTATAGCCCCACTCAGGAATTAGGCGCAGGCGCATTACACATTAAGGTCAGACAAACAAAGGAATTCGTAGATCGCTTGCATGTAGGGGAGATCACGCATTCCCAAAACATCTCTTGCCTCGCGGAAGGGTTGTCTACCTCGGGCCACTGAGGTATCCAATAGTCGTGCTCTGGAGGCATCATTAATCGGGCAATGCCAAACTGCGTAATCGATGTAATCATAACCGGTTCTGCACCTACATATGTTGCTATCGACGAGGTTAATTCTGTAGAGATGTGCGTCTAGCGAGTAGTGGTTGAACATAAGTCTCGACATCACATGAATGAAACCGCGACTTACATCCAGACCTTTGAGCTACGATCTCGACGAAACATTTGGGATAATGGAATGTTACCACCGCCCAAGAGAATTACTTGTCCAAGCGTTTTGCCAACTTTGAAGAGAACTCTGACGTACTAATGAGAAAAATTCATCATGTGAAATTCTTCTTTCAGAAATCTCGCCTTCTTATGCGCCCACCTTTGATAGAGAGTCCGCCTTCCCATTGCCTGGAATTGAGCAATGTGACCCATACAAAGGTAATCTTAAATGATCTTTCGACCAACGCACACATCTGCTCCCTTATTTTTGAAAGAAAGTAAGATGCGTGCCTCACTGTTTTCATCGACTGGAGGGCCTCAATAGAACTGAGACTATCCGAGAAGATGAAATAATGGTCTATGGGCATGTCGGAAATTATCCTCAATGCAAAATTGATTTCTGCCAGCTCAGCAACATAACGGAACATAGTAATTTGCTGTATGTTCGATGTTAAAGTAAACACAGGATCCATTTAACACTTACAAGCACGTTGGACATTAAATAAACAAAATATTATTAACAGTTAATTCAACCCGAACTGCAGTTTCTATAAATTTTTGTGGAGAACTAGTAGTAGAGCCTCACACTTATAGCATAGACTAACTCTAAGACCAGTAGGTCCCGAACAAATACGATATTTTTCTTGGCTCAGTCAGTACTAGCACATCGGTCCCAAGCTCGGTCCCAAGCTTAATAATACGCCCCTAATAATGAACTCACACGAACACACTCTCAAATATTCTGTCAAAATAACACAGCAAATCAAAACAAAGGCGCAAATATGTATAGATAGGTGCTGGCTTCAAGGTGTACTTCGGACAAAGGGGCTCTACAACAGTGAACCAATTTCAAATCGCTAGTTGCATATTGATTGTTGCTTATAGCATAGGGTTTCATGGTTCTTTAGGCTGAATAAAATATAGTAGAAATTTATTAATTCGATGACATCAATTTGTTCACATCCACAAGCAGTCCTACGTCAACTTTGCAGTTATGTCACTGAAATAACTCACCCTTTCGTTTTTTAAAATAAAAATTAAAAACTGAAACACCTTTTGAAACTATAACTAGTAAACGTGAGCAAATCCCGTTAAATTCCACTAAAGAAAGCTTATTGTTTTACAGATAGGCCTATCTTGCCTGCGACTTAAACAGCGGCAAGACTGAACAGTTATACGCCTATCTTCATTCCGCATCGAACGCTGAAGAGCTTCGGTTCAGTTTTTTTTCGCACTCCGCAGTACCTCTTTTGCTTTTTTTTTGAACTCGCTATCAAGCACGCAGTGATTAAAATAAGTGCACTGTTTGAACCGCCGATATCTAGCCGGACGTTCCTTTAGGGAAGCAGACATTCCCGGCCTAGTCCGACGGATGATCTGTCCAGCCAGTACCCTCGTCAACCACCCGAGGAGAAAAAGTGTAATCTCATAAGCATCATCACAGCAGGGAAGGCATCATCCACTGCCAGTCAGCAAGCGGTGCTTTGTTTGCGAGCAACAGCATAAGGTGCCACACCGGCAAAGGCGCAGTGTTAGGGCAAGTAGCACAGTTTTGCTATTGTTCCCTCATCTGTTAGTGTTTTTTGTGTATCTCTCTCCTATACAGTGAATTGTTCTGCATAGGGGTCCAATATGGGGGGCGTCTTGCCTCTCAAAGATGTTTTTAGGGTGCGTTGTTATCAGCCGTCTTCTGCCTCTCCTTGGGTTGTCTATTTTCGGCAGAAAGTGAAAGCCCTAGACTTTTTGGGCATTAAAAGAAATTTGACAATTGGGCATTAAAAGAAATTTGGTCAACCGAAACAAACTGCGTGTTACTGCACCTACGTATAAAATTGCAAATGAAATTGCTAGTGACGAAGGTTATAATGCCGAGTACTACGTCTACATCCCATCTCGAGATGTGGAGATAGATGGTGTGGTGTCTGCAGAGAGCCTGACGTGTGGAGACGTTATGGAAGGTAAAGGGCGACTTCCAAATTCTGCTTCGTCTACCATTGAAATTCTGGAATGCAAACAATTGCATTCAGGATCAATGATAGATGGAAAAAAGACGTAGTCACCGTCGGACTCGCTACAAATGACCTTCGCCGGATCAATTCTTCCGAAACTCGTTGAAATTAAGGTTATAAGATTTTAATGTAAGGTTTTTTTTTCAGTGCGCCTTTTTGTACCAAGGGTATTTAATTGTACCAAGTGCAAACAGTTGGGTCATACGGCTACTTTTGCGACAACAAGCCTCGTTGTGGCAAAGGCAGACAAAGGCATCTAGAGAATGCTTGCCAACAGGAAGCAACAAAGTGTGCTTACTGTGGCAAAGAGCCTCTCCACGATTTGCAAAACTGCCCCGTGTACAAGAAGCGCAATGGTAACGTGAGACGTTCCATACAAGAACGCTCCAAGCAGACGTATGCAGAAATGTTAAAGTCTCAAAATGGAGCATCTGCATCGTCTGTATCAGCCACTGAAAATGAAAATCCTTTTTTTATTTTGTCTTCCGATGAACTGGACTCTGACGTAGCCGATGAGAGTAGATTTCCGGAAGTACACGCCCCCGGTAAAAGGAAGCCCATTAGTCCCCCGGGAGTTTAGATTGTGAGTTTAGACATTTTTGGGGACATCGATTAAAGAAAATCACAAACCCTCCCGAGGTTCGATGTTTTTTTGAGAGCTTATCGGTTAAAAAAGGATATTTTAGCGAAGGTGCTTTTCTTGATATTGAATAAAAATTTCAATTAATTCTTGTGTACTAATGTAAGAGCAGCTATGGCGCAGTGCCAAAAAAAAACTTACATTTGGCAACGTTGTGTATGAGCCAAACAACATATTTTCTTCCCGTTTATCATTTTGAGAATTAAGTAGATCTTGAATCTTGAATTGCATTAGGCTTAAGCTTTGAAGGAGATTATTTCTACTTTTTATTTGAAATTTCAAGCAAATTCCTTGTCTTAATTAGCATATTTCATGCTCTCAACTCAATTAATGCCGTTCAAAGTCATTAGTTGAAAGCATTAATTGCCAGTACCATATTGGTATAAGAATGGTAGTTTGGCAAGTACGATCAAATCGTATTCCTGGGAAGTCGAGAAATTTACCTTCGAGAAAAAATTCTAGACAAGACCAGAAATCGAACCCAGCCACCTTCGGCGTGGTGTTGCTTTATAGCTGCGTCTTTGTCCACTGAGCTATGGAAGAGCTCATGGAGTGACTTGTGAGAGGCCCCAACAGCATCCCTATTGTTGATATTTTAACATAATTTTGCTATTGCTTCAAAACTTTCATTCTTGTGAGTGGCCCCAACAACATCCTTACTGGTAGTTTAAATCAGTCCTCAAATTGGATATTTCAACGTTTTCTTGAATTCCTTTGAAATAAAGTAAATATTACTACTTCAAGATTTACGTTTTAAAAAGCAAACAATTTATTCAATACTTAGCACTATTGTGGGGTGTGTGGTGTGGTCTAGATACACTAATGCACTGGACAACTCCGCTGCTGCTGCTGATGAAAAAGAGACCGAACCTCGTGCTCGTAGCTCCTTTATTAACTTACTTCGCCATCAAAGCATTCCTTCGCCCGGTGACTGAGTGCACCGATGGCGCGATGTACGTGACTCTTTCTTAACGGCTTCCCCCTTAATTTGAAAGTCGTCCTCGACTTTCCGGATCCTTTGAGTTATACCTGGGCGATAAGAAGTACTCGATTCCTTGCGACAGCCTCTGATGAATCCTCAATCTTGCTCGTCGTCTCTCGATGATCCTCCTTAATGACAATTGTTGCCCTTCTAGCAGAAAGAATCTTGATAATCCAAAAGATGATGGTTCCGATTGCAAAGAGCGTCGTTAAAGATATCGAACCGAAAGATTGCCAATGAAGCCTAAGAATCTTGCCGTAAAAACTTGCAGTGGTCAGGTTCAGATGTCGAATATGGTCCCGGTGTGTCATCCCTAGTAGTACACTTGTTTCAAACGAGTAAAGGTAACTGGAATGTGACTCAATGAGGTCACAATCGAGTTACTGTAACCAATTATGACAGATATGTGTTCCTTGGGATATGTAGTATCTGTAAATATTCCAAGGGAATACGATTTTCTATGTTAGTAGTATTTACCTTCAATCCAGTGGTGGGATGAAGGGCTTGCCGGGGATTTCCATATTGATGTTTGTGAATCGTTCTCCATCCAAAGTTATTGCGCATTTCGAAAACTGGATGAGATATGATCCTTTGAGTTGACTACTATGCAGGGTACAGTTGAACTTCAGGGTGCGGTCCGCTTCATTGACGATTACAGTTGCTTCATTGATACGTTTGACAATATTTTGTCCATAAATCATCTCCATTGAACAATGTGCCTCACCAGTTCCTGAATGCGTTTCGTTGTTGGTTCCAATTGCGATGAGTAGCATATGAAATGCTCAATCTCCCGATCACACATAGTTCTAGCAGAATATGGTGTAGCTTCATTCAAATAAAAATTTGATTGTAAGTGTATTCTGGTTCCATTGGAAATTACCGGTTCGATTTGGTAGAGAGAGTAGATCTCATTCGTTAGCTTGAGTATCCTCAGGATGTACTTTTATGGAATCTTTAGTGGTTATGACGTATGCTCGTGCAATTTTAGAACGCTTTCCGCTGTGGCTACACCAAGTCCTTGGTCTTTTAAGAAATTTTGAGCAATGATTAGTTCTGTGAGGCTGATCAGGTGACTACTGTGGATGTTCCATCGAGCCAAGGTTGTGGCTTCTCCTATGGTTTCTATCTGTTGGATGAATTCATCGATGTTGTAACCGTTTGGTTACAATATCCAAAGATTTTATATTGTGCATGTTGTTTTTGAAGCTGTAGTGTTTTTAGTGTTCGTGTTGGGTTTGTAGGATTAGTAGAATGTTTTATATAAATATTTTGAATGTAAAAACCAAAATGTATAAGTTTGTATTAGTAGAGTAAGCTAAATGTCGATTTTTAAGATTTTTTTTAATAAATTTAAAATTATGTTTGATGGTAACAAGACTGAAAGGGTGTCGTGGTCAACTGTGGGAAGAAAATTGAATGGATGAAGAATATGAATACGGATGGGTGGTGATGAGGAAGGAAAATGGAGAAAATATGGAACGGGTGGAAAATGAAATGGCAAACGGAGGGCTCTTTTTGATCGAGATCGTCAAGCTTTGATCATTAGTAAACCGGCGTTCGTGCGATTATAACGTGAGTGCAAAAACCCAAACGTGTTGAACCCAAAAGTGCAGTGCTTTCTAGAAACAGCCCACTGATTCTTCAGGTAATAATTCGTAGCTAAGAGCAATATGGGCTGTGGTTCTAACGTGACATTTGTCCTTCAGGACCTTTTTTTATTGTTGTTCCGCAGAGCCTCACGATCGTCACGAGTCGACCAAGATAGTTCATTGTCAAAGACAACCAATATCCTCGGACTAAATGTCCTAATCGTAAAGGAAGGCTTACCCTTCTCGGTGTGGCCAATATGGTCCCGTCCGTGGTCCATCGATCGAGTTAACGAATGAGGACGCCTTTGAACCAGAAAAGCTACTACCGGTAGCTTCACCGGTTGTGAACCGCTATCGCAACCCACGAACCCAAGCCCAAACTCCGCCATATCTACAGTCGCCATTGTATCGGGAGAATCGAAGTCCCCGTTCCACCATTGTCGAAGCACAATCCGCGCCCAATCCACCGATCCACCATCGTGGTCAACGAATACCAACGCCAGCAACGTAAATCACCACCATCCACGAGCGCTCGCCATCGTCCTGCAACAGAACCTACCGGTACGTACCAAACCAGCAGAAACCACACCACTCACCCTACAATAGCCCAATAAAACTTGTAGTTCCGTGAAATAATTGTTTAATAAATTCCTAGACTTTTCAACCAGTACACTTTAGCTTCATTCGTTCAATGGTCCTGTTCACAATAAGAACTCCACAGTTTCTGCACACTTCGTTCCGCGTGCCCCTCCGAATTACCCAGTAGCATGCCAGCCCTGTGACTCAGTTCAGGGGTCTCATGCTACTGAGCTAGTTATCCGAGAGTCTTTGTCGAACCAGAGTAAGTCTCTTTCAGTCTCAATGTTAAGCAGTAAATTGATAGATGAAAATCCTTCGTTGAGCTCCGATGAAAGATTGTCGTACCTTGAGATAAGTGCATTAATACTAAATGTAATGTTCCTAATTCTGATATCTAGTCCGGAGTTAATTTTAATTTTATTATTTTCTTGGGCGATAATTGCATTAATGGTCACGTTTGCTAGTCTTAAATCATCAGCGTTCGGGCTTTCTGAAATATATTTCCAACATTTACCTAAGCTATCCCATTATTTTACTCGTCTATTTCTTATTTCAATCTTTTTAAATGTTAGAGACAATTTTTCGATTTTTGTTCTTATGATGGGGTTAAGGAGCTTGTCATTAACAATTTTTCCCTGGGCTTTTAAATAGACAACGTTAATAGTTTGTTCGGTTGGATCTAGCTCAATAGGATGTATAATTCTTAGATAACTGTTGCAAATCTCAGCAGTTCCTAGGGGGAGTATTACGATTGGATTTTGTCTGATATCGTGAATATATATGTCAGCATGTCCCCTCGCCAGCAAAAGCAGTCTGGAAAAAAAGATTACAAAATTCTTTTGAGATGTTTCTTGGTTTTGGTTTGTAATATTTTTAGGTGTTTGATCAGATATCTCAGCTTTTTTGTACCTGTGTTTGTATAGGGATGGTTTTGCTTTGCATTTTGCATATACATATTGATTCGTAAGTGTCCTATACTCTTCCTTGTCTAAGCAAGGAATTTTGAAGTTTTGATTTTTGACATATAATTCGATATTATCTAGAGCTGTTTGTACTTTCTTTGTTTGGTCATTTATTATTTTAAGTTTGTTTAAAGAATTCGAGGTTCTATATATAACATTTCTCGGATCAATATTAGTAACCGAATGTTTGATTTCGTTATACAGTGCGACTATGATTTCAATGCCCTCATTCTAAATTTATTTTTTTTGTTTTCCCTCGGTTAGCCTGATACATTTCGATGAGAGTGTTGTTGAATCTTTCAATAATTCCGTTACTATTGCTACAGCAAGCGAAATGTATTAGTATGTCAAGATCGGTGAGGAATTTGGACATCCCGGGATTCCGAAAACTGGTCACCTGATCGCAAGTAATCTGTTTCGGAATACCGAGGTCGATAAATATATAGTTAAAGTCTCAACTATCGTCTCGGTCTGTTCGTTTTCAAGTTTGTATAGTTGTGCAAATTTGGAGAAGGCGTCCACTATCAAAAAAGTTTCTGTTTTCTTTACAAAGACGTCCATGTAGACCGTGTCAAATGGTTTGTCATAAATGCGTCTCGTTATTGGTATTGGATGCCTCTCGTATTTTGCAAGCCTGCCATCTTCACAGTTTTTTGTGATTTTATGCAGTTGTTTATATAGTCCGGGGAAGAAGACAGTAATAATTTCATCATAAACAATTTTAGAACTTCGATGGTTGAAGTTGTGATTTCGGTTAATAAATTCATCTTGTTCCCTTTTCTAAATTATATCTATTAATTTGAGGTTGCAAAACTCGATTCTAACGATTGTTTTCCCGCAATTTTGGAACACAGTTTCGCTACTCCCAGCTGTGCAAATATGCCATTGGTCGTCTTTGGGTTGATGTGTTCTTTGAGAAATCTTGTTACGCTTTCATCATCATAACTTGCTTTATGGTAAACGTATCGTGTGGGACCTGTTCACCGGGTATATTCCATAAAATTTATCATTTTGGTATACTTCATTCTCCAGTTCCTGGTTATTGGCTTCGGCTCTTGGGATCCTCGATAGGCGGTCGGCAACTACGTTCTACTTACCTTTTTTATAAAGAATCTTAAAATCAAATTGCTCAAGAAAAGGCGTTGTGAGTGGCTCGTGGTCTCTATATATGGTGAATTGTTTACCATATAGGTAAGGACGAACAGTTTTCGCTGCAAAATAAATCGTCAATAACTCTTTGGCTGTGGCAGAATAATTTAATCCTGCTTTTGAAAGAGTTCGAGACAAGTAAGCAATAGGTCTTTCTTTTCCATCTATTTGCTGACACAATACAGCTCAAATTGCTACATTAGAAACGTCAGACATCAAGATGAAGGGTTCTTCAAAATTGGGGTATGATAGTAGCAACTCAGATGTCATAATTTCTTTTAACCTTTTGAACGCATTTTCATAATCATCTGTAATGTTAGTCTCATTATTTTGTAACCGTTGGTTCCATGGTGTTAACTTGTTGGCTCCGCCACAATACCAAAATCCCAATTTCCCATAACAACCCCTTTTCAGTAAAAACAAAACACATAGAACTAACACATTGGAACAGAGGCCTCGTCTTGTTAGCTTGGCAAGCGAGTTGAGCGTGTTCCACTCTCACGATTCACCTTTTAGGGCCGCGTATATCCGACAGTGTGAACTAAAGTGCAAAATACCGCCCTGGTGTAAAGCCCCATCCACTTGTGTCGCTCCAGGGTAGCGATGAACACGCGGGGATGAACAGAAAAGAGACGTCAAACTTCGGGCTTTTGTGTTCACGCTTGTTCGGCTCTTTCCTGAACAAGTAGCTCCGGGGTTTGAATATCGTTGTCTGTCTGGTCCGAATCGCGAAACGGTGAAGTGCGCGAGTCAAGTTTTGCTTGCCGAATTATTTGTAGATTTTGATTGTTTAAAAAGAAGGAAGTGGAGGATTTAAATTTAGGGTTTTCTAGTTCGTAGTTAAGAGATAGGAGAGATGAAGATTGAAAAAGGTAAATTAACTTGTTACTGCATAAATGAAAAAGGTGGAGATTTGACGTCACGGTAGGGAAATTAATGCTGGTGTTCAGGCCCAGTGAGTGGGCCTTTTTTGTTTTCCGTTCTAGCGTCGGTGGCAAGAAAATCCTTGGTGAGTCGGACACGACACCAACCGCCATTGTGTCGCCGAGATCAACAGCCATTGTGTCGGCGAGAACAACTGCCATTGTGTCGGCGAGAACGACTACCATTGTGTTGCCGAGAACGACTACCATTGTGTCGCCGTGAACAACAGCCATTTCGTCGCCGAGAACATCAGCCATTTCGTCGCCGAGAACAACAGCCATTGTTCGGTGGCATTGTCACCGGAACCAACGCCCATTGTGTGGGCATCTAGATGCACTGCCACCACAATCCACTTCTTCCTCGCCACCATCATTACTCAATTACATTGTGAATGTGCGAAAATCCAGCACCGACATCGACAGTCACACTATCGACACCAAAAACAACCGAAGTAGCAACTGCAACGTTATCCGCATCAGCATCACCAATAGCAAAGCGATCGGCATCAGTAACAACGAAGAAGCAACAGCAACGGCACAAGTTTTGAACGCAACAGTAGTAACAACGGCTACCACAACCCAGCCGGTGTACAGGGATTACGACGGTGACAACCACAACAACGACAACAACAACAGTAATAACGAAGCAGCAACAACAACAGCCACACCATCAACAACGACAACCACAACAACAACAACCATACAACAACCATAAATAATGCAACAACAACGAACGCAACAACAACACCAACAGTCTTCACCGAAAACAGCAAGTACCCTAACCGATGTGACGTCACAAAATAAATAATCTGTTAAAATGTACCTATCGTTGCCAATCTAACGAAGTAAAAAAATATATAAACAATATTTTTCAATGGCGGAACGATATCGTAGCTTATGGTATTTTACGCGTTAGAGATGATTGTTTATATTTTTTTCAAATAAAAAATTAAAAGTGCTTTAAGCATGGAAGTTGTATTTTGTATATGCGGCTCAAGGTTGGCAGTGCCACTTTCCGTTTTACCTTCCCTTATTTCATGCGCCATTGATTGGATTATAAAACGTAGAAGGTACCCCGAATTAATTATTGAATTTTAGTGAGATTTCTTTATGGAATCCACACAAATCAACATGGCGATTTTCCAAGTCTACAGTCCTACATTACAAGTCTACAGTACGGGTCAAAACATCAGTTTTTTTTTTATTAATCATTTATTTGTGCAGGCTCAATCGAATCAACTTTACAGAGCCAAATTTTCATATTTTTATACATCATTTATCTTAAAACTAAAGTTAGGGGGATAAAACCGATTACTCGCGGCCGTTTCGAGGTTAATAGTAATTACAAGTAACGGATGGGAAAGAGGGTGGAAATTTAAAGTAAGGTTTACATAACACATTAAATTTAAATTCTAAATTATCTAAACACTTATAACTAAACAATTTATGGTTTTCTTTTGACTTGAACATTTTTTGAAAAAGAAAAGAAAAACACACACATACACAGATAAAAAAAAAACTTTAAGTAAACATACAGGTTAAACTAACCACAATCTAAGGCTAATGTTAGTCAAAAACACATAAATGAGTTTCATGTACTCCGAATCACGTACAGAAAAAATATCTCGAACTGGCACATTGGATTATCTACCTCGAGCCCGAAGGGAATCACAAAGCTCAGATCTGACTCCACGATGCTCAGCACAAGACCAAACAACGTGATCTGCGTCCTGATAGCCTTGTCCACACTCGCAGAGATTGCTGTCGCTCAGCCCAACACGGTATAAATGAGCGTTCAAAGAATAATGATTGGACATGAGGCGAGACACGACACGAATGAAGTCTCGACCCACATCCATCCCCCTAAACCCAGATTTTTTCGACACCTTTGGGATGATAGAATGTTGCCATCGCCTCAAATCTCCTTTACTCCATTTATGCTGCCAGCTGACGAGTGACTGTTGACGAAAAATAGGAAAAAATTCGTTGAAGGCGATTTGTCGATCACAAATATCGCCTTCCATAGCGCCCACCTTTGCAAGCGAGTCCTCTTTCTCATTGCCCGGAATTGAACAATGAGATGGGACCCATACAAAGGTGATGATAAAATAACGCGAAGATAAAGCACTTAGAAGCTCCTGTATTTTCATGAGAAAATACGAGGAGTGCTTTACCGGCCTCAATGAGCGCATAGCCTCTATAGAACTGAGACAATCCGTGAAAATGAAATACTGATCCGGTGATAATGAGGCAACAATTTCTAGCGTAAAGTGTATTGCCGCTAATTCAGCGACATATACGGAACAAGGAGCTTGAAGTTTACGATTGGCGCTATAAATTTCATTAAATATACCAAAGCCTGCTGACTCCTCTATCAAAGATCCGTCAGTGAAGAACGATTTAGTGGAATCAACTTGGCCAAACTTTGCAGCAAATATTACCGGAGCAATCATAGGACGATGATGCTCTGGGATTCCATGAAGCTCCTGCTTCATGGATAAATCAAAATGAACCGAATTATCGAAATCGGAGAAGCAAACACGATTGGAAATATTCGGTGAAGGGCTGACATCCTGTGTTATGTACAAATGGTACAAAGTCATGAAGCGAGTTTGAGTATTCAACTCAAGGAGCTTCTCAAAATTTTTGATCACCTGGGGGTTCATAACTTCACACCTGGTGAGGAGCCGGAGATATAATTCTGAAAACCGATCCGAGAGTGGCAACATGCCAGCCAGCACTTCAAGACGCATGGTGTGAGTCGAGTGCATGCAACCTAACGCGATACGAAGACACCGATACTGAATACGTTCCAGTTTAATGAAGTGCGACCGCGAGCCGCTGACTGAAAACAAAAACTACCGTATTCCATAACCGACAAAATTGTTGTCCGGTACAACGTTAGAAGATCTTGTGGATGAGCTCTTCACCAGGACCCGGTAATTGTGCAGACAAAATTGACCCTCTGCTGGCACTTTCGCTTCAGATACTCTATATGGGATCTCCAGGTGCACTTAGAATCGAACCAGACCGAACCAGATATTTAAATGACATTGAATGAGTTATCGGTGTACCCCAAATTTGAAGCTTCGGTTGTGCTGGGTTATGCGTCCTAGAAAAAACTACCAACTCAGTTTTCTCCGTAGAGAACTCGATACCTAGCTCTAAAGCCCAAGTAGACAAATGGTCCAAGGTATCCTGTAAGGGTCCTTGCAGATCGACTCCATTGGGTCCCGTGACAGACACTACACCGTCATCAGCAAGTTGTCTCAACGTACAGTTGTCACTTAGACAACCGTCAATGTCTTTGACATAAAAATTATACAAAAGAGGGCTTAAACATGATCCCTGGGGGAGACCCATGTAGCTAAATCGTGAAGCTGTAGAGGTTCCATGAGAGAAGGTCATATGTTTCTCTGACAGCAAATTGTATAAAAAATTATTCATTAATGGTGAAAAGCCTCAAGCGTGGAGTTTATCTGAAAGAACTTCAACAGATACTGAATCAAAAGCCCCCTTTCTGTCCAAGAATACAGAAGCCATTTGCTCTTTTTTAGCAAAAGCTAACTGAATATTTGTGGAAAGCAACGCGAAACAGTCGTTCGTTCCCTTACCCCTACGGAAACCATATTGAGTATCTGAAAGCAGGTTGTTCGTCTCAACCCATTTGTCCAGACGGAAGAGGATCATTTTCTCCAACAACTTTCGAATGCAGGATAACATCGCGATGGGTCGATAGGAGTTGTGGTCGGACGCGGGTTTGCCAGGTTTTTGAATGGCGATAACTCTCACCCTTCTCCAATCATCCGGTACAATGTTGATCTCCAAAAACTGATTAAACAAGTTCAACATGCGCCTCTTCGCGACGTCTGGAAGGTTCTTAAGCAAGTTGAACTTGATCCCATAAGCTCCTGGAGCCGTATTGCCACACGAATGCAGCGCGAATTGAAAAAGGTTTGCTGATCTCATCTATCGAATTCTCGGTTTCACGAGGCATCAACCGTGCCGGCACAGAATCTGGACAAACTTTACGCGCGAACTTGAGGATCCATTGGTCCGAGTACTCCTCGCTCGTAGTTCGGTTACGCAGTCTTCGCGCCGTATTCCAAAGAGTACTCATCGACGTCTCGTGCGATAGCCCGTCCACGAATCTTCACCAGTATCCGCGTTTCTTGGCCTTGATGAGGCTCTTAAGTTCGCGTTCGAGAGCCGTGTATACTTCGAAGTGCTCAGGTGTTCCACGTCTACGGAAAACTTTAAACGCGTCGGACTTCTAACGGTAAACCTCGGTGCATTGCTGATCCCACCATGGAGAAGGAGGTGTCCAGCGAAAGGACGTCCCTGGAACTGGTCGAGTTTGAGCTTGAAGCGCGCTGTCTATGATCAGGTTGGTGAGGAAGTTATATTCCTCCAGCGGTGGAAGCTCTTCTACCGTCGTTACGGCTTCATCTACTGCTGTCCTAAACTTTGTCCAATCGATGTAACGGGTAAGATCATACGCGACGTTGGTGGATTCCGACGGATTGAACCCGGTGGCAATCGAAATTTTTATGGGCAAGTGATCACTACCGTGGGGATCTTGAATCACATTCCATGTGCAATCCAACGATAATGAATTCGAGCAAAGTGTGTGGTCTAATCTTCTGCCAACTGAGGATGTACCAGCCAAACGTGTTACTTCTCCATTGTTAAGAACTGTCATATTGAAGTTGTCACAGAGGTAATATATCAGGAAAGACCGGTTGTCATCGTACAGTTCTCCCCAGCCTGTACCGTGAGAGTTAAAATCTCCCATGATCAACCGTGGAGAAGGAAGGACCAAACACATATCTGAAAGTTGTTTTCGGTTAATCGAGGCTTTAGGAGGAATATAGACAGAAGCAATGCAAAGGCTTTTATTTTTAATAACAGCCTGACATGCGACAACTTCAATACCTGGAGTTTGAGGAAAATTCACTCTATAGAAGGAGTAGCACTTTTTGGTCCCCAAAAGTACTCCTCCTCCACGTGAATCCTCACGATCAAGACGAATTATATTGAAATCATGAAAAGGAAGATTGATTTCGGAAGAGAGCCATGTTTCACAAAGAGCGAATGCATCACAACCGGTATTATGAGCTAAAAATTTGAATGATTCCAATTTAGGAATCAAACTTCGACAATTCCACTGTAGAACAGTGATCAAATCCCCGACCTCATTTGGAAAATTATCCATCGAAGGAGATGATTGCTGCAAGGAGGGGCCACTTAATTGTTAATTGCTTCAAAAAAGTCTTCACTGTTAGAAGCATTGCCAGGACAATGCTTTTAAGAGGGTCAGAAATTTCGAGGTACTTGAAGATACCTTCGACAATGTCATCAAATGAGAACAACCTACTTGAAAAGGGGGCCTCTGTTCTTAAAATAGGGACTTCAGGGGTTTTGGATGTCCCCGGGAGAGATGGAAAGTCCTGGATGTAGTTAGTACTACGGAAACCAGGAGGAATTGTTTTTTCCTTTTTTCCACCTATTTTTGAAATGGGCAAGCTGGTCTCGGGCTTCTTTTCAGCAACTTTACGTGGGTGGACGCGTCTTCGCTTCCTTGAAGCACCTTCCGGAAAACTGACTGATGTTCCCTCTTCAGCCAAATCAAAGTGAGACTCGTCATCTGACAGAGGAGCAAAGGGATTTGTATTGGCATTGGGTGGTGGGAAGACTTTTTTCACCATTTCGGCGAAAGATTGCCTGGAACGCTGTTTTAGCGAGCGTTCTAATTTCTCCCCGCGTTGTTTGTGCGCCGGGCACGACGAGAGAGCATGAGGAGGAGTTCCTTTACAGAAAGCGCATTTTGGTGTGCTGTCTGCGCAAGCGCCATCCTCGTGCTTCTCCACACAATTAGAGCAGCGTGCCTTATTGCCGCAATGGGAGGCCGTATGTCCCATCTGCTGGCATTTTTGGCAAATCATGACCCGGGGTACGAACAACCGCACAGGTAGTCGAAGTTTTCCTAATTCGACATTTTGAGGGAGGGCTGAGCCAGAGAAGGTCACGTGAAACGAGTCTGACGGTGTGAACTTTTTTTCGCCCTTATTGGTCGATACTGAGCCTAGTTGGCGCACATCCAGTATCTGAACTGGGGGAAGCAGGGGGTTCTTAAATCGACCAACCCCCCGCTTCAGCAGGATCTCAGGGGTCAGACTCGTTTCGGTGACCACACCTTCAATTTCAATACCCCGAGCTGGGATATACACTCTATATTCTAGTGGTAAGAGCTGGGAGACAGCAATCTCATTAGCTTGCTTGAGGTTGGACACAACGACCCGAAGTTTATTGGGTCTGACTTTAATAATCTCGGTCACGGCCGAGAATCGTTTGGTCAGATCGTTCGAAATTTGATAGACATTCAGAGGTTTCGATTTGGGCTGAAAATAGACAACCCATGGACCAGTTGAATCATCTGGATAGGCCCGTGACCGGACGACATTGTGAGAAAGCTCATTATTTGGCGGCATGGATGAATCATCTTCCGACAAATCATCCATGTCGCACCCGTGGGAGCTTATGATGCTCAACCACTTACGCAATTATCTACAATCAATCACAGATAAACAAACTAAACCTAAGCACACTCTCCTACACACTCTCACACACTCTCACACACTCACACACACTATAAAATTACAATGTATTCAGGAGAAACAAAAACTTATCTTATATGTATTACTGATCTGCTGCAGCCGGTCAACGAATGTGCTGCTGCTGCCGAGCGACGATGTGTAACCCCGTGTACCGGCTAGACGTGGAGCTCAGCGATGATGATAATGATGACGATGATGATGATGATACTGGTCGGTGGTGGTTAGCAGATGAACGAATGCACGCTACACCCGACGGACTGCTGGTGTGCGTGCCGTATAGATGCGGGACAATATGGCTTTTCGATCGTGGGAATATTGCTAATTGCAATTAATGACGTTGTTGCACTGCTTATCACACAATTATTTCTTTTCAAGGAAACCAGGACTCGGTTTCACTCGCGATCGCGAAAAAACAAAACTGAAGAATTGAAACAACTCTTTAAAAGCTTCCAAAGCAACGGAAAGCGGACCGAACGAACTGTACCGTTCGCTTGTTCACTGGGGAATCCAAAACATTAGTAACACATTTGATTTTGATTGATTGATCAAATTTCCGTTTTTTCTGCATTTTTAGTTGTGAAATTGAAAAGAGTAATATCAATATGAAGGAAAATACAAATATTATTTTTCTATTATGTTGTGCGTAGCTACATCTCAAAAAACTCCACCACAATTTAAGCGTAACAATTTATAAAAAATACTCAACAATCTCCCAAACTGTTGCTTTATGCTTCATTTGAATAAACCCCTATGCCCAATTTAGCTTCTATTTGAATCAGTGAGTGGCATCACAATCTTACGTTTAGGTAGCGTTTTTTTTTATTCCAGTATTTCAAATAAACATATTTTCAGCCGGCACTGTATTGGATTCACATTCTATTCTGAATAATTTCACTATTGCATGAGGATGTTCAAAACATGTTTAAAATTCATCTTGAATGCAACCTATCAACATATTTACAAACATCCAGCATACACGCTATTTCCAAACAATCCAAAATTAAGTACGTTTGACTCAAATCAGTCAAAAGTATGGCTACTCAAAGGTGAGTAAAGATAGTTCGTAATAGTAAGATGAAAAACAATCACCGATGTTTTTAAAAAGTAAAATTTAAGTTGATCGAACAAAAATAGAACAAAAATGTGTTTGCTGTTCTGGTACCACGTTTAAACCGAATACGTGTGGAAAAACATCCTCAAAACTTTTTCAAAACTAGACATGTTTGGTATTTCATCCTCACGACTTTTTTACAACAAATTTCTTATATTCTTGTCAAAGAAGATGTTTCTGGTGTTACTTGGGAAACATCCTTCGCCTTTTCGGGGTTAACTGGACAGAGAGGGTTGAAACTTTGGAGCATCTACACGACTACAACCCCGTAGGTTCACTGTTTACTTAAGAGTCATTGGTGGGTGGGAGTTTGCAGTAGTCCTGGCCGGACATAAAATGGATCATCATTGGGTGTGAGAGAAACAAGCGTTTAAACGACCCTGTTTCTGAATTCCCTGAGCTAACGAGGTAATAATTCTTTCCTCTTAGTTTTGCTGTCATATGCATTGCTATGTGTGCGAACCGAGGTTTAAACCGTCTGTGATAACTGACAGTTCCAAGAAAGGATTTCAATGCTTTAGGATTTTTAGGAGTTGGCCATTTCATTATGGCTTCAACTTTCCGGGGGTTAGGTTGAATACCTTCTGTAGTGTTTACGTGGCCTAAGAACTCAAGTTCTTTCCTTAGGAACTCGCATTTATCACACTGAACTTTTAGATTGGGTTCTGCCAGTGTTTGGAGAATTTTTGCAGTATCTTGAAGGTGGGTTTCTCAGTGCGGTGAATAGATGATGATATCATCCACGTACACGAAACAGCAGATTCCCAAATGCTTTCTCAAAATTGAATCCATTAAACTTTGAAAAGTGGCAGGGGCATTTTTCAGCCGGAATGACATACGAACAAATTCGTATTTACCATGATCCACGTTGAATGCAGTTTTGGGTATATCTTCAATTTGGTGGAATCCACTTGCCAAATCAATTACAGTAAAATATTGCGCATTCCCCAACAGATAAAGAATTGCACTGACTTCTGGGATAGGATATCTATCAACCGGGGTTTTCGCATTTAATTTCCTGTAATCAATGACAATTTTGTACTTCTTCTTTCCGGGATTGTCCACCTTTTTAAGAACAACCCAAATGGGTCCATTGGAAGGATGATTCCCTTACTATTCCATTTTCCAATAATTTATTGATTTGTACACTTACCTCTTCACGAAGGTGATAGGGGTATTTGTACGTTCTTTGATGAATCGGAGTTTCATCTGTTGTTTTAAGTTTATGCTTTATTTCGTGGGTAAAGGACAGTTTCTGATCTCATAGGGGTTTAAAATTTAGGTCTGCCTCTTTACTTTCCTTACTCCTTAGTGAAAAGAAGAGCGATCATGGTCTGGACGGAAGAAGCCGCTGTGAGTTAGTGTCCATGCAATTTCCACTAGGTTGAAGTCTTCCAAAACAATCACTTCATCATTGAGGGTAGCCGTATCCGAAACGGCAAAGACAGATTGACAACGTGCATCAATTAATTTCAAGTCCCGAATTCGATCCAGAGGAATGTACACCGCATAGAAAAATAGTTTACTGCCTCCAAGATGAATTGCTACCCAAATTTGATCCACGGAGATTCAAGAAACGTCTTCAACTGCACTTGCTTTCAGCCTGGAACTAACTGCAACGAAAACGCCACCGCCGGTCGATTTCCTGCTATTGTTTGTGTTTCGATCGCAGCGGAATCCTTCGTAAACATCTCCAAAAACTTAGCTTGAAACAGTCCGAGAATCTAACCATGTCTCAGTCAAGACTATAATGTCATAGCAATGATCCATGATCGCTAACCGATAATCATCCATGAAGCCGTTCATTTCACCAACATTCTGGTAGTAGATGACAATATCCGAATTCCGCAGTTGAAGGATAGTAGCACTGGGAAAGGGAATACCATCAGGGCGGGAAGTGTCCGTTGGTTGACAATACTTGCCGTTACTCGGAATCCGGAAGACCCCG
Source organism: Aedes koreicus (assembly GCA_024533555.2). Classification (NCBI taxonomy): domain Eukaryota; kingdom Metazoa; phylum Arthropoda; class Insecta; order Diptera; family Culicidae; genus Aedes; species Aedes koreicus. Next base: position 61,765 of record JAHHFK020005250.1, read on the forward strand.
TCTCGCAACTCTACCGCAGGGCCGGGACGGCTGCTGGTCGCTGGCAGGGAGGGCTCGACTGCGTTGAGAAGAATAGGGGCTTCCTTAAGACTAGCGGCAATTGTGCGGCCCGGTATCCCGCTTGAAAACGTTGATCGAAGTTGGCTAGGAGATGAACTGAAAACAACGAACAAATCAAGCAACGAAATGTCCAAAAACACAGCGTTCTTGCCTATAGTAGAAGTTCGAAAGATCCCGTCTCCCAACTCAAATGCAGGGCTGGAACGGCTGTTGAACGCGGGCAGGAGGGGCTCGAGTGCGATGAGAGGAATAGGGACTTCCTTTGGACATGTGGCAAGTGTGCGTCCCGGTGTAGAGCTGGTTCGGTGGAAGCTTATTTCATTAATACGATCATTTCGGTCAGAAAGCTCAGCGTATCGTTGAATTTCGGTCATTTCGTGCTGAAAAGTGTTCAGGGTGGCAGCATTGTCAAAATCGATGCTGAAGAGCTTGACCCAGTCAGAGACAGCGCTAGAACACGGAAGCTGATTAGGCAACGAATTGTTACTAACAGAAGCAAGCCTGAAAGTGGAGGTTGGGAAACCCCACTGCCAATCCCGACCGCAGGGCCAGAACGACTCTGAAGGCAGGAAACAACGTCAATTTGACTATAGCAAACACCAAGCGCGACTGGGTTGGATGGCTTAGGGTCTCCCATAATGCGACAGGTGGTGCGTTCTGGTTTACGATGTTTCAAGCAACAACTCGGCATCAGATTTGGAATCAGCAGGCTGGAACAAGTCTGGAGATTGGAGTCAAGAACTGGGAAGAACCCGGTGGTGAAATTGTGATGGTCCGTGTATCCGAACGAGGTAACCACATGTTTTTCGAAGCATTATCTTCAAATTCACGGAACAAAATCCCCCTCGGCCAAGTATCCGCATTCAGAGCGACTTCACGTAGTTTAAAGCCATTCCGACTGTGAACGATATGAAGCTCATACGGCTCGTGTCAGATCCTTTCTTTACAAGCAGAACAGCCTTGATCGAATCTTCGCATTGCACGTTCCTTTTGCCGAGTTTCTCAATTGCATCCGGTTTCAAACTAGGGTGGATGCGAGAGAGGTACAGCCAGAACTTCTCAGCAGGTTCGGGAACGGTAAGCACAGTAAAATCAGTAACCACTTTAGTGCCACCAATATGAGGTTTTTGAGGATTGACAGGCCGTCTTCACGTCACACGTTTCAATGGTGGCTGACGAGAGAGATTTCCTGGATCTAGAATTGCAGGAGTAGATGGCACGATCTTTTTTGCGAATTGGTCAATTTTTTCCCTTTGCTAAGCCATTTCATTCCTGATTTCTGCATTCGCGATTTCCTGCTTTTCAGTAATGGAATTGATAACACTACCGAAAGTCGACACTGCTGACTTGAATCTGGCACATTTCATCAATTTGACGCACTCATCGCACATCCAAAACAAGTTAAGACATGAGTGGATAACGTTCACAAAGGTCTTGTTCAACTTTATACTTGCACACCTCAGATGAAACATCCGGTCGCAAAAGGCCATGCAAGAGACGTACTGGTCGTCGCCTTTTACAGGTTTAGCGCATTGGTCACAAGCTGAACTCATTATACACGCTCGTTCAGATCTACTCTAAATAGAGTAACTTTCACTCAGTTTTGTATTTCCATGCTTAATGTCAAAAACTGAGTAACTTGATATAAGGAAACTGAGTAAATGCTACTCTGATTGTAAAAGCGCTGTACTTTAAAAAATTGAGTAATTATAATGAAGCTGTCAAAAGCGAAAAACGTGGTTGAATACAAGGTTCAGTCGATCAAAACTTTTCAAGATGCAACTACTGTATGTTGTAATCAACACAAATTTTAAGTCGAAGTGCCGAATTCAATCCATGAATAGATTGTAATTCAGTTCATGGAATTACAAATTTAAAGATTTTCTTCACTTCCGTTTCAAAAGGCCAGTTGTCGGAAACAATCAACGATTTCTTTAAAATAAAATAACAAATAAAATTAGATAATTAGTAATGTTGACTCAAATTTTGATATATGACCTAGTTAATCATTAATGAGTAACTTTATAGCTACTCTAATTAGGGCAGTTCCACTTTTAAGAAAACTGAGTCTTCACTTTTTTAACAACATTTAAAAAAAACACTTTTGCGAGCGATTAGTAGAACGATTTTAATTGAAGAGATTGAAGCACTCGACACTGAAGAAGTCTGTAATTCGCAGACTAATGCCTTGTTCAGACTACAGAGTTGTAACATGATACAAGGCTATCTTGATGACGTTTTTCATGTTGAAATTATTTGACAACCGTTATAACATGTTTTAACTCTGTAGTCTGAACAAGGCATAAATAGGCCTATCTGTCAAAAGATAAGCTATCTGTAGTGGAATTTAACGGAATTTGCTCGCGTTTACTAGTGATAGTTTTAAAAAGTGTTTCAGTTTTTTATTTTCTTAGAAAAAGTGATCAAGTGAAGTGTTAATTTTAAATTTTCCTAGTCTTTCAATTAAAACTGAGTCGTTTTCTACTCCATTTTGAAAAAATACACACAAGCGTGACTGAGTAATGTTTACTCTAATTTTGACAGGTGACCTAGTTAATCAAAAATGAGTAACCCTTCAATTACTTCAGCAATGTGTCTGATCACGACTATACACACTCGTTTTTAGTTACTCAAAACTGAGTAAAAAACGACCCAGTTTCGTTAAAAGTGGAACTACCCTAATTAGAGTAATTAAAGGGTTACTCATTTTTATTAGGTAGGTCATCAGTCAAAATTAGAGTAAACATTACTCAGTCACGCTTGTTTGTATTTTCTTAAAACTGAGTAGAAAACGACTCAGTTTCGTTAAAAGTAGAACTACTCTAATTAGAGTAATAAAAGGGTTACTCATTTTTGATTAACTAGGTCACTTGTCAAAATTAGAATAAACATTACTCAGTATGTAATTTTAGCTGATTTAACAATCTGAGTTATAGCTTCTCATGTCCATTAAAACACGATGTTTTTCTTTATATAGTTTAAAAAGCAAATTGATTCAAATCAAAAACCTCCAAGTATTTTCTGTACGAAGCAAAATGTTCACGTGTGGAACGATTTCCGTGGTAATTTTTTTCTCCTGCAGCATCAGCTTCAACAAGGGGAAGCGTGCAGCCATTTCTTCTGCAATGCACTTTTTTGCCGTGTTCGTGGCGTCTCGAGTTCGAAGCAATTCCGCCCGGTTTAGCAGTTCAGTCGGAATCGATTCGTCCTTTGGTTTTGTTGATCTGGTATACTTATGCATTCCCGAAGGAAGCATTTTTATAACATCTCGAATGCGATAGTAAACCAGTCCGCTGTGGTTGCCTTTGTCCATTCCTCTGTTCCGCTAGCAAAAAAACCACTGCAATAAATACAAGCATATAATATAGCCTTTTATTAAATAACATATATTAGCCCACTATCCTCATCTGGAGCACTGTGAGACCTTGCTGAATCACATTTTAGCTTTATTATAATTACTCTATTTTTATAAGTACAGCGCTTTTACAATCAGAGTAGCATTTACTCAGTTTCCTTATTTCAAGTTACTCAGTTTTTGACATTTAGCATGGAAATACGAAACTGAGTGAAAGTCACTATATTTAGAGTAGATCTGAACGAGCGTTCCCAATGACTGGCATAGTTTTAGTTTTACTAAAATTACAAAAATAAAATTAATCAAATTAATAAAAAATACGTCTAAAACTACACTTATTTGTTTCCCTATGTACAGTAAAATCAAATACAAAGGAACAACTATTAAAAAGACAACTCATGCTGCGCATTGGCTCAAGGAGCCCATAGTTGGTTCTAGCCGCAGGAAGGCTCAGGAATAAATGTGCGCGTAGATTACGGCGGCGTGTGTTGATGTCCAACATGCTGAGCAGTCTAGAACAATCAATATTCCCTTGCAGGAGAACGCCAATAAAACAGGCTTTTGCCACGTTACGTTTTCCATCAAGTGGTTGAAGGTTGATGAGCTGGCACCGACTGCCATAGCTGGGTAGATTGAACGGGTCTCTCCACCTGAGATGACGTAGGGCAAATCGAATGAATTTCCGCTGGATTTCATTCTGGTAATATGGAGACCAGACAACCGAACAATATTCCAGAATAGGGCGAACGATTGCGCAGTAAATCGATTTCAAGCAATAAACATCCTTAAATTTTTTGGCAAAACGGAACAGGAAGCCTAACTGCGATGATGCCTTAGACACGACGTATGCTACGTGGTCTTTGAAGGTCACTTTGGAATCGATGAGAATCCCCAAGTCCTTAACCGTCGTTTCGCGCTGCAGCTCAAATCCTGCCAAAGCATAACCGAATTGGTAGAGTTCGCGTTTACGGCCAAATCGCGTTTACGGAATCACCGAGCACTTGGACACATTCAATGTCATCCGATTGATGCGACACCATTCAGCGAACGCCCCCAGCTGTTGTTGCAGAAAAACGGCGTCCAGTGGATGCTTTATCGTGTAGAACAGCTTCAAATCATCGGCGTATGAGAGTTTTAGGCATTTGAGGATGAGATTGACATCGTTCATGTAAAGCAGGAACAAAAACGGCCCAAGGTGGCTGCCTTGAGGCACGCCGGACAAAACTTTAAATGGTGACGAAACGTGATCACCGATTCTGACGGACATACTACGATCGGTTAGGTAGGATCGCAGCCAAATAAGCAAGTTGTTGCTCATGCCTAACTTATCAAACTTGGCTAGTGCTATCTGGTGGTTCATTTTATCGAACGCAGCGGAGAGATCCGTGTAAATAGCATCCACTTGATTACCGTTTTCAAATTTCAGTACAAGCCACATCCCGTTGAGGACTTCAATTCCTTGCCAGCTGCAATAACCATGTCATTGGTGATGGCATAATGCATTCCGGAGGCAGGAAGACGGGGCACATTACTGGTGGCGAGCGCGTCCTGCGGGTCGAACGGAAAATATCGGCAATATCGGCGATGCAATCAGCTTCCAGCAAACCATCCGTCATCGTGGAGGGCAAACCGACTTCCTTCCGTTGATCATTGACGTGACGCCAAAAGCTTTGACTTTTCAAATAGTCTATGAAAACATCGGAGGATAATTGACGGCTCATGCCCACTACTTTTAATCTTGGCACCGACGTGGGAACAACAGCACTATAATTTTCACCCAGATTGCTTTCAATTCCATTTTTCACATTAGTTACATTTGCTCCGATGGCACATTCAACAATAATGGCACCATCTTTTCCATTTCTAAAGTTACTTATTTTGTGTGTTTTTGGATCTTAATTAGTTTTCACAAAATTACGAGTATCATCGCAAGCTTGTTTGGACTCTTTTGGTTTGATCACAATGACCGGACGAGCCTTACGATTGCTTTTTTTACTACTATTACCTTTAATATTACTATTTTGTTTACTTTTGTCATTCACATTTTCATTGCGCCTCTTTACGACATCCGCAAAAGTTGCGTTGCCTTGAAAAACATCATCAATTGCATCGTTATCGCTTGTTTGAATTTTACGCTTTTTGAAAATTTGCAACAGATCGGATTCAGAATCAATCGCATCAGACCGCGCGCGGGCATCATTCATTACACCTAAACTTTTTCGCGCATTAATCTCCAAAACTGAACTTGTCATAGCATCAAATTTCTCACAGATTAATTTATCAAAAGACTTATTTATACTTTGTCTCAAATGTTCCATCCCGTTTTTCAACGCGTCGTCTATTTGGGCAGAAATTTGATCTCGCATGCAAGTGATCGAGTCCGAAAATTTTTTCATACCTTCCTTCATCCGCTTAGCATCCGAGATCGCATCTTCTTGCCCACCACAATACTGGTCTGATAGACAGTCTACACATTTAAAGCAAAGGTTTGCATTATCGGTCACAAGCTTTGCCGTTCCTTTCGTAAGTGGTGTACACTTGTAATGGAATACACGCGCACACTTATCCACACAAGTTAACGGCATATCAGCTGCAACCATTCCCTCATTGCATGTATAATAACAGGCCATTGTCAAGCAGTAGGCTCAAAACACATTATACGTCGACGCTACCGATAACCAACAACCTTACCAAAGAAAAAGACAAGGCAAAAAAATAGCACAAATGGTCTCCCGGGGCGCCGGTTGAACGACCAATAAAATTGAAATTCAATTAGAACAAGCTGCAATCGCAACTGTTCTTTAACTTAGCCTGATCACAAAAACACTCTGGATGCGCGTTAGAAAATTTCTTTTGCGTATCGCAACACTTTTCACACGTTAAATAATTAAAAATTATGAGCACAAAAAACACAACACTATTCCGTTCGTCATTACACTCATCACGTCATCACACTCAGCATAAGCGTTATAGAGATAATCGTTTAATTGCTTGTACTCAGCATTCGCTTCCACGTAACACGATTTTGTGAAATCCGTGCGATATATGATGTGTCGTCTCACAGCTGCCTGCTTAAATCTTTTGAGGCGGTTGAGAGCGGAATTCGACCAAGCTGGTTTAGATGATTCAAGTTTCATCCTCACTGGAACAAACTGATCAATGGCATACAGCAGTACACCAGACATTGTCGATGCAGCGAGGTTGACGTCAGAAACATCGAGAATCTCTTCCCAGTCAACAAGTCCCAAGAAATCGTTCATTCCGCTGAAATCGTAGAAAACACTTTCAGAGGAATCACGGAAGCGACACAATGGATTTACCACAAGTTTCAAAATTAATGGTGGATGATGCCGACAGATTTTTACTAGCGGTGCTGGTGCTTCAATAACTGTGCAATCCTCACACAAATCGCCACTAACAAAGCACAGATCAAGCATGCGATTATAAAGGGCGATACGGTCAAAATTTGGTCAATATCAACTTGACGTATTTCTTTCAATTTTGCATTTGAAAAACCTGAACACCCCTCATTTTGAAGGTGTGTGTGTGTAGAATGTTGCTCCTATTTTGATTTTGGAATTCACTCTTCAGTTGTCAAAATGCCGTCCAAGCAAGAAGAGCAGCGTATCAAAATTTTGCTCGCGCATCGCGAAAATCCGAGCTACTCGCACGCAAAGTTGGCAAAATCGCTAAAAGTTGCCAAATCAACCGTTACAAATGTAATTAAAGTGTTTGGGGAACGTTTGTCGACAGCCAGGAAGTCTGGATCGGGGGGAAATCGAAAACCGGAAGCCGCTGAGACGACAAAGAGAGTTGCCGGTAGTTTCAAGCGAAACCCTAACCTATCTCTACGAGATGCCGCAAATAAGCTGGGTGTATCGTCTACAACCGTGCATCGAGCCAAAAAACGAGCCGGACTATCGACTTACAAGAAGGTAGTGACTCCAAATCGCGATGATAAACAAAATACGACGGCCAAAGCGCGATCCCGGAGGCTGTACACGACGATGCTGACGAAGTTTGACTGCGTGGTAATGGACGACGAAACCTACGTCAAAGCCGACTACAAGCAGCTTCCGGGACAGGAGTTTTATACGGCAAAAGGAAGGGGAAAGGTAGCAGATATTTTCAAGCACACGAAACTGTCAAAGTTCGCAAAGAAATATCTGGTTTGGCAAGCCATCTGTACCTGTGGCTTGAAAAGCAGCATTTTCATAGCTTCCGGGACTGTCAACCAAGAAATTTACGTGAAAGAGTGTTTGAATAAACGTCTGCTGCCTTTCCTGAAGAAACACGGTTGTTCCGTACTGTTTTGGCCGGATTTGGCATCTTGCCATTACGGTAAAAAGGTCATGGAGTGGTACGCCGCCAACAACGTGCAGGTGGTTCCCAAGGACAAGAACCCTCCCAACACGTCAGAGCTCCGCCCAATTGAGAAATACTGGGCTATTGTCAAGCGGAACCTAAAGAAGACCAAAAAAACTGCTAAGGACGAGCAGCAGTTCAAGGCAAACTGGCTTTCTGCGGCGAAGAAGGTGGACAAGGTGGCTGTACAAAATCTGATGGCAGGGGTCAAGCGTAAGGCCCGGCAATTCGGATTTGGAAAAGCGGAAGCCTAACTGAATATTTTTCCTGAATTTTATACTAATTGAACTTGAAAAAGAAATTTAATTTGATTTTTTAAATAAACGATTTCACCGATCTACACGCGTTTTCCCTTGACCAAATTTTTACCATATCACCCTTTACTCGTTTTGAACGCCAGTCAGCTGCCTGAGTTGAGCGGTACTATACGTATCAAGCAGTTCTCGTGATGGCATGACGTCGTAGATCGAGAAACGATAGGATAGTTGTGCCCAAGAGAATTTTGCTGCCAAGAAATCGTGCTTAAGGTGAAATCACCGAGAATGATCACCTTGTCCCTTGAATTCAACTGCGAAACGACCCAGTTCAGCGAGTCAAGATGCTTTTCGATTAGAATTGCGTCATTTACTCGGTCGGGAGGAAAGTAAATCACGCAAACGTAGAGCGAAGCATCGTCGGTAGCCAATGCAACCCATATTTGCTCCGCCGATGTGTTATTGGGAGGATTGACCGAACGGGATTTGAATCTGGAATGAACAGCTAGCAGAACACCCCCAAGTAACCACAAGCATTATATTATTGCACTTATTCAACCCAAAATCAACATCGGTTATGCGGGATCGCATCAATTCAACAGTTGTCAAGTAATGAAGCGTTAGATTAGCTTAAGAATGTAGTGATGCATTACCAATGCAATAATGCTACTTTAGCAATGTCTTATGGCATTACAAAAGATATAGCATTAGTTCGATATTAGTGAGGCCCTTTTCAGCTTTAATCCAACTTCAATGATGCACTAGACGTAATACATATGCCCTATATATGCATGCTATTACAGCCTCGTGGTTACTTGGGCCGCCACCTATACTCTTGTTACTGTTAGAAGGTGACCGATCTTGTCGATAAACGTTGTAGCAATCGTCAAAGAGTTGATTCGTCGTAGTATTCCCGTTAAGCCAGGTCTCGGTGAGAGCGTAAATGTCATAGCAACTATCTCTAAGGGCCAATTGATACTCGGCAAGAGAACTGTTGATCCCACCAACATTTTGGTAGTACGCCAGGACACTCGAAGTAGCAGTTGCAGCTTGTCTTGGTCCTCGGGGGGCAGTGATAGGAATTGCAGTTCCCGGCGTAACGGTTCGTCTCGTTATCTCAGATGGATGAGCGCCCGATTGATCAGCCGCAGACCGAGGCTGATGGTTGTGGCTAGAATGAGTGGTTTCGATGAGACTCTGGACATTCGTAGAAGTAAAGGAATACTCGCCGGGTAGAGGTTGCTGGAAGACCCTCTCACCGCATTCGACAACAGGACCAGGATGACTATGTAGAACGACGGCAGCATGTGGCAGGACTGGGTCGAAGGGCTCGAGGGCTTCCAAAGGGCCTCCTACGGCGCGTCCTGGTGTCCGAAGCGGCTGACAGTGTGATCTGGCTGTCTCGAAGCGATTGGTGGAAGCTTTATCATTACTGTCCAGTTGTTTATCTAGCAAATTCGCGAGGGCATCAGTTATGGATTGACTTTGAAGAACATCGCTGCATACGAGGTGAAATTCAGGATTTGGATTTTCAATAATAATATGGTCAGTCTAAATCTGTTCACCTTCTAGCCACCTCTTTTCCTTCGACCAACAGTTTTATTTGTTTTCTCTCGTCATTCTTCATCGCCGACGACTTCACGACGATGTGTTGGTTAGGTCAAGTGTCCTCGCGGTAGAATGACAAGGGTGCGTTCACGGGATATAGAGGTATTTTCGAGGAGAGGGGAGGGATAATTTAAATTTCTAATTCGAAAATTTTTACGGTACTCTATTTCATTAAATTTTGTTTTCAATTATAATTAAGCTACCATAACTCACCTTGTAATAACAATATATACATTTGTACAATTTAAATGTGACCGATTTGATAGGAAACATTTATTCCCCCGCTCGATTAAAAAAACTTGTGTTTTTTTGGATTAGCAGGACAGGTGCTCTGTTCCGGAGGCTCTCTTTTTATTGAGTGGTGAATTGATTTGGCGAAATGATTTGTCCGTTCTAGTGAGAGGAACTCTTTTCCGTGATATCACAAACCACTCAATAATAGAGTCTGGCTACCTATACAGGAAGGGCATAGGACACGGTAACTCTCTTTTTACGGAATGAGGAAAAGATTTGGCGGAATGATTTGTCCGTTCTTATGAGAGGAGCTCTTTTCCACCAGATCACACTCCGCTCAATCATAGAGTCTGGCCACGATGGGAATTTGGTCTTGGTCAAGAATTCTTGCTGTCGCAGCTCTCTTTTCGTTACGAGTTGACTAGATCTAGTGGAATGATTTTTGTCCGTTCTTATGAGAGGAACTCTTTTCCGCTAGATCACTTAACTCTTAACCATAGAGTGAATGAAATGAATCAAAATAATATGCGTCACAGGAGATCATGGCCTTACGGTAAGTTAAATCAGAAAACATAGGCCCAACCTCTCAAAATCAAATATTTAGAAATACTATGCTATTATATACTTAGTTGATACTTTTAGTGTAAATTCACCCTAAGCTAAGAAGAGGAAAATAAGTATTCTAGAAACCTCTTTACTTTATTTATTCATCACCGAAGTGAAAGTCGGGAATCAAAGATACACACTCACCCTTTCATTCATACTCCCCCACCTTTCATACAATTTATTTTTTCATTCATTCCATTCATTCACACAGTTGTCTGGTGTAAAAAACCATCTACCAAAAACAACACACACATACACACCAGTTATCGACTAGTTTATTTATTCTAGGGCCCTTATAAAATTTGAGAAGGTCTAGCGTTCTCGCCAAACCCACTCGATCGTAATTGTATTGGATCGATCAATGAAATTTACCACCGGTGAGGAGTTACTATTTGAATTAGCAATCCCCCGGAAATTAAAAAAAAAAGAGATGAATGAGAGAAGGAGGCAAAACATGATGTGCCTAAGGAGGAAACGACTTCTGACGACGATGAAGACCGATGAGTTTGAAGGTTTTTTGTTTTTGTTTTTCTTCGGCGATTGGCACTTTTATAAAAAAAATTGAATTGTCCTTCTATGGAAATGGAGCTTGGAAGAGAAAGCAAAACAGATGTTCCGCCGGCGGATTTTGCACTACCCTGGTTTCAGGTGAGCGGCTGGCCAGGTTCCTATTTTTTTCCCGCTTAGGTCCTCCAACTCATAGGAAGATGAGCCGATTTTAGCCTTCACCCTGCAGGGTAGATACTGCCCAAGAAAGTTTGGCATTATAATTTTCGACGGCCAAAGACTGCTTCATTTTCTTCCGGTTGACAAACTGTCCTACCGCGATGGACTTTGCAAACGTATGGTTACGTAAGTTGAAACGGCTTCTTGACACGTCGTGGGATTTTTCGAGAATTTTACGAACTATCCCATGAATGTTGATGAACATAATGGTTCCCCTTCCGGCTACGTGGCAACGGACCCACAAAATCCATCGAAATGATCTGCTACGGCCGGGATGCACAGCGCATTTTTCACATTTCCGGAGTGGTTTGGACGTAGGACGGCTTTACCTCCTTACAGGTGGAACAAGCCTGAATATGTGCCCTGGCGTCCTTGACCAACTTGGGCCAATAGTAACGCTGTTGGACACGAGCCAAAGTTTAGTCGAACCCAGGATGAAAATGGTCATCGTGAGTTTGTCTCAAAACCTCGGAGACTTCATCGTATGGAACTACTTGCTTCCATTCGAAGCGCGAGTCGAAGGGTACATTTTTGGCAGTGATGAATTTGTACAGCCTACCATTCTCGACCTTGAAGTCGACGAAGTCATCAGGGCGACTAGTAACCTTCTCCATTAAGGATGCGTACCACGGTGAAGTTGGCGAAGCTTGGACTATCGCTATGCTTCTCGATAGTGCATCCGGGACGACATTTTCCTTGCCTTTTCGGTGCACTACGGTCACGTCGAACTGCTGAAAGTCCAAGCTCCATCGACTACACCGGGAACCAACCTTCCACTTCGTTTTGAGGATGTGGGTCAGCGCCGACGAATCCTTCACCAAGGTGAAATGGTAGCCTTCAATGTACCCCCGAAATGCTTCAATGGAAAGCAGGGCGGCTAGAGCTTCCTTCTCAGCAGCGTGATCGTTTTTCTGAGGAGTGGTGAGCTTCCTAGAAAAAAAAAGAGAAATTACCCGCTCACCACCGTCCTGTTGCTGGGTGAGTACAGCGACATCGCTCGCGTCCGTCTAGATGACGAACTCTCGGAAAAAATCAGGGCTTCCCAGAATCGGTGCGGCGATTAGTAGCTCTTTTATGGAACAGAAAGATCTCTCCGCGGCATCATTCCAGCCGATGCTCTTGGTTTTGGATTTCAGAAGGTCAGACAGGGGCCCGCAAATCTCGCTGGAGTTCGGGATAAATCGTCGGTAGTAATTCGCCATTCCTAGGAATCTCCTGAGCTTGGTTATCGTTGTCGGTCTCTCGAATTCAACAATCGGGCTAATCTTGTCGGGATTTCCACGCAGACCTTCCGAGCTTAAGAGATATCCTAGGAAGGAAATTTCCGGCACCACGAACTGAGACCTCTCCAAGTTAATGGTGGGGTTGGCTCTGTTCAGTTGGCACGTAATATCACGAAGCAACTGAACGTGATGCTCAAATGTTTCCGTCACCATGACGATATCGTCGAGGTAGACGAAAACATAGGGTTCCAATACACCGTGGCCCAACACCCGGTCCATGAGTCTTGCCAGCGTTGCAGGACTATTTATAAGACCAAAGGGCATCCTGGTATATTGGAACAACCCCTTGCCTTGCACACTGAAAGCCGTATACTTCCTCGAAGACTTCTCCAATGGAACTTGTAGGAATGCCTCCGACAAGTCAATAGTTCAAAGGTATTTTGCCCTAGGGAGTTTGCCTAGGATTCGACATGGGTGCGGCAAGAGGTAAGCGTCACGAACAGTACGTTCGTTAATCTTACGCGCGTCTAAACAGAGCCGAACCTTATGGGGCTTGACGACTGGCACGCAGTTCAACGACTACTCTGAGCTGCTAGGTTCAATTATGCCCGCGTCCAGTAATCTCTGTAATTCTACAGACACCAGCCCCTGTGTTTTAGGAGACATGACATAGGAAAATTGTCGGACGGGGGGTTTTCTCCGCCACTCCTCGGCAAGTTCTATTTTGTGCTCCATTAGTGGGGTAGTGGATAATCTTCCGGAGCGGGCTGGTATGAACAGTGTTTTGATCTGTTCGATAGCTCTGACGCAGTTAGAACAGACGGGAGTGGCGGCCGTTCAAGGCTCGTTTCTTCCTCTGAGCTTTCAATCATGGCGCATCCTGTAATTGTGGGTTGAATATTGAACATCTTCCAAAAATCCATCCCACAGATACAGCTGATGGCCAGATGGGGACGACCAGAATAGGAACAATCTTGACGGTACCATTCCAAGAAAAAGGCAGGTAAATCTGTCCGCGTACACTGAGAGCATCTCCGCTCGCTGTGCTTAGCGATCTGGGATCTCGAAGTGGAAATATCCGCTTCGGTTTGATGGATTTCAAGACGGCGTCATTGATCAGGGTAAGATTACTACCACTGTCAAGAAGAGCTTGAACGTTTATGCCATAAACTTTAACGGAAGTATACGGACGATTATCGTTCGGAAATGGGTATGAAATGGTGAACAAAGCCGGAGACACCTGGTACAGGCTATCAGTAGCCGGCTCGAAAAATTTGGGAGGGTTTACGCCTTGAAGTTGCTGTGCAGCGGCCGGCGGTTTTGGATCGCTGCTATGGCGTTTTTTTTCGCAATACGGACAGTTGTTGGATGGGTAGCCTCGAAACCCACAGTTCTCACACATCACTCCTTTCGGAAGTCGGCAATGGCCCATCCGATGCCCAAAATTGCCGCAATTGAAGCAGTGGTGATTGGAGAGAGGCTGATGAGACTCGATCATTTCTTCGAGTGTCACGTGTGACCGCGTTGGCCCACGAAGACCAGCGGCCCCGCTTGGGGAACCCTTTTGATGCTGGTTGGCTTGCGGAAAAGAGTTGCCGGATTGATGCGGCGGCTGTGATGAGCGTTGCTTGCTTGCTTGCTTCTCCATTTTCAGCTTGGTCTCAGAACTTTCTACCATGTTAACCGACTTCTCCGGCCCGAAGACCTTATTGTAAACAAAGAAGTTGACGGCGTCTATCTTCTGACCGGCAAACACCAGTGTCTGGAGGTCGGCGATAGCAAGGAAATTCTGCTGTTTCTTATAGTCGATCCTTACATTCTGCATCAGAATTTGGATCTTTTCGTGCTCCGGAATAGGAACACTCATTGTTCCGAACAATTCCTCCATGCTATGATAATACTGAAAAAACGTTTCGTTTCTCAACTGGTGCCGCTGATAAACTTTCATTTTTATCATGGAATCTAGATCAGGGTGCATAAACGTCTTTCTAAGCTCTAGAACCAGATGCTGCCACTGTACCACTGTAAGGCGGGTCCCTTAAATAAATGAAAAGCTGAATCGAATAGTTCAACTGCTGAGGCGTGCTCAGAGACGGCCATGGCATGAACCATCCCGAAAAACTGATTCAACTTCAACCCTTGATATTCGCCATCTTATTTAGAAATTGTCCACTTAGACACAGGCAGGCTATGACGCCCCTGATTACTCGATAGACCAGTACTATATGGAGTGAATGAAGGGTTGGCGTGAGGGTATGAAGTTGAGGCAGCAGTTCCAGACCAAGGATTGGTCGACGGAGCGTTTCTCAAAGTCGGGTTCTGAGACCATGAAGGGTTTGTACAAGCACTGCCCAGTGTTGGATTCCCAAACCAAGGATTGAAACTCGGCGTTCTATTCATAGGCAGTGAAGCTGACCACGGAATTGAAGCTGGCGCCGTGCCTTGCGCTGGGTTTCCGAACCACGAACTAGTTGTGGGGATGGTATTGAAAGGCTGTAGCCTTCTGAAGGTGTCCCTGCCACAATGAAGAAGACTGAAGCAGTGCTGACGAGTAGCTCTGAGGGAGCGAGAAAGTAACACTAGTACACGGTTTGGAGTAAAAAGCCACCGAATGGCCTTGTGCGTTCGTTAGATAGGCGGAGCTGTACGCATAAGGTTCGGTGATTCGCACCGACTCGCCGGAGCGCGCATGTTCAGTTTCTTGAAGTTGAGATGGATAGGGAGTGAACGGAGGTTTATTCATCGGAACACTGGTTCCGGACTGCACAATCGATGTACCGGTAACATAAATCTCATCCCGCTGCTTATCTCGCCTATCCAACTCTGCTTCAAGCTCTTTAATTCTCGCCATTAATGAATTCACACTTACGGTCGCTTCGAACTGGGAACTCGCAGCATTGATTTCAGCTGGCGCGGTTCTTATAGGTATAGTACCGGTACTAGTCACTGAAGTGGATAAAACGCGAGCTGCTGAATCACCCTCTGTTGAGAACAGTTCCACCAGAGAATGGTCCCCTAGCTCATTTCTATTTTCCACTCCTCGTTCCTCAGAACTCCTATAGAAATTGTTTATTAAAAGTTTCACCACGTCTATTAACATCGCATTCAAAAAGTTTTCCACTTCTCCCAATTCCCTAGCATTATTTACTAGCAGGACAATTCGGTGGCCAAAATGCAGCAATCTTGCTTGCCCCCTGACCCTGAGAACCTTATCGTTTTCTTTTAAACCTTCAACGATCTCATCGAAATTCCTACGGCAAAACTGAATGGTTTCCTCC
This sequence comes from Aedes koreicus, assembly GCA_024533555.2. NCBI lineage: Eukaryota > Metazoa > Arthropoda > Insecta > Diptera > Culicidae > Aedes > Aedes koreicus. Next base: position 77,474 of record JAHHFK020005250.1, read on the forward strand.
CAATCCACATCAAGTACCGCCTCTATAGTTTTCTGGGTTTCCTTCTCATTTTTCAAGTGATCACGAAGGCTTCTCCGCCTTCGAGAATAGGTGGGATCGTCTCGGATTTCAATCGACCGAATATTGAGCTCATAAGGCATTAGATGGTCCACCCTCAAGGTGTGATACCATTCTAACATTTTATCGACAGCCTGGGGATAATCCATCAGTGTTTCGGTCATTTTCGGAATCGAAAATGCTCTGAAAAATTTATTAAATACAAAAATATATACAAAAATCTACCAAATAATCTAAACTTACAATAAATTCCCCTTAATAAGCTACTATTCACAAAAAAAAAGTTGGAAAAAGTAGCCTTAATTAAATGAAAAGGCTAGATTCTAGCCTACGTTATTGCATAAACTATGCAAAAGAATAGAAACTAGCAAAAACCTATGCTATTTTCCTATGCTAAACCCAAACGCACTATATCCACTAGCAGAGCCGCAAAGTTTCTTGAGCTGTGCAACGTGCAAGAATTCATCCGTAATGTTCCAGTAGCAGGCTTTCCTGCCACTGGAAGCGTTTTCGGGCGTGCCGCTGGCATGCATTCGGAACAGCAAGATTATCTTCTATTTTTCTACCTCGTCCTTCAGGGTTTTGTAAGCGTTTAAATGCCTCTGAAAACTAGTAAAGGGCGATACGGTCAAAATTTGGTCAATATCAACTTGACGTATTTCTTTCAATTTTGCATTTAAAAAACCTGAACACCCCTCATTTTGAAGGTGTGTGTGTGTGTGTGTAGAATGTTGCTCCTATTTTGATTTTGGAATTCACTCTTTAGTTGTCTTAATGCCGTCCAAGCAAGAAGAGCAGCGTATCAAAATTTTGCTCGCGCATCGCGAAAATCCGAGCTACTCGCACGCAAAGTTAGCAAAATCGCTAAAAGTTGCCAAATCAACCGTTACAAATGTAATTAAAGTGTTTGGGGAACGTTTGTCGACAGCCAGGAAGTCTGGATCGGGGGGAAATCGAAAACCGGAAGCCGCTGAGACGACAAAGAGAGTTGCCGGTAGTTTCAAGCGAAACCCTAACCTATCTCTCCGAGATGCCGCAAATAAGCTGGGTGTATCGTCTACAACCGTGCATCGAGCCAAAAAACGAGCCGGACTATCGACTTACAAGAAGGTAGTGACTCCAAATCGCGATGATAAACAAAATACGACGGCCAAAGCGCGATCCCGGAGGCTGTACACGACGATGCTGACGAAGTTTGACTGCGTGGTAATGGACGACGAAACCTACGTCAAAGCCGACTACAAGCAGCTTCCGGGACAGGAGTTTTATACGGCAAAAGGAAGGGGAAAGGTAGCAGATATTTTCAAGCACACGAAACTGTCAAAGTTCGCAAAGAAATATCTGGTATGGCAAGCCATCTGTACCTGTGGCTTGAAAAGCAGCATTTTCATAGCTTCCGGGACTGTCAACCAAGAAATTTACGTGAAAGAGTGTTTGAATAAACGTCTGCTGCGGAAGCCTAACTGAATATTTTTCCTGAATTTTATACTAATTGAACTTGAAAAAGAAATTTAATTTGATTTTTTAAATAAACGATTTCACCGATTTACACGTGTTTTCCCTTGACCAAATTTTGACCGTATCAAAGCTCCGAACGACGGCTGAGAAAAATATATTTTATATAACCGTTTCAGGGTTCATCCGTTGATTATAACTTTAATATATAGATTAAAATTTAATGGTACGATTTTTAAAGAAACTGTGAGGTACATTGTTCCTAAGAAAAGTATGTTAAAAGATATTAAAAGTATGTGATTTGTGTCAATAAATTAAAAACTAAATATTCATGTAACGTAAGAGAATATAATCTTTGTATGTACGAAGTTTAACTGTGTACCTCATTGGATCCAAGGTGAATTTAATATCTCAGGTGGTCTCAATACGGTATATGAGAATTTCAGCCATGTTTAAACGCATACTAATACGATCCATATCGAGTAAAATACTGGTCTGGCATACTGAAGTTTTCTCCTTTACACCTATGCAATAGTTCCTGTGATGTCAAACTTGCAGTTCAATTTTAAACCAAACGAGTAAAGGAGATGATTAGTTTCACACTGACAGGCCTGTGTTGTATGCCATGGGATATGAAGCGTCAGGCTGCAAGGTTTGTTTACCAATATTTTGGGGGGAAAGTACACGTGCTAATGTATGTACACAAAACGTTTAGTCCATGCCATTTAGATTAATATATAACTCTTCACTCCCAGGCAAAAATGCAATTAACAACTGTCATTATGTGCGTAATACACTATTGAGTATTCCTTACTCTTTCGCTCCACTGCTAAATCTCATTTGATACCCTGCTACTCCACCCGTCTTCCCTACCAACTGAAGAAAATAGACCACCTGAGATATTAAATTCACCTTGGCTAAAGCCACTGTGTTTCAACTAGTAATCCTCAGAGTACAGAGATATGCGGAAGCGGCCATCTTGAGCCAATCGAGCAGCGAGAACTGTCAAAATCTGAGCCAAACGAGCATGTTTACTGTTTGCTGAAATGCTTCGATTGCTAAGTATTGCAATGGAGTTAAAATTAATGGTTTATATTAAGTACGCTTCAAAATCAAAAATAAAACATTCGTGTTCTGCAAAACTCATGTTTCTGCTCTGACACAGTGTCCAACGTCAATTTTTTTGAAGAAAATTCTGCTCAAGTGTCTAATTCTGTCTGTTTGTTTGGGTCACAGATCCCCTCATAGCCGTTCAATAATGGAATCGCCAAGTCTGAAGTCAACATTACGAATCACCTAGTAATCCTCAAAGTACACAGATATGCGATGCTTCGATTATTTAACACCTCCGTGGTTAGTGCAAAACTTTGCAATGCACTTCATAGTTGATAATTTTATACATACTCATAATCAAACACTTCAGCGCCAACATTAGGTTAGGGCGAATCTGCTTTTGTAAACAATGGCTTTCGTAGTCATTTGCTCTTGAACAAAAGGTCACAAATACAAATTAAGCACTCTTTAAGGTTGATCAGCTTTATTTCTATCCGCTGATATATTCAATTTGAAGGAATTGTATTCAACTTCCGATAAATTAGCACATAAAGCGTTTGTTTACAAAAGCATATTCGCCCTAATCAAATGTTGGCGCTGACTTGTACGTTATAAATGACAACGACGAAGTCACGCACAAAGCTGTAACATTTTGCTATGTGGAAGTGTTGGCAGCCTTTGTAAACAAAATGAACGCCGTTGTCGTATTGAATTTCCACATATACTCTGAGGATTACTAGTTTTAACTAACCTCAATTCATTTTGCGAACGGTTACATGGTTCAGGCACTTTTGAACTTTTATGTGGTAGCTTGTTCACACATGGTAAAACGTGCACATATCCCTTTCTGACCCAAAGGGCAGGGTAGTCCATAGCCATTTTTATCTTAGCTGTTGAAGTTTTCAAACGCGATTTACGTGCAGAATTATATAATAAAAAATTTAATAAATTGAAGAAAACTGCAATCTCCCCAAAGGATTACATATTCACATAGGTATTCACAAAAATATTCATATATCATAATGTTCGATCTCAAACAGCACACAGCGTGCTTGCTGTTGTGTGGATAGCACCAAACACGCGTCTCCCCAGAAGCGTGTATTGTTTCTACCCAGCGAGAGCGGCTAGCAAGCAAACAGCCTGATGCTATTATTGTAGTTAATGTGGGCAGCGTGGAACATTACTATCGGCGCATCGTATCTATGCACCATTGTAATAATGCGGTGCGCACGGCACTATTCATCCGTGCTTCGTGTCACCTATAAAAGGGACCCATCGCTTCATATAGTTTAGTGGTGTTTTAGTGGTGTTCTATTTTTTTTTTCTATTGTGTTGTTTAAAGTACCCACCGAGCTGGCACGCTGCCTCTCGGTGGTAATAAATTATGATCGACAAAGTAGTCCGTTTGGTTTTCATTCGTGTGTCATCGTCGTGTCACTAAAAGTAAAAATCACAACGTAGGGCCTGGTCAACCCCTAGACTAGAGTCCCTATAAAGAGTCACGCAAAGAGGAACATGCAACACTTATTTCGATTAGTTCTCATTTTGCGTGCCTGTATGATTCAGATGGGCTATTCGATAGGTAGCCCCGATAGGTAGATTTAGTTTCACTCTTGGCGTGACTCTTTATAGGGACTCTACCCTAGACGAAACACACAGTTAAAGAAATAGTTTAAGAATTACAATAACGTTATTTTTGGTATTCAAAGCCAAAGGTTTAAAATCTTTTCTTGATTACCTAGATTTTCAGCCTTAGGCTGGTTCATCCCCCATCGTAGTCACTCAAACATCTCTTCTGGGCATTTTCGTAACTTGTCCGGGTGTGAGCTTCGAATGTTAACCAATACGCCAGGGTCGCCCCCGGGTTTAAATCCATAGTGAGACCGCAGACAGACGTTTAAGCAAGAACAAAATTAATCGATAAGTTTGTGTAAATTGTCAAATCGCTAAAAAGCTTTAGCGTAAGCAATCGCTTGTTCACTATAGCCGCGTAGTTCACTTAATGGAAGTTCCCACTGATGTGGCGAAGCTACCCGATAGTTGCTTATTGTTATTTTGGCGATTTCTTTTAAATTGATGGTTATGGAATTTTACACACACTGAGATTCAAGTTTGAATGGCTGTGGTGAGACTGTCACGCGATTTTTATTCTGGAAAATACGGTTTTATACCATGCTACAATTTATCATTTTTCTTAAAAACTGCAAGTTACATTGAGCAACGCTAAGAAAAACAAAATCACTTCAAATCGACATGTAATGAGAACATCGTCAGTAGTAAGTGTCTCTCCCACACTTTTCAGCTCGAGAAACCCAAATAATAAAAAAAAACAAACATTTTTCTCTGTACTTTATTTTGTCGGTTTACTTTAAGCATACCGTTTGTGCTTTAAGATACCGTTTGTTCATAGATACTAGCACCATGAAGGTCATAGTGATGAATTGAAAATTGAGCACTGCTTCTGTACCATTTTTGTCTTATGTTCTAACATGTTGAACACATGTCGTAGCCATGATATGTCTTGTTCTGTCTACATGATAAAAAAAAAAAAAACTTCATCATGATGCCTGTGTAACAAGCTACAACTCCGTAATCTGAACATTGCATTAAGCTTGTTCCGACTACAGAATTTTAACATGTTACAAGGCATTCTGCATGACGTTTTTCTTGTTGATACGTTTTATAACACTCTTACATCTCCAACGATGACGCTGGTGCTTGTATCTTGTATCATGTATCGGTGACAAAACAGCCCAGGAAGCTGAAAGTCACAATAATAAAGCACAAAAAACGATATACTATAAGGTCTTTTTAAACGGTTTTTTTTTACACGGTTTGTTTTCGGCGATAACTCCAGAACAAAACAACTTGTCGACCTAATTCGAATCACATTTTACGTTTTGGGCAAAAAGTAATCATATGGCAGTTTTTAAAAAAAATTACAATTTTTGGTGTAAATACTCAAAATTTTAAAAACAGTATTTTGACCATTGCATGGAAAGCTAACACATGCAAACAAATTCGAAGCAAATGTTCACGCATGTTATAAATGTTTATGCACGTGAATTGATCAACTCTATTTAGTCTTTTTTTACACGGTTTCATTGTAAAAGTGGAACGTATCCCCCGTGTAAAAAAAGACCTTAGTGTATTCTGTGTATAGCGATGGCGTTGTATATCATATTATAAATCCACAGTCTGATTTAAGCAAAATACTATCTTCGTGAAGTTTTTCTTACTATTCCTTTTATAATATTTCAGTATCGTATTATATTTCTATAGAGAAACCTTTAAAGCACGCAAATAGCACAACCTTAGTAATGTTTCTTATTATTTTCCTCTAGTACTAACCACAAATAGTATGGAATCAGATCGGTTTGTCAAAAATTTGTTATGTATTTTTCTCGTTTTTACAATACTACACTCCAAAAGAGCTCCCTTATACAAGCCAGAGAGAATAGTAAGAGAGACGAAGAGTGTAAAGCCAAAACCAACATATTAAACTGTCAAACTAGTCAGCTAGCTACGCTCAATTTCAACTACTTCTATTCAATTTCACAACCTGCCGTGCTCTTACGGACCTATCAGTACTTTCTTTTCACATCTTTGGTTCTAGCAGAAATTGCTGCCCACTCCTAGGGTTGCATGTTGATAAGAATGATATTTCCAATTTTCAAACATTATTAATTATACGTGTTTCGTGCAACAACAAATAACATGATTAGTTTAAATGTATTTAAATTCCATGATAGGGACACCATCAATACATGCTGTTTTAAGAGGATCAGCATATACAACACGTTATCGGGTTTCTCTCTGAAGTTGTTAAAGTAAATGACGACAAGAGAAACACAACCGAAAACATTAGTAGTTGTGTCATAAAAATACCTCTAATTGGAAATTAATTTCTGTCACATGTAGCCTTTGGGAAGTATAAACAGAGATTTCACATCGCTAGAACTACTCCGTGCCATTTGGCGGTATATGAGCATGATCGAGCCGGCAAACTTTTGCCTGTCAAAGGGGCTCCCTTTCCCCTTGCCTACCATACATTGTGGTAGCTAGGTAAAAGTCTGTCTGCTCGATCAGATACCGCCTTCCAAACATGCCATACGCTCAATTTCAACTACTTCTATTCAAATTCACAACCTGCCGTGCTCTTACGGACCTATCAATACTTTCTCTTCACATCTTTGGTTCTAGCAGAAATTGCTGCATGTTGATATGAATGATATTTCCAATTTTCAAACATTATAATTAATTACGTACAACAACAAATAACATGATTAGTTTAAATGTAGCCAGCTATGTTTATTAAAATAAACAAACATTGACGACTACTCGTTTGGTCGATTGAAGTATTGCAATCGCTGGCACCATATCGTATGAAAAAGATGATGATATTCAAAGGAGTATAGTAAAGAAAGTATAGAGATTGCTGACAGCTCGCTTACCACCACAAATATAGCCGACGGCCTGGTTTGTGATCATTCCAAAACTAAAAAAGCAAAACAAAAACAAAAGAAATCAAACAAAACTGATGTCTATTACCAACGCAACAATAATAATAACAAACACAAACCGAGTAAACAAAATCCGACGTAGCTTTTGTGATCATTCTAAGAAGTGGCAGGCTCTCTAGAAAAAAATATGGCATCCTTGATTTGTGCACTTTTTGCGCTGGGTGTAGCAACCTCTATTGCCGTTCCCTGGGGCTGTGACACAGAATCAAGAATGATCGAAACATCCCACGCCAGCGTATCAATATTTGAAAAAACTTGTTTGACCTTTTGAATCTGAATCCATCTACTTGCATCGCGCTCCATTTTTTTCTAGTAAATCTTTAAAATCATGACCAATCTTCTTTCTATCTACTAAGCGTATCTACATCGCACAAAAGCCAAACAAATAATTTCTAGTATCTAAGATAGAGTCACACCCCTCGGCCTGTTTCTCTATTTTCGCCTCTCTTACGATTCTATTTGATATAAGGGGACGTGATAATCACTATTGACAAATCCAACATTGAAAAAAGAGAAGATACCGGGTGATGATATTTTTGACATCTCCCATTAGCAGTTAGGTGGACAATATGTTGAAAATGCTGCTAAAATATTGTAGACAAAATTTAATAATAAACAGCTTGAAGTACTATGTGAGAAAATTTTAAAACCTCTCAATAGAGACATTAAATGGAAAAATAAAATGTGTTCATCGAAAAGTATTCGAATTTTCTTACATCGTACACTGAGTAGCAAAAAAAAAGCCGAGCAAAATTTTGCTTCCAAAAAACGCCATGTTCAACCTTCTATAACTTTGTCAATTATCAATATTTTTGACTGAAAATTTGACAGCACTATAACAATGTATATAGTGTATAGAACTGATGTGACCAAAATTTCATGTTGATAAGATTTATAAATTTGAAGTTCTCACAACATATATGAAAAAAGTCGTTTTTGGATATACCAATTTCAAAAATCCGTATTTCTGTGAAAAATTTAGGTAGTATATAAAAATTTTCACCATAGCCCCAAATAATAGAGGAAATAATGTGGACGCAATTTGAACTGTATCCATTAAGTGGTTTGGACTACAGCTGGCGGTCAAAAATATTGATAATTGACAATGTTACAGAAGGTTGAGCATGGCGTTTTTTGGAAGCAAAATTTTGCTCGGCTTTTATTTTGGTATTGAGTGTTCATCATTCCGTTTTAAAATACAAGTTATTGGTATTTTTTTAGAAGTATTTGCAACTGTTTGTCCCATATCTTACTTCTGGTAGGTGTCAAAAATATCACACATGTCTTCTTCTACTTCCATGTTAGATTCATCAATAGTCTGAACAAAGCATGAATCTAATATTGCATATTCATCAAACATCGGTATGTTTGAAATGTTTATATCAAATTTCAGGTTCCTTCGCAAATGGCTCTACATGTTTAGCATGGGCTCACTATTTGCTGTTGCAATAATGTATTCTCAAAAAACACAACAAATAGTCAAGTATCCAGAGTCAACATCCCGGCTTTTTCCGCCAAATCCACAACGGACGGACACTAAAGTGATACCATCGTATACAGCATTGCACATCTACAAAAACGCTGCAGTATGTTCTGATTCGGAGGTCTGTAGCCGAGTAGGCAGGTAAGTAGGTCAAATTCTCATTTTGTTTAAAATTATCATCGCAACTGAAAAACTGAAAAACCACAAGCGCAAAACGATTTTTTCGTTCTGTATAGCGCATCTGATGAACTATACAGCGCACTAGATACCACATTATGTTCACAGGAAAAAATCTTGTAGTAAAAACTACCATTATACCCGACTATGCCAATCTTCAAAACTACTATGAAATTTCAGTCAAATTTACTACGTTTATGGTAAAACTTTCAACATTTGTGGTATATTTGACAGACCTCATATTGATATCAACCGCACCATGGTTGATCTAATCGCAGGCATGGTAAAATCAAACGCATTTATAGTCAGGTGCAATTGGTAGGTGTTTGCACCTAATTTAACCCTCGAAATGGTAGTTTCTACTGCGTTTTTTTTTTTCGTGTAGGCATAAGGAAAATAAGTAAAATTGATTAGCGCGAGTGATTTTACCCGTTTTGAACTGCAACGAGAATATAATTAATCGAGCTGAGAAGAATTATGAAGAAAATGATATTTAAATGCACTAACTCTTATGCCTTGTACAGACTACGGAGTTGTAACATGATACAAGGGTGTTCTAAAAAATATCAACAAGAAAACGATCTTCAAGATAGCCTTGTATCATGTTATAATTTTGTAGTCTGAACAAAGTTTTAGTTGAAACGCCAACTAAAATGCGGAGGTGCCACATCTGCTATCATGCCAAAATATCAAGTAGAAGTCGTGTGGCATGGGGCGAACGGATGTAACACGCGACAAATTGCACGTAATGGAATAACAATCAATAATAATGAACAGTTAAAATCATATAGGAAATTTACGTCGCGTTGTGTTCACGCGAGGGGCGCCCTTATCTTTAAGGTGTGGCCCATTTAATATTGGAACATACATTTTTGATTCTTACAGCGACCCTAGTGGTCGGATTTGTAAACTATGACATCTTATGTGTTCCCTATAACAATAACAACATCAGAAGTTTTTTTTTCGCTGTGCAGTTCGAATGTGTTTCAGAGAAATACAAAATGGAAGAAGCAAGAAGAAAAATGATTGTGCGCAATCATTTCAACGAAGGTTAAAAGTTGACCGATTTAGAGCAACTTTTCCCTCGTCAACCTAGGGTGTACCATAAAAAAAGTTTTTTCTGCCCTAACTTTTTTATTTCAATTCCCACCGTAAAGTTGGGCTCCAACGAGTTTTAGAACTTTTGAAGACGCGTACGTTGGTATACAAACTTTGCCTTAGGTTTAACCAATCAATAGTTATTGAAGTTTTCTAAAAAAAATACGCACTTTTCAAATGTTGATTTCTATGATTGGGGCAAGAAAAAAAAATAAAGACGTTATTTGGAAGGGCAATTTATATTGTTTAACATATGTGAAAACTAGAGATATGTTATTTCTATATCTTGAGAAAATTACATTTGAATCTGGGATGGTTTTAGAAGAAAAACTTAAATAACTTTTGATTGGTTTAAGCTAAGTTAACATATCAAAATACGCGCCTTCAAAAGCTCTACAACTCGTCCGAACACAATTTTACGATGGAAATCGAAATAAGAAAGTTAGGACAGAAAAACTTTTTTTTATGGTACCTTCTAAGTTGACGAGGGAAAAGTTGCTCTTAATCGGTCAATTTTTAACCTTCAAAATATGGTGGTGAAACTTGAAATAAAAACGCTAAGGAAAAATATATTATTTATTCTACATTTTCAATTCAATTAGGATCCCTATTTTCGTTAACCTTCGAGATCGAAAATTGTTTATCCGTGAATTCTTTATTCTACCAAGGAACCTTACAAAGCCTCAGTTTGACAGTTTGACAGTTCTTCGAAGAGATCTGGCGCTGGAATCCGTTAACGGGTATTATTATAAAAACATGCAGGTTTCTCGTGAAGAAGTAGTGAATTTTTGGATAAACGGCAAAGGTGTTAAAGATGTTATTGAGCATTTATCTAAGAGAGATCCGCTCATCTGTATCGCGAGTGCAAAAAAGCGGCTGGAAGTAGAGAAGCTGTGCTTTTCCAAACGTTGGGGTAAATGTTCCCGCACCTTTTCTCGGTTTGTGGAACAACATGTCGATTGGTTGGCGAAAAAAATCTCATTCCCTGTTATTTGTCCGAGAACTGTGCGGCAATACAAAAAGATACGGAAAAATAAATAAATAGTGCACTGTTTGAACCGCCGATACCCCGCCGAGCGTTCCTTTAGGGGAGCAGACATTCCCGGCCTAGTCCGACGGATGATCTGTCCAGCCAGTACCCTCGTCAACCACCCGAGGGGAAAAAGTGTAATCTCATAAGCATCATCGCAGCAGGGAAGGTCATCGCTCCTTCCACTGCCAGTCAGCAAGCGGTGCTTTGTTTGCGAGCAACAGCATAAGGTGCCACACTGGCAAAGGCGCAGCGTTAGGGCAAGTATCACAGTTTTGCTATTGTTCCCTCATCTGTTAGTGTTTTAGTGTATCTCTCTCCAATACCGTGAATTGTTCTGCATAGGGGTCCAATACAGTGAATTGTTCAAGCATGATTCTATGGGGGGCGTCTTGCCTCCCAAAGATGTTTTTAGGGTGCGTTGTTATCTGCCGTCTTCTGCCTCTCCTTGGGTTGTCTACTTTCGGCAGAAAGTGAAAGCCCTAGACTTTTTGGGCATTAAAAGAAATTTGACAATTGGGCATTAAAGGAAATTTGGTCAACCGAAACAAACTACGTGTTACTGCACCTACGTATAAAATTGCAAATGAAATTGCTAGTGACGAAGGTTATAATGCCGAGTACTACGTCTACATCCCATTTCGAGATGTGGAGATAGATGGTGTGGTATCTGCAGAGAGCCTGACGTGTGGAGACGTTATGGAACGTAAGGGACGACTTCCAAATTCTGCTTCGCCTACCATTGAAATTCTGGAATGCAAACAATTGCATGCAGGATCATTGGTAGATGAAAAAAGACGTATTCACCGTCGGACTCGCTACATGTGACCCTCGCCGGATCAATTCTCACAAAATTGAAATTGAAATTGATAAGGTTTTTTTGTCCAGTTCGCCTTTTTGTATCAAGGGTATTTAATTGTACCAAGTGCAAACAGTTGGGTCATACGGCTACTTTTTGCGACAACAAGCCCCGTATTGGCAAATGCAGCCAAAGGCATCTAGAGAATACTTGCCAACAGGAAGCAACAAAGTGTGCTTACTGTGGCAAAGAGCCTCTCCACGATTTGCAGAACTGCTCTGTGTACAAGAAGTGCACTGGTAACGTGAGGCGTTCCACCAACACACGTTACGGCTCACAATAGTTCGGAAGTGGCCGTTTGAAAAAAACACTGCACACTGATCGCACATCCAGAAAACATTATTTGCGTACAAACCAAGTTGATCGAGAAGATCGACGTCAACTTTTGCGCAAATTACGCGGATGTATCGCCACAGAATCCACGACAGACGATGCGTTCGGAGTCCAAAACAGTTTTTAGACACTTTTTGCAGGCCATGATATCAATATTTTTTGTGTGTCTGGAAACCGCCTTTGAGTATGCAACACAGCAATAGCGTAAGAAACAGCACAACGAGGACGGGTTTAGCTCGATATGTATGACAATGGGTTTGTTGTTCGGCAGCAGATAATGGGTTGGGAACCGACGGAGATGCGATTAGGCGGTAAATGACACAGCACAATAAATTAAAAATAGATTTTTACGCGATTATGCACCGGTCGAAGCAAAAAAAAACTTTATTCCGCAATGAACGATAAAATAATAAATTAAATGACACTGAGTATGACACAGAAAAACTAATTTAACACGGGTAAAAATACGATTTAATAGCGGAGTAAAAATAAGCCTTTTTTTGGTGGGGAATTTAAAAAACAATTTGGGGATCAAAATATGATCACCGTATTAAAATGGAATTGTGGTAGTTTAATACTTAAATTAGATTTGTTGAATTTTTTTTTTCCTAATTTTTTTTTTTTTTTTTTTGTTTTGTGGGGGAACCCGAAAAAAAATTTTCTTAAATTTTTAATTTAATTTTTTTTAAAAAATAAAAAAAATAGTTGGTTTTGTTTTTTTTTTTTTTTTTTTTATGAAAAAAAAAAGAGTATAAGATATATTTTTTATAAAAATAATTTTTTTTTTTTTTGTGAGAGAGAGAAAAAAGAGGGGGGGGGTATTTTTTATTTTTAATATTAAAAATATTTTTTTTTTCTAAAAAAATATTTTTTTTTTTTTTTTTATTGTTGTATTGTAAAAAAATTAATTTTAGGGTACTATTTGTTTTTGTTGGTTTTTATCGGTGACGTAGAAAATTAAAACAGCTTTATATTTGCGTAACGCGTTTCGGCCTACTTTTCTTCAGCCATCATCAGACGCCTAGAACAATTCTTTATTATTTTAAGTCTACTTTACAGAATATTTGTCACTTACAGAATGCTGGTTGCTACCTCACTACTTGTTACGTCAAACTATACTAGTATTTTTCCCCCATCTAACCCCCTTTTTAAACAAGTTATGGTGCGCTCCCCACCCATCATTTACGTCATCGTGTTTTGTCTTCGTGTTTCGTCATTGGTGTCGTTCATTCCATCGCTCTCTCGTGTGCGTGGTTCACTACGTAGTCGAGCCAATAGTCCATTGTACGTAGAGTTGAAGTTGCCACATTCACGTTGTAGATTCACTGTCTGTTTTTCTCCCTGCTTCTTAATGTGGAATACCTCCGCGATCATCCTTACTCCCGGGTTCTCGATCCGTTCCAGTACAGTAGTTTTTTTGTAGTTGAATATGTGTCCTTCCTCCATCGTGTGAACGGCTAAGCCTGATCTTGGATTCCTTTTTTTGGCATCGTTTTTGTGTTCCGCAATCCTCACTTCCAGCATACGTTTCGTCTGTCCTATGTATACTTTGCCATCGTCGGTACCACACGGTATCGAGTATACCACGTTCTTCTGTTTTCCTGGTGGAATTGGGTCTTTCATTTTGCTGAATATTTTGTGTTTTATTTTGTTTTGTGGTCGAGAAGCTAGGATTATATTATTGTTATGCAATATTTTCCGTAGCTTTTCACTCAGGCATGGTACGTACGGCGTTGAAACATATTTCATAGATTGATCGGGTACACGTTCTGGCTCCAGTGTATTGTAGAGTTTATGCACGCGTTGTTTTTTAACTCTGTTTACGAACCATCGTGGGTAGTTGTTTGTTGTTAAGATGTCCGTTGCTTGTTTTAGTGCCTCTTCACGTTTGCTTCCCTCTGTTAGCTTAATTGCACGATCGATTAAGGCAATTGCCGTATTTTGTTTATGTTGAAATGGGCTCTTTGAGGCGAAATCTAAGTATCTTCCCGTAGGCTGTTTTGGTAACCACGTCGTTGTGATACTGTTGTTTTCGCGTTCCAACATCAAGTCGAGAAATTTAATTTTCCCACCCATTTCATCTTCGATCGTGAATTTCAGTCGTTCATGAAAACTATTAAACATGCTGGCGATCGTCTGAATATGTTCCATTTTCGCTACACACAAACAGTCGTCTACATAGCGTTTGTAAACCTTCATGTATACTTGCTTTACTTCCAGTATTGACATGCATTCCTGTTCCAGTTTTTCCATGACGACATTAGCTATCACTGGTGAAAGTGGTGATCCCATCGGGACGCCAAACGTCTGTCCATACACCGTGCCTTGGTAAACGAAAAATGTTGAGTCGAGGACCACCTTCACTGCCTTTACGAAACTATTCATGTCGATGTTCGTGTGTAGTTCCACTTCAGGCCACCTTTCAACCAAACACTCAATAGCGAAGTCCACCGGTACATTTGTGTACAGAGACACCACATCCAACGAGAACATAACCTCTCCTTCGCTCGTCTGAGTTCCTGTTATTTCTTTCGCAAAGTGTCCACAATTGTTGAAAACTCTAGCATGTAGGGTGAATAGTAGATCTATTGTAATGACAATATGCATTTTTCATTTATCCAATACGTGAACAATAAGATTCATGTTCGGCAATAGATTTTAATGTTATTTTATATTATTGTATTGTCATTGTATGGTTATTTTTATCCGGGCATGGCCTTTTTCTGAAGATGAATTAAACTTCAACGATTTTAACATTATTCGCCTGGACCGAGATGATTCATATGGTGGCGTACTTTTGGGGATAAAAAAGTGATACCCCTTCTATAAAATCTCACTCTCAATAATCCCAGGCATTGAAATCATCGCTTGCCAAATAAATGTAAAGAATAAAGATATTTGCATAGCTTCTGTCTATGTCCCACCGAGGACATCAATAAACCGCCATCAACTTTGGAGTTCAGTTACATTACTTCCATCTCCAGTTCTGATTCTGGGCGATCTGAACTCCCACGGCACTGCTTAGGGCGAACAATACGATGACAACAGAGCGGGTATTTTCTATGACTTATGCGACGATTTCAACTTGACCATCTTGAACACTGGGGAAGCGACACGATTAGCAAAACCTCCTGCCAGGGAGAGTCAACATGACATATATTTGTGCTCTAATTCACTACACAGATTGTCTGTGGAAGGTAATCAATGATCCCCATGGTAGTGATCACTTACCAATTATTATTTCAATCACAAATAGCTTTCAAAACACGCTACAAAACCGCTTCTGGGAGCTCTCATCTAGAATACTGATCAAGTGTGGAATCAGTAACAACCTTGTGATTGAAAACTTCGAAGAAATGCTCGAATTGAGTACCCAGTCTAGATTCTTGCGAATATATATTAACTATATGTCATCTGATATTAGTCTTCCTTGCTATAATTCGCCTAGTGTACGCTTCAGTTATCACAGTTCCTCCATTGATAATGATCTCTTCATGAAACAGGCTATTCAAGGAGTTCCAGATCAACTTTGACCTAGATCGTAAATCAATGTTCTGGATGGAAGTCGCGGTTTCATTCGTGTCATGTCAAGACTTATGCCCAACCACTACTCGCTAGACGCACATCTCTTCAGAATTAACCTCGTCAATAGCAACATATCACATTCCTCTGTGCACAAGTAAACGGTGAAGTTCGTGTCTTCCGTGCTCCATAGTTTTGGCTTTTTCACCGTGTTATTCAATTTCGAATTAATTTTTTTTCTCCTCGCCATAATTTTCGCCGCTGTGGTGATCGAATTTTTGTTTCTGAAGAAGAAAACGCGCAGTTCAAACAGTGAAATTACGGAAATAATTGATTGCAATTAGCAAGTGATCATCCATTTTGCATCGCATCTCCGCGTGGCACGCACACCAGCAGTCCATCTTGTGTTGCGTGCATCCGTTCATCTACCCACCACCATCGACCAGTATCATCATTATCATCATCATCATCATCGCTGAGCTCCCTTTCTAGCCGGTACACGCGGCCACACCTCGTCGCTCGGCAGCAGCAGCACATTCGTTGACCGGCTGCAGCAGATCAGTAATACATGTAAGATAAGTTTTTGTTCTTCTCTCACCTGAATACATTTAATCGATTAATTTTATTGTGTGTGTGTGTGTGTGTGTGTGTGTATGTGTGTGTGTGTGTGTGTGTGTGTGTGTGTGTGTGTGTGTGTGTGTGTGTGTGTGTGTGTGTGTGTGTGTGTGTGTGTGTGTGTGTGTGTGTGTGTGTGTGTGTGTGTGTGTGTGTGTGTGTGTGTGTGTGTGTGTGAGTGTGTGTGAGAGAGAGTGTGTGAATGTGTGTGAGAGTGTGTGAGAGAGTGTGCTTAGGTTTAGTGGCGTTTGTGGTTGACCGCTTAAAGCTCCCATGGGCGAAGCATGGATGAATCGTCGGAAGATGATTTATCTTTGCGGCCGAATAATGAGGTATCTCATAAGGTTATCCGATCGCGAGCCTATCCAGCTGATTCAACTGGTCCATGGGTTGTTTATTTTCAGCCCAAATCGAAACCTCTAAATGTGTATCAGATTTCTGATGATCTGACGAAGCGATTCTCGGCCGTGACCGAGATAACAAAAGTGAGACCCAATAAACTTCGGGTCGTCGTGTCCAACCTAAAGCAGGCCAATGAGATTGCTGTCTCTCAGCTTTTTAACCTCGAGTATCGGGTGTATATCCCAGCTCGGGGTATTGAAATTGAAGGTGTGGTCACCGAAACGAGTGTGACCCCTGAGATCCTGATGAAGCAGGCGGTTGGTCGATTTAAGAACCATCTGCTTTCCCCAGTAAAGATACTGGATGTGCGCCAACTTGGCACAGTATCGATCACTAATGGTGTAAAGAAGTTTACACCGTCAGACTCGTTTCGTGTGACCTTCTCTGGTTCAGCCCTTCCTCAATACGTCGAGTTGGGAAAACTTCGACTACCTGTGCGGTTGGTTGTACCTCGGGTCATGATCTGCCAAAAATGCCAGCAGATGGGACATACGACTTCCCATTGCGGCAATAAGGCACGCTGCTCAAATTGCGGGGAGAAACATGAGGATGGCGCCTGCGCAGACAGTACACCAAAAGGCGCTTTCTGCAAGGGAACCCCTCCTCATGCTCTCTCGTCGTGCCCGGCGTACAAACAACGCGGGAAACAATTAGAATGCTCGCTAAAACAGCGTTCCAGGCAATATTTCGCCGAAATGGTGAAAAAAGTATCACCCGATGTCATTTCAAATCCTTTTGTTCCTTTGTCAGATGACGAGTCTGACTTTGATTTGGCTGAAGAAGGAACATCACGAAAGCGAAGGCGCGTCCGCCCACGGAAAGTTACTGAACAGGAGCCCCAAAACAGCTTGCCCATTTTAAGGAACGATGCGAAAATGGGAAAAACAATTCCACCTGGTTTTCGTAGCACCAACTACACCTAGGACTTTCCATCACTTCCGGGGACATCCAAAACCCCTGATGCCCCAATTTTAAGAACAGAATCCCCTTCCTCTACTGGGCTGTTCTCATTTGATGACAGAGTCGAGGGTATCTTCAAGTACCTCGAAATTTCTGACCCTCTTAAAAGCATTGTTATGGCAATGCTTCCCACAGTGAAAACTTTTTTGAAGCAATTGACAATTAAGTGGCCCCTCCTTGCAGCTATCATTTCCTTCGATGGATAATTTTCCAAAAGAGGTCGGGGATTTGATCACTGTTCTACAGTGGAATTGTCGAAGTCTTGTTCATAAATTGGAATCATTCAAATTTTTAGCTCACAATACCGGTTGTGATGCATTCGCTCTTTGTGAAACATGGCTCTCTTCCGAAATCGATCTTCCTTTTCATGATTTCAATATAATTCGTCTTGATCGTGAGGATTCACGTGGAGGAGGAGTACTTTTGGGGATCAAAAAATGCTACTCCTTCTATAGAGTGAATTTTCCTTCAATTCCAGGTATTGAAGTTGTCACATGTCAGGCTGTTATTAAAAATAAAAGCCTTTGCATTGCTTCTGTGTATATTCCTCCTAGAGCCTCAATAAACCAAAAACAACTTTCAGATATTTGTTCGGTTCTTCCTGCTCCGCGGTTGATCATGGGAGATTTTAACTCTCACGGTACAGGCTGCGGAGAACTGTACGATGACAACCGGTCTTCCTTGATACATGCCCTCTATGAAAACTTCAATATGACAGTTCTTAACAATGGAGAAGTAACACGTTTGGCTGGTCCATCCTCACTTGGCAGTAGATTAGACTTCACACTTTGTTCGAATTCATTATCGTTGGATTGCACATGGGATGTGATTCAAGATCCCCACGGTAGTGATCACTTGCCCATAAAAATTTCGATTGCCACGTCGCGTATGATCTTACCCGTCACATCGGTTGGACAAAGTTCAGGACAGCAGTAGATGAAGCTGTAATGACGGTAGAAGGGCTTTCACCGCTGGAAGAATATAACTTCCTCTCCAACCTGATCTTAGATAGCGCGCTTCAAGCTCAAACTCGACCAGTTCAAGAAACGTCATTTCGCAGAAAACCTCCTTCTCCATGGTGGGATCAGCAATGCACCGAGGTTTACCGTAAAAAGTCCGACGCGTTTAAAGTTTTCCGTAGACGTGGAACACCTGAGCACTTCGAAGTATACACGGCTCTCGAACGCAAACTTAAGACCCTCATCAAGGCCAAGAAAGGCGGATACTGGTGAAGATTCGTGAACGGGTTATCGCGCGAGACGTCGATGAGTACCCTTTGGAACACGGCGCGAAGATTGCGTAACCGAACTACGAACAACGAGAGCGAGGAGTACTCGGACCAATGGATCCTCAAGTTCGCGCGTAAAGTTTGTCCAGATTCTGTGCCGGCACGGTTGATTCCTCGCGAAAACACGAATTCGATAGATGAGATCAGCCAACCCTTTTCAATGGTAGAACTGTCTTTCGCACTCCTTTCGTGTAGCAATACGGCTCCTGGAGCTGACCGGATCAAGTTCAACTTGCTTAAAAACCTCCCAGACGTCGCTAAGAGGCGCATGATGCACTTGTTTAATCAGTTTCTGGCTCTCAACATTGTACCGGATGTCTGGATATGGGTGAGAGTTATTGCCATTCAAAAACCTGGTAAACACGCGTCCGACCACAACTCCTATCGACCCATCGCGATGTTATCTTGTATTCAAAAGCTGTTGGAAAAAATGACCCTCTTCCGTCTGGACAAATGGGTTGAGACGAACAACCTGCTTTCAGATACTCAATATGGTTTCTGAAGGGGTAAGGAAACGAACGACTGTCTCACGTTACTTTCCACAGAGATTCAGTTAGCTTTTGCTAAGAAAGAGCAAATGGCTTCTGTTTTCTTGGATATCAAGGCGGCTTTTGATTCAGTATCGGTTGAAGTTCTTACAGATAAACTCCACGCTTGTGGCTTTCCTCCATTAATGAACAATTTTTTGTACAATTTGCTGTCAGAGAAACATATGAGCTTTTCTCATGGAACTTCTACAGCTTCCCGATTTAGCTACATGGGTCTCCCCCAGGGATCGTGTTTCAGCCCCCTTTTGTATAATTTTTATGTCAAAGACATTGACGGTTGTCTAAGTGACAACTGTACGTTGAGACAACTTGCAGATGACGGCGTAGTGTCTGTCACTGGACCCAATGGGGTCGATCTGCAAGGACCCTTACAGGATACCTTAGACAATTTGTCTACTTAGGCTCTCGAGCTAGGTATCGAATTTTCTACGGAGAAAACAGAGTTGGTAGTTTTTTCTAAGAAGCATAATCCAGCACAACCGAAGCTTCAAATTTGGGGTACACCGATAAGTCATTCAATGTCATTTAAATATCTTGGGGTCTGGTTCGATTCAAAGTGCACCTGGAGATCCCACATCAATTTTTTCTGCACAATTACCGGGACCTGGTGGGGAGCTCATGCACAAGATCTTCTAACGTTGTACCGGACAACGATTTTGTCGGTTATAGAATACGGTAGTTTTTGTTTTCAGTCGGCGGCTCGGTCGCATATCATTAAACTGGAACGTATTCAGTATCGGTGTCTTCGTATCGCGTTAGGTTGCATGCACTCGACTCATACGATGAGTCTGGAAGTGCTGGCTGGAATGTTGCCACTCTCGGACCGGTTTTCAAAATAGTCTCTCCGGCTCCTCACCAGGTGTGAAGTTATGAACCCCCAGGTAATCGAAAACTTTGAGAAGCTCCTTGAATTAAATCCTCAAACTCGCTTCATGACTTTGTACCATTTGTACATAACACAGGATGTCAGCCCTTCGCCGAATATTCCCAATCGTGTTTGCTTCTCCGACTTCGGCAGTTCGGTTTATTTTGATTTATCCATGAAGCAAGAGCTTCGTGGAATTCCAGAGCATCATCGTCCTATGATTGCACCTGTGATATTTTCTGCAAAGTTTGGCCAAGTTGATTCCACCAAATCGTTCTTCACTGACGGATCTTTGATAGAGGAGTCAGCAGGCTTTGGTATATACATTGAACTTTATAGCGCCAATCGTAAACTTCAAGGTCCTTGTTCCGTATATGTCGCTGAATTAGCGGCAATACACTTTACGCTAGAAATTGTTGCCTCACTTACACCGGATCAGTATTTCATTTTCACGGATAGTCTCAGTTCTTTTGAGGCTATTCGCTCTTTGAGGCCGGTAAAGCACTCCTCGTATTTTCTCATGAAAATACAGGAGCTTCTAAGTGCTTTATCTTCGCGTTATTTTATCATCACCTTTGTATGGGTCCCTTCTCATTGCTCAATTCTGGGCAATGAGAAAGCGGACAAAGGTCCCAAGTAACAAATTAAATTTTAAGGTACACTTGAAGAAGTTCTCAAGACTCATTTGATAAAACCACGCATATAACTAGATATTCTACATAACATCGATAAAACAGCCATAAAACCCTCATAAGTTCAAAAAGGCCCATACTACAGGAGGTTCTCAAGACTATTTCCCAAGATTCGCTTAAAACTTGATAGTTTTATCGGTACATACTTGTAATGACATGCAGGACATGCTTAAAACTATGATAAAACTACCACAAGTTTTGGTAGTTTTATAATTTTCCTCTTTAAGAACACTTCCAGTCCGTCACAAATATGTTTCGAAGATTCCATTTTTGGATTCGTTCTGCTGAATGGGGACTTTTTTAATAGAAAAGAAAACATCGATATACATATGATGTTTCTTTTCCAAAGTGGATACGTATGTAAATTTATTGTAAAATTGACCATAAATGCATGAGTGTTTTGCCTGCAATTGATAAATTTTTCATGCGACGTTCAGTTTATTGGTGTTTTATAACATAAAAGTTCGGAAATTTTAATGCGCCACGGAATCATTGCTAGACCATTGATTTATTTGAAAAATAAAAAAATACTTGAAAATTCAACAATTAGGCGACAAGGCTGATAAATTGTTAGATCTTGAATAAATTGTGTCTTCAATCCATTTCAAGTTTCAAAATGTATTTTAAACAGCAGAAATTGTTCGTAGCATTGGAAAAACGAGAGTTTTTTTTGCATACATATGTAGATGGCTACCATTCCGAGGGAATCCAGAATAGGCACGCTCGCCATTTTTTCAAAGGTTTTATCTAAAACTACCATAAAACGCATATAAAACTAATATTTCTTGCACAAGACTAACAAGATTTTTTTAGGAGCGCGATAAGTTCATGTTTACTTGTTCTATTCTTGAAAAAGAGGAGTAACGCTTGAATAAAACTTGTTTGAATTGCTCAAGGTAAACAAGTCTTTCGTAAGATAGCCATAAAATCAGTGTGGAGAAGGCACATCAGAAACAAAGAAAATGTGAACGTCTAAATCAAAAGTGCCTATGCATAATTGTTGTTCATCATTACAGCTTATAATTTATTGTTTTTAATCACCAGCATAAGTCGATTAAAACATTAAAAAAAAACTATAACCTGAATATGCTAACATTGGATTTGGGAAAAAGAACAGATAATAATATTGCGTCGATGGCTGAAACATCAGTTGAGCGAAAGATGGTTTTTCTATTGATCTGTACGCTGAACCTAGCGTTGGAAGAAGTGCACTGTGCAGTGGATCACTGAGCGATTCCAGCGCACTACTTCCGACTTTGGATTAAACGTGCGGATCATGGGAAAAATCGATTTTTAGCCTATTGGGAACTGAAATGCACGACTCGGGAGAATTCAACATTAACATAACATTTTACAATCGTAGTGCACATTAAACCTTACGTCAAAAGTACTGCGCTGTATTTCCACGGTGGTGCTCCATATAACGCACTACCTGAGACGTTAGGTTTTACTGGCACAACTGGCATAAAATCAAAAATCATGAGTTATGCATTTCGGTTTTCAACTGGCGACACATTGCACCATTTAATTTTATTTGTTACAAAAAATAGGACGCATAACGCATAGACCCTTTTGATAAGTTAGTCTCAGTAGGCTGTGAATCTAATGGAATGGTCAAAAAAGTGAGATGAAGGAGTGTTCAATATATTGGATAGGTTTTTATTGAATTTCCGCTTGAATGATCCGCTAGTTTTTAATTTTTTCCACCTGTGGGCGTCCATTGTGACAGTTTATTTATTTTTTACAGAATGTTCTTTCTCAAGAATATGGGCTCTTATTTAAAATCAAATGGTTCTAAGAGAGTTTTATGGCAGCATTTCCAAGAAACATTCATCTTAAAGAAGAATGTCATAAAACTTTTACAAAACTTTTATCAGGTTTTATGCAAGTTGCGAAACGATGTCTTGAGAGGGGGATCAAGTATCTTATAAAACTACTGATAAGGTGAATTACACTTATAAATGAAGTAGTTTTATGGAGGTTTCTTCAAGTGTTCTTTAATCACTCTTAAGAACTGTTAATGAATTAAAACCACCTTAACTTGGAAAATGCCCTGATAAAACCGGATGAACTCCATAATGCTTTGATAAAACTACCATAAAACATGAATAAAACCAATTTGCATTTGAGTTGCTACTTGGGGTGGGCGCTATAAAAGGCGATATTTATGATCGACAAATCGCCATCAATGATTTTTTTCCTATTTTTCGTCAACAGTCACTCGTCAGCTGGCAGTATATATGGAGTAAAGGAGATTTGGGGCGATGGCAACATTCTATCATCCCAAAGGTGTCGAAGAAATCTTGGTTTTGGGGTATAGATGTGGGTCGAGACTTCATTCGTGTGATGTCTCGCCTCATGTCCAATCATTATTCTTTGAACGCTCATTTATACCGTGTTGGGCTGAGCGACAGCAATCTCTGTGAATGTGGACAAGGACGCAGATCACGTTGTTTGGTCTTGTTCTGAGCATCGTGGAGTCAGATCTGAGCTTTATGATTCCCTTCGGGCTCGAGGTAGACAACCCAATGTACCAGTTCGAGATATTTTGGCTCTGCGTGACCTGGAGTTTATGAAACTCATTTATGTGTTTTTGACTAACATGAGCCTTAGATTGTAGTTAGTTTAACCTGTATGTTTACTCTAAGTTTTTTTTACCTGTGTTTGTGTGTGTGTTTTTTTTCTTTCTCAAAAATGTTCAAGTCAAAGTCAAAAGAAGCCGAAAATTGTATAGTTTTAAGTTTTTTGACAATTTAGAATTTAAAATAAAAGTGTTATGTAAAACATACTTCAAATTCCCGCCCATCTTCCCATTCTTTCAATTGTTATTCCTATTAACCTCGAGACGGCCGCGAGTAATCGGTTCAGCCCCCTTAACGTTAGTTTTAAGATAATTGATGTATATAAATATGAAATCCTGGCTCTGTAAAGTTAATTCGATTGAGCCTGTACAAATTAATAATCTTATTAAAAAAAAAAAAAAATAGCAACATATGGAGGTGCGGAACCGGTTATGATGACATCGCTCACGCAGTTTGGCATTGCCCGGATAGTGATGCCTCCAGAGCACGACTTTTGGATACCCTAGTGGCCCGAGGTATACAACCCTTCCGCGAGGTAAGAGATGTTTTGGGAATGCGTGATCTTCCCTACATGCAAGCGATCTACGAATTCCTTTGTTTGTCTGATCTAAGAGTGTAACGTCATCATCCCTTTTCCTTCCACTCTAGTAAATTCCCTGCCATTGTGTCCTAGTTATATTACCCTTCTGTTTCCGTGCTACTTGTACCTGCCCAGTAAGCTGTGGTCACCCATCTGGTTCCTGAAAGGGACTACAGGGACCGAGGATTTGATAGATGTCGCAACCTTAAGCAGCAACTAATACCTGAAAAAAGTTACCTGCCTAGCCCCTTCCAAACGATAATGTGATCCATTAAGCTCAAGCTAGCCACGAATAATTGGCACCCCACTTTACTAAAATCGAAAAATAAAACGTTGTTAATTACAATATTGAATATCGGCTCCGCAAAGTATTACACACGCCTGAGCCTAACAAATAAACGAACTGATTAAAAAGAGTAATCTTAAAACTAAAGTTAGGAAGATAGAGCCGATTACTAGCGGCCGTCTCGAGGTTAATATGAATAACAATTTATCGGATGGGAAGATGGGTGGGAATTTGAAGTATGGTTTACATAACACTTTTATTTTAAATTCTAAATTGGCAAAAAAAGCTTTTGACTATACAACGTTTGGTTTTCTTTTGACTTGAACATTTTTGAGAAAGAAAAAAAACACACACAAACACAGATAAAAAAAGCTAATAGTAAACATACAGGTTAAACTAATAACAATCTAAGGTTAATGTTAGTTAAAAACACATTAATGAGTTTCATAAATTCCAGATCACGTAGACCATAAATATCTCGAACTGGTACATTGGGTTGTCTACCTCAAGCCCGAAGGGAATCATAAAGCTCAGATCTGACTCCACGATGCTCAACACAAGACCAAATTACGTCCTGGTAACCTTGTCCAATTCACAGAGATTGCTGTCTCCCAGCCCTACACGGAATAAATGAGCGTTTAATGAATAATGATTAGACATGAGGCGAGACATCACACGAATGACGTCTCGACCCACATCCAATCCCCTAAACCAAACTTTCTTTGACACCTTGGGAGTGATAGAATGTAGGCATCGCCCCAAATCTCTTTTACTCCATTTATTCTGCCAGCTAACGAGTGATATCTGGCGAGAAATAGGAAAAAAATCGTTGAAGGCGATATTTCGGTCATAAATATCACCTTCCATAGCGCCCACCTTTGCAAGTGAGTCCGCTTTCTCATTGCCTGGAATCGAACAATGAGATGGGATCCACACAAAGGTGGGATAAAGCACTTAAAAGACCCCTTATTTTCATAATAAAATAAGAGGTGTGCCTTACCGGCCTCAAGGAACGAATAGCCTCTATAGAACTGAGACTATCCGTGAAAATGAAGTGATGATCCGGTGTGAGTGAGACAATCGTTTCTAAAGAAGAATGTATTGCCGCCAATTGAGCAACAAAAACAGAACAAAGAGCTTGAAGTTTTCGAGTGGCGCAATAAAATTCATTGCATATACCAAAGCCAGCGGACTCCTCTATCAAAGACCCGTCAAAGCAATAAAAGGTCGATGATGCTCTGGAATTCCATGAAGCTTCTGCTTCATGGATAAATCAAACCGAATTTCCGAAGTCGAAGATACAAACACGATTGGGAATATTCTGCGAAGGGTTGACATCCTGTGTTATGTACAAATGGTAAAAAGTCATGAAGCGAGTTTGAGGATTCAACTCGAGAAGCTTTTCAAAGTTTTCAATCACCTGGAAGTTCATTACTTCACTGGTAAGGAGCCGGAGAGACAATTCTGAAAACCGATCTGAGAGCGGCAACATGACAGCCAGCACTTCAAGACTCAGCGTATGAGTTGAGAGCATGCAACCTAACGCGATACGAAGACACCGATACTCAATACGTTCCAATTTAATGATGTGCGACCGAGCCGCTGACTGAAAACAAAAACTACCGTATTCTATGACCGACAAACTCGTTATCCGGTACAACGTTAGAAGATCTTGCGGATGTGCTCCCTACCAAGTTCCGGTATTTGTTCGAATAAAGTTGATCCTCTGCTGGCACTTTCGCTTCAGATACTCAATGTGAGATCTCCAGGTGCACTTTGCATCGAGCCAGGCCCCAAGATATTCAAATGAAATGGAATGAGTTATTGGTGTACCCCAAATTTGAAGCTTTGGTTGTGCTGGGTGATGCTTCCTAGAAAAAACCACCAACTCAGTTTTCTCCGTAGAAAATTCAATAGCTAGCTCTAGAGCCCAAGTAGACAAATTGTCTAAGGTATCCTGTAAGGGTCCTTGCAGATCGACCCCATTGGGTCACGTGACAGACACTACGCCGTCATCTGCAAGTTGTCTCAACGTACAGTTGTCACTCAGACAACCATAAATTTCTTTGACATAAAAATTATACAAAAGAGGGCTGAAACACGATCCCTGGGGGAGACCCATGTAGCTAAATCGGGAAGCTGTAGAGGTTCCATGAGAAAAGCTCATATGTTTCTCTGACAGCAAATTGTCCAAAAAATTATTCATTAATGGAGAAAAGCCACAAACGTGGAGTTTATCTGTAAGAAATTCAACAGATATTGAATCAAAAGCCCCCTTGACATCCAAGAATACAGAAGCCATTTGCTCTTTTTTAGCAAAAGTTATCTGAATATCTGTGGACAGCAACGCGAGACAGTCGTTCGTTCCTTTACCCCTACGGAAACCATATTGAGTATCTTAAAGCAGGTTATTCATCTCAAAACATTTGTCCAGACGGAAAAGGATCATTTTCCCCAACAACTTTCGAATACAAGATAACATCGCGATGGGTCGATAGGAGTACCAAGTTTTTGAATAGCAATAACTATCACCCGTCTCCAATCATCCAGTACAATGTTTAGTTCTAGAAACTGATTGAACATGTTCAACATGCGCCTCTTAGCGACGTCTGGGAGGTTCTTAAGCAGGTTGAACTTGATCCTATCAGCCCCTGGAGCCGTATTGCCACACGAAAGGAGTCCGAGAGAGAACTCTACCATTGAAAAGGATTGGCTGATCTCGTCTATCGAATTCGTGGTTTTCCTGAACAGAATCTGGACAAACTTTTCGCGCAAACTTGAGGATCCATTGGTCTGAGTACTCCTCGCCCTCGTTGTCTGTAGTTCGGATACAAAATCTTCGCACCGTGTTCCAAAGAGTATTCATCGACGTTTCACGCGATAGCCCGTCCATGAATTGTCACAGTAACAGCGTTTCTTAGCCTTGATGAGGCTCTTAAATTCGCGTTCTAGTGCTATGTATGTTTAAAAATGCACAGGTGTTCCACGTCTACGGAAAACTTTAAACGCGTCGGACTATCTATGGTAAACCTCGGTGCATTGCTGATCCCACCATAGAGAAGGAGGTTTCCTGCGAAATGACGTTCCTGGAACTGGTCGAGTTTGAAGAAGTTATATTCCTTCAGCGGGAGAAGCCCTTCTACCATCATAACCGCTTCACCTATTGCTGTTTTGAACTTTGTCCAATCGATATTACGAGTTAGGTCATACGCAACGTTGATGGATTTCGACAAATTGGACCCGGTGGCAACCGAAATTTTAATATGCAAATGATCACTACCGTGGGGATTCTGGATCACATTCCATGTGCAGTCCAACGATAATGAATTCGAACAAAGTGTGAGGTATAATCTACTGCCAACTGAGGATGGAGAAGTCGAACGTGATACTTCGCCATTGCACTATGGTACGAATAGCCAAATTTCGCGACAAAAATAGATAACTCGAAAACCATTAACTTTAGACATATGATGTCTTTGGAAGATTTAATTTTAAAAAGAAGATCTATCTTTTGGTTTGAGTGGTGACTAGGGTGGTCCTTTTATGTTCATAATAAAAACCTAACTTTTTATTCTTGATTTCGAGGAATTGTTGCTCCTACAGAATTGTAGATAATTTAATTTTATGAAACTTTGCTGAAATAATCTAACTTCTATCTCATCTACTTTTCGTTTTATAACAGTTTTTCTAACTGTCTTTAGGGTGGAACTTAAAAAAACAGTTTTTTGCTGTAATTTTTTAATTCAATTTGAATTTGAAAACTTAGTTTACATGACTTTTAGGACATAAAAAGACGCACATTTTGAAGATACAAAATGGTTTGTAGTTATGGTATGAAAAAAGGTATAGAGTTTGAAGTGTAAAAAAATACGTTTGTTCATCATACTCACTTATTTGCTAATATTTGCAAACACGGAATACGTGAACTGAAAGTTAAAACTTCCATCTACAAGACCTATACAAAATCGTTTGTCCCCTTTTGTCCCCTTGTGGCGTAAAACTCATTTTTAAATTGGTAGTTTTGCATTTTTTTTTTTTTGCATTACTTTCGATCTGCAGCATCAACAATTATCATCAAAGTGCCTAGCAACGTGAGATTTTTATGAAAATGTTTATATTTTTATGTTAGCCCATCTCCAGCTATTTATTAACATTTATATCACAGACAAATAGACATTACACATTGAAAATTTTGCACTACAAATCATCGTCACTAACACACCTGCGCCATATGTTGAACACACTGTGATGGGTGATAAAGCTGAACAGATGGGGGTAGTGTGCTAAAGTCAAATATAAGGGAATCCACTATGTGCGCCATCTTTGACGATACTTCCAACTAAGAAACATTTGAATTGACCGTTTAAGATATAATCGTTGCAGAAACTGTAATGGCTGGCCCACAATTGATACGTTGCGGATGCGTTTGCGTGAATCTGACAGTTTTCCCGTATCTTTTCTGTCAAATTTACGTCAACGGAAATGGAAATGGGCAAACATAAAAATATAAACATTTTCATAAAAATGTTAATTGTTAGGTACTTTGATGATAATTGTTGATGCTGCAGTTCGAAATTTATGCAATGTAAAATGATCAATTTTAAAATGAGTTTACTCCACAAGGGGACAAAAGGGGAAAAACGATTTTGCATAGGTCTTGTAAATGGAAGTTTTCACTTTCAGTTCACGTATTCCGTGTTTGCAAATATTTGCAAATAAGTGAGTAAAATATCTTGAAAAAACGTATTTTTTTTTCACTTCAACCTCTATAACTTGTTTCATACCATAACTAGCAACCATCTTGTAGTTTCAAAATGTGCGTCCTTTTATGTCCTAAAAGTCATCCAAACAAAGTTTTCAAATTCAATTTGAAATAAAAAATTACAGCAAAAAAACTGTTTTTTTAAGTCCCAAGGACAGTTAGAAAAACTGTTATAAAACGAAACGCAGATGAGATAGAAGTTAGATTATTTCAGCAAAGTTTCATAAAATTAAATTATCTACAATTCTGTAGGAGCAACAATTCCTCGAAATCAAGAATAAAAAGTTAGGTTTTTTATTATGAACATAAGAGGACCACCCTAGTCACCACTCAAACCAAAAGATAGATCTTCTTTTTAAAATTAAATCTTCCAAAGACATCATATGTCTAAAGTTAATGGTTTTCGAGTTATCGATTTTTGTCGCGAAATTTGGCTATTCGTACCATAGTGCATTGTTAAGAACTGGCATATTGAAGTTGTCACAGAGGTCATAAATCAAGGAAGGCCGTTTGTCATCGTACAGTTCTCCTCCGCCTGTATCGTGAGAGTTAAATCTCCCATGATCAACCGCGAAGCAAGAAGAACCTGAAAGTTGTTTTCAGTTAATG
Organism: Aedes koreicus; assembly: GCA_024533555.2. Classification (NCBI taxonomy): domain Eukaryota; kingdom Metazoa; phylum Arthropoda; class Insecta; order Diptera; family Culicidae; genus Aedes; species Aedes koreicus. Next base: position 107,253 of record JAHHFK020005250.1, read on the forward strand.
GAGGCTCTAGAAGGAATATACAAAGAAGCAGTGCAAAGGCTTTTATTTTTAATAACAGCGTGACATGCGACAATTTCAATACCTGGAATTTGAGGAAAATTCACTCTATAGAACTCTATATTTTGATCCCCAGAAGTCCTCCACGTGAATCCTCACGATCAAAACGAATAATATTGAAGCCCTGAAACGGAAGATCGATTTTGAAAGTAAGTCATCTTTCACAAAGAGCGAATGCATCACAACTGGTATTGTGAGCTAAAAATTTGAAAGATTCCAATTTAGGAATAAGACTTCGACAATTCCACTGCAGAACAGTGATCAAATCCCCGACCTCTTTTGGAAAATTTTCCATCGAAGGAAATGATAGCTGCAAGGAGGGGCCACTTTATTGTTAACTGCTTCAAAAAAGTTTTCACTGTGGGAAGCATAGCCATAATAATGCTCAGAGGGTCAGAAATTTCAAGGTACTTGAAGATACCTTCCGCAATATCATCGAATGAAAACAACATAGATGAAGAGGAGGTTTCTGTTCTTAAAATCGGGGCATCAGGGGTTTTGGATGTCCCCGGGAGGGATGGGAAATCTTGTGTGTAGTTGATACTACGAAAACTAGGAGGATTCAGATTATCCTTTTTCGCACCACTCCTTGAAATGCGCAAGTTGATTAGGGGCTTCTATTCAGCTATTTTCCGCAAACGAATGCGTCTTCGCTTCCGTAAAGCACCTTCCAGAAAACTGATTGATGTACCCTCCTCAACCAAGTCAGAATCAGACTCGGCATCTGAGAGAGTAGCAAAGGGATTTGTTTTAGCATTGGGTAATGGCGAGGCTTTCTTAGGCATTTCTGCAAAAGATTGCCTTGAATGTTGTTTAGAGAACATTCCAATTTTCCACGGGTTGTTTGTACGCCGGGCACGACGATTCAGCATAGGGAGGAGTTCCCTTGCAGAAAACGCATTTAAGTGTGTTATCTGCACAGGGACCAGCCTCGTTTTTCTCGTGCTTGCAGTTTTGGCAGATCATTACCCGAGGTACAAACAACCGCACAGGTAGCCGAAGTTTTCACAGCTCTATGAAGTGAGGAAGGGCAGAGCCAGAAAAGGTCACCCGAAACGAGTATGTGGGGGTAACTTTTTTGTTACCCTCGATGTGCGATACCTTTACTAACTTTTGCACTTCCAGTATCTGAACTGGAGGAAGCAGAGGGTTCTTGAATCGGCCAACCGCCTGCGGGAAACCCATCAAGTGGCAAAGCTACTCCTTCAGACAAAGCGTCCATGTAGAAGAAAGCTCTTCAACATGCACGATTTGCCTTACTCGTGGGAGCGTTGAACGCCCCCACAACCAACAAAAAAAAACAAAAAAGAAAAAAAACACAAAATAAAAAAAAAAATTTTTGGGGGGGGGGAGAGAGAAAAAAAAATTAATTATTTTTTTTTTGTTGTGGTGGTGGTGGTGGTGGTGGAGAAAAGTGTGGGGCACAGGACTGAAGCGGCTGTCATCCACGAACAACAATCGTGAAGCCGAAAACTTGGTGCTGCAAGTGGTGCTAATTTGACAGCTCGGTTTTCTTGAAGGCTATATGCAGCAAACACAATATTCGCGGTGGAAGTTGTCGTGTTTTGTCGTTAATTTGATCCGAGAGAAAAATCTTCCGTGATGTACTTAGTGCAGTAGTTATCCCAACGATAGTTATTTTTCATTGTTTATCAACCTGGTATTATAATGTTTTATCTAAATTACTGATACTAGTAGTTTGGTAGAAGTAATATTGTAAAGAAATACAATACATTGTGAATCGAGCTTAAAATGTTAAAATCATCACTAGCGCCACACCAAAAGTGGCAGGCTTCAAGAACTAACGCTCTCTTCAGTCCTCTGATGCGTGGACGTCGCACTTCTAGGCGAGGAGAGGTGCGGTGCGTGGGTCCACGGGTTAATTTGATCGTCTTCGTGTGCACTCACTCAGCGATGTCGGATGACCGGTGACGATGTAGTGGTAGATGTGGACACTCGCGTAGACTGCGAAACCTCACTGCCTTCTAAGTAAAAGAAAAATTAATTGCACTCCAGAGCAGGAGTGGAACAATTTCGAGAGAGAAAAAACCATTTCGAAGGACCGTAAACTTCTAGAATAACGGAGCGCGGGATAGAACAAACTTTCCTCTTGCACTAAATTGAGCATTTTTTTTTTGACGTTTAGTCACCGCTCTCTTTCTGGTACATGCAGAGGAATGATGGTTTGTTTTCCTCCAAATGATTTTTCTCCTTACTTGCACTCCTTTGATCTAAATGGCGCTGTAGTGTGCGTGCGTCACAAAGCCTAATACCTTTTATTTTTTGGAAAAGGGGGGGAGGGGGGGGGGGGGGCGGGGTCGGGTTTTGTAATTTTTTCGGGGGGGGGAGGGGGGGGGGATAAAAAAGGGGGGGGTTGTGGTGGGGGGGGGGGGGGGAAAAGAGAGCCAAAAAAAAAAAAAAGTTTTTTTTTCATAGGCGTAGCCAGGGGGGGGGGGGGGGGGGCCGTTGCCCCCCCCCCCCCTAAGTTTTGATTTTAATTTTAGAATTTTATTATTTGTTTCAATATATTATTATTTATTTTTTATCTCTAGAAGGTTGCAAGGTAACTTGTTGCAATACAGTTGATGTTACTCCAATACTACTCAATTAAGTCACAATCAAGTCACTGTAACCAAATATGACGATTTTGTGTTGCTTGGGATGTTTGTCAGAATGCTCCTTTGCCTAAATAAAAAAGCCAAATTACGCGAAGTTGCCTCGATTTTGTAACAAGTAGCAAAAAAGCGTAAAAAATTGACATCCATGAGAAAAAAGTTGTAATTATATAATAGTTTTCAAATAGTAACGAGTAACAATTTTATTACAATATTTTTCCTTTAACCTAGAACCCAACCTATGTAGCCTAAAGTATCTTAAAACCCCAAGCAGCACACAACAGTCAAAACTGGTTTCAGCAGCTCTATTGTGACTTAATTGAGTCACAGAGCAGTCACCTTTACTGGGTTGAAACAAATGTGCTTCTAAGGAAATATCTCTTAATCTGTAATGTTAGCTATTAGATAAGCATTGATTGATTTTTTTCCCCGCTAGCTGAAAGTTGAAGAAGCTATGCTCAATAAAATGTTCAGTTCTTGGTTAATCAAAAAACTGAATATTCAAACCTATGCTATAGCTTTCAGAAGCCAAATAATACTAGATTAAGAAACACAGTTGATAGTTAGAAAAAGTATCAACGAAAAATATTTATTTGAACTATTCATGGCATGGGTCAAACCGCCCCGTTACCCCGTTTTCCCCGTTTTAGGGTACTGTAGTTTCGTATTATTGAGAATATATGTTGATCATAGTTTGATTCAGCGTGTGAGAAGCAGAACAGCAAGCTAGTCAGAGCGAGAAGTTGCAGTTGTCTTATCCTATTCAAAGAATTTATCCGTTTTTATGAGCATGAGCAGGATAATGAGCATGATTGACCGCCCGAAGTTGTTATTCCGTTACTGCCAGTTCAGCTGTTATTACTCAGAAGATCAACAGATGATGCAAACATGGTCAATGTGTAAAACTGGTGATCCCAAACTAAGGCAATACCGGCGCTGGCCTCGCCCGAATGCAGGTCAAATAAGGAAAGGGTAGGAATGCGTTAACGTTCATTTGGACGTTTTATTGGAAGCCGAGACCACCGCCGCACTTCCACGAGAAATCACTGGGATTTTGGATGACAAGATTGGGTGGCAGCAGGGTTCGTTTTGGTAAACAATAAGCTGAATTCACGCTTCGCTTAGTAAAATATTTAAATACAAGTACCGATTTCTGATTCGAACCGATTACAACAGTAAGGATGTTATTGGGGCCACACACAAAGTGTAATGGTGTTTTTTCATCGGAAAAACAAGGTGATTTTTTATAATGTTGGAAATCCGATTTGATCTGAGTTAAACCAATAATAAGGATGCTATTGGAGCCACTCACAAAGTGTGATGGTGGTTTCCGTTAGGAAAACAAGGATAATTTTATGAACGCTTGAGAGACGCTTTGTTGTTCTCTTACTGTGCTCACTCGATCACTCGTTACACCGAATTATAGATAACCGAAACAATACGAAACGCGCCATGCTCGATAGGAAAATAGTGCGTAATAAAGCATCGACACAACCTTTCACAGCCGATGCTCGAACCAAACTCTTTTTTCGTAACTTACAATTTTTACTACTGTATTCTACAATCTATTGCACTGCTGTAACTAATAACTGTATCAATCAAGTTGAAGTGTCTAATGAACAATCTATGCTAATCCATAAAAAATTGAAATTGAGGGATTTCGTAAAAATAAGAGTCCGTAGATGCATTTTGTGCCTTCTGGTAACTTTATGTTTCTATTGATATCCATGCTCATCGGTTTAATACCAACCGGGAGAGACTTGGCCTTATACAAGTGGATTTCATTATCTCCAGTCCGCTCAACCATTCGCAACGTTTTGTGATAGATTGGACGGATTATTATAATTTGAGATAACTCCATGCAGATGTCTTCCAAGTTTGGCAGATCGACAAGCAATCGGTGGAGAGTTTAGAAGAAGACCGGAAGAATAAGCGATGGTTCTGCGCGTGTTTATAAACAGAAGAACCTTCATAACAAAACGAATCATCGGGTAAAATACATACGGTTTTTTTTTAATTATAAGCAGTCTAAAGCAGTTATATGATTCATTTTATCCAGAAGTACCATAAATGGACATTCGAAAGTTTTTCAAAAGTAAGTATAATATTTTCCAGCATGTAATTAAAAAAAAACAAGCAAACAAAACAAAACGAATGTTTTTTCATGCAGCTGAAATAACCACGAATAGAAAAATATGCAAAATGGTTGTATTTCTCGAATTTGAGCAACAATTTTAATGTAATTCAATGATACACCGTTTTGGTTTCATACTACTCAGATACACATGATTGCTACATATACCGTGTTTCGACAGAACGTGTTTCAGTTGGATCATATCAGATAAATCGGTTCAAATTTCAAAACGCAGATGCAGATGTGTATATAAATTATTTTTAAAATATTGAGGAATAGCTGTTGGAACGCATATGAATTTCTTTTCGTCATTGATGAATAAAATTTCTTAAATTATTTACTAACTACTCGTGTGTTGAGAATGCTAGTAGCAACCATTCAGCACAAAAAATACAGCTTGCTTACATTTGTTACTTACGTCGTTTTAAAAGGTTATGTTTGATGTTCCTGTTTAGAAAATATCAATTCAAATAATTATACTAAAGGTGAGCAAAGGGGACACAAACCATAAGCTATAAACCACCAAAACTCAAAATGTATGTTTGTTAAAAGCTAATCACTTATTATTTGAACAACCATTAAAAAAATATAATCTATTCAAACGGTGTGAGCATGGTGAGTAAAAAACGGTGTTTCTTCTGTGTTGCTTTGGGTGAGAGGGTCGCGGATGAAAAGTACATTTTCAGTACAAACTGCAAACAAATTCGGTGGTTATTCTATACAAAAATCCAACATGACCCGTTAAATGTTTGGCATTCAATGTGGTTTGATTTAAAAACATGGGAAATATCGAAAGTTTTTAAAATCGTTTTTTTTTTATTCCAGAACAAGCCTAGAATTGTTTAATCTTGTTGCAAGAAACGGACGGGTATTGTCAAATACTTTGGGTGAGAGTAGAGAAGATAATCCACCCGCATTCAGGCGTAATGTCACATAACTGGGGCTCCATTCCCGCTCCATCTGTCGGAACATGGAAATGACCCTACTCTACTGGTCCACCGGGCGTTGTATTGTCCGTTAAGTGTCCGTTAATATTAATTGTTCAGTATGTGCAACCACTGGTTGGAGACGATGTTATTATCTCTCTCTCTCTCTCTCTCTCTCTCTCTCTCTCTCTCTCTCTCTCTCTCTCTCTCTCTCTCTAAAAAAAAACTCGCCCCCCCCCCCCTATTTGAAATCCTGGCTACGCCTATGATAAACATAGAAGATAGATCTATAAAAGAATGTTATCCAAAAGAGAATTGTGTGTGGTTTATTGTTTGAAAGTGTTCTTGAGAAAAGGTGGAATTTTAGATGGAGGTGTTTTTGGGGGAAGGGAAAAAAGTTTTGGGGGTTTTTGTTTTGGGGGTTTTATTTACTACCTTCAGTATTTATTTATTTTACCTTAGTATTTTATCCACTTGACATTTTACTATATAATCAAATTACATAGTAATCAAGTTGATAACAACTGCAATAACGTTGCTTTTCCATGCATGTTCCACTACTGTATTCTAGTAAATACAAATATGAGATGGTTTCTCCAGGGCACGCTTGTCTCAACTACTCTCTTTTTTTCCGGTTCTCGGGACACAGATTTGATTCAATTTTACAAATCACGTGGAAATGCAAAACAAACTACGCAACAATTCCATGTTTGTAGTAAATTTCAAAAAAAATGTACACACTTAGATTTTTTTACAGAAATCTGTAAAAGTTTTCCGAATTCTCAACAGCTGAACGTTCGGTAATCCAATTTAACGGATTTCGGTGAAATTTTACAGTTATCTGTAAAAAATTTACTGGATTTCGGTAAAATTCTACCGAAATCCGTTAAATTGGATTACCGAACGTTCAGCTGTTGAGAATCCGGTAAACTTTTGCAGATTTCTGTAAAAAAATCTAAGTGTGTAGTCAGCTTTCACGCATAAATGAACTAAGAACATAGTATAATAAAAATATGCAGGATAAATAAGAAGTTCCAGTAGCACGTATGGTATATTTTCGCACGCATTCAATATTTTTGTCAATAAAAACGTTCTTTGTAATACGCTTTTTATTTGTGCAACCTGTCCCCTCAGAGATAAGGTGACTGGTTGAATGATTATGTTATGATTTGTGAAAAGTGGCATAATGACAAGTGAGTTGATAAAATAATCATGCAATTCACTTAGCGAAATAATCTTTCGATATTCATGAAATATAATGATGTTGTACAAATAAAAATATGAAGCAACCTGGTTTCAAACCATGAACGTTGAGGTTATGAGTCCAGTGACTTGACCACTAGTCAACACTTGTTAGCAGGAAAGGTTAAAGCCGTACAAACGCCGTGTAAAACAAAACCCTTCGATAAGTCAGGCGTATGAAATTTCAAAGCGCGCGGAGTGGAATTAGGGTAAATGTGGTCATGTGGACATCGATTTGACCATCCCCACCGGTGGGTTCGTATCTGGGTAATATTTTGATGACTGAGAGCGGTCCTATTTTGATTCAGCCACCCACTTACGCACCGGTCGTTCATAAAAAGACTCAAATTTATTCTCGCACCGGTTTCGTTTCGCTAAATATTTCGTGCAGTTTATCGAGAAAAAATAGTTAAGAATCATAAACAATATGTTTGTGCTAGGAAGAACGTCCTTCATCGATACGGATGGAAAAAAACATGTTTTTAAAAAAAATTAAAACCCCCTATTTGAAAGGAGTTATGCATGCTATTCGCAATGTTTCTGCTTTCGAAATAAGACGACTCGTTCTCACTTACTAACGGGCCGCACAGAATATGCCTGAGAAGTTATGTATATTAACTACTCTGTTTATGATTCTCGACAACAGTCTGATTTTGTTATCAAAGATTCACAAGTAAATTTCTCAAAACTACTCTATCGTTATACCGACTATCGCATATAATGGTTACAATAACCATGAAAATGGTCGAATTCACCACGTTCATGGCATCTTGACTATGATCATGGTAACAACATTATGGCAAATGTTGGATCAACTATTTTTAATGGTCGTTTTGACCCTGATCATAGTCGGTTCAAAATCACTATACTGCAATAGTCATCCTTACCCCCAATAATGGTAAACTTGACTATCAAATTTGTCTCTGTTTATAGGCATTCCCACTCACACTCTCGTTCCATTCTAATCAGGCTGTGAACCAATTCACGAGTTAAATTTAACTTTGGTGAAAAAGTGACACTTCGAAAGTTATGTTGCCATGTTCGAAAATCCCTGTGTTATTTATAAACCGGTTTTCGAATAGAAGCCACGATGGTAAAATTTTAACTTCGCATCTGTCAGAAATAACCAAGCTCGGATAGCAGGGTAGCAGCATAACTTTCCATCTGTGGTCGATTTCTCTTGAATCTTTAATCAATCTCGTGAAATGAAAGCAACATGCCCAGATGACCAGATGCATCTGGTAGAAGAATGTTAGTTCTATCATATGGAGTAGCTGGATATAGTGGGAATGTCGTGATTCGTGAGAGATCAACGTTGCAACGTTGAAAGTCATTGTTTACAAATGGCTTTTAAGCCCTAATCATGAATTACTCGATAATTTAACTCGCGAATTGGTTCACAGCCTGAGTTACTGAGTAAATTTCGTTCTCTTTGCTCACACGGAAATGTTACTCAATTTTCGTAAAAAGTGGATTTTAATCAAAGTTAAATTTAACTCGCGAATTGGTTCACAGCCTAAGTCAAATATTGCACTAACATGATAGGGATGCTAGTTTGCATGTGAGTCCGTGCTCGTTTTGATAAATTTATGTTTGAATCTTTGTTTAAAATCGAATACGTCCTTTTGAATATGTTGTCGAGAATTTACCAATTTAAAAATTACACACAAAGAATTCTTTTAGTAAAACTACCATTTTACCCGACTATGCCTATCTTTAAAACTACCATGAAATTTCAGTCAAATTTATGGTAAAACCTTCAACATGTGTGGTATATTTGACAGACCTCATATTGATATCAACCGCACCATGGTCGATCTAATCGCAGGCATGGTAAAATCAAACGCATTTATAGTCAGGTGAAAATTGTTGGTGTGTGCGCTTAATTTAACCCTCGAAATGGTAGTTTCTTCTGCGGTTTTTTTTGCGTATACAAATTTACCAACATCGTTTTTCTATAGGCCCGCCAACAGATGTCGCTTTGCCAGTATACATTTATTATGGACAAAATTTATGGTTAGTTAACCATCTACATGCTAAGCTCAGTTTACCCATTATCGCAAAAAAGTGCACATACTCATTTATGGGTAAAGTTGACTTTACCCATATTTGAGTAAATTTGTATTGGAAAAAATACTCAAGTATGGGTAAGTAGTAATTTACCCATAAATGGGTATGTGCATTTTTCGCGATTATGAGTATTCTTCACCCATATTTGGACAAACTGAACTTAGCGTGTACTCTGAGAAAAATTCTATCGTTATACCGACAATCATGGTCAAGATGACTATTGCATATAATGTATGCAATAACCATGAAAATAGATGAATTAACCACGTTCATGGCATTCTAGACATGGTAACAAGGACTATTCCGACATTATGGTAAATGTTGAATCAACTATTTTTAATGGTTCATTGACCATGATTATAATCACTATACTGCAATAGTCATCCTAACCCCCCATAATGGTAAAATTGACTATCAAATTTGTCTTTGTGTAGTTGAGCTTTGTCAATACTCACTACCAGGTGGCGAGCACCGTAGTTGTAAGCTATCTGATGTACGGGATTTTTAGAATTGCCTGAAACATTTCCGAAACTAATAATCTTAAGATTCTGATCCGCCAGGCTCTGAATCTAGTGACGATATCGGTTATTTGTTACTTTCAACCTTACGACATTTTCACTTGAACTCTAGGATGGTGTGATATTTGAGTTTAAACACAATCATAATATTTAGATAGATGACAGTTTGTTGATTCTTTATTTTACCAATTCCAAAAATGTTTTTTTTTGCTGCTCAGTCATTGGATTCCAAATTCAAGGTTAATTATTCAATACACAATACAAGGGAAGTGCACCAGAATCGAATTTGTAATGCAATCTGTTGTTTCCACTTCACCGATGTAGTTGATCGTGATTAAAAACATTTTCCATTTGCTTTATTCTTCCTTCATTGACGTAGCACGTACTTTTTTCTAAGATAAGGGCAGAATATGCGAAACCAAATTTAATCCATCACGACAATAATAACATGCAAAACAACCTCGGGTACCATTTGTAATAAAGCCAAAATGCATTCATATTAGTTTTTCAAGTTCAATAGCGTTTCAGGTGCTGTTTGGTAATATCTTTCAATTTTTAGATTTATCCTTCCGATTTTGTTCCGTGTTGCGTAGCTTAGTCGTAATCTTCCGGGAGTGGCCACTTGGGTCATAATGATTGGTATGCTCACTGGCTTCCTTCTTAGATCGTTGTTTGCCAGAATGGCCGGAAAACATGTGCTTATCGAATTCGAAATTGTACTTTTCGTATTCATCAAAATGTAACTCCGACATATTGCTTTTTGTTTTGCCTTGAAAGCAATGAAATTACGCCGTAAATGTTGATGGACACTTGAATTCTGTTATTTAGTTTGTTTCAATTGTATGAAAATAGAAATAACATAGCAAAGCGTACAATTAAAATTCAAAACATTAAGAAATCTGGGTCTTATAAGTTACCTCAGAGATATTCAGATTAGATCGGCTGGGTTTAGATCCGGAGGTGGATGATTTGTTGTTCACTGCAAAACGATTCACAACTGACTATACAAAGAAACCGAGTTTCTCACTCTTTATGCTTTGTTCCTTCTGCTTGATAAGTTTGGAGTAAAAGTATGTGTAAAGCATGTGAGGCTGATACGGGAAGTTACCGTTTAATGGAGTTCATTGAAATTGATTCGTATTTATATCGCAACACTGTTTAAAAATTAAAAAATATCGGTCGATAGTTTAAAATATCGAGCTACAGATTGGACAAAGACCTGGGGGTGCGACACATCTAAATCCAGATTCAAGATGATCGAAAAATCTCACGCTAGCGAATCAATCTTTGAAAAATCTTGTTTCAGCTTGTGAATCTTAATCCAACTACTTGCATCGTGCTGCATCTTTATGCTTTAAATCTTTAAAATCTTAATCAAAATCTTTAAAATCTTCTTTCTATCTACTAAGCGTGCGCACATCGCACAAAAGCATAACAAAAAATATCCTGCATCTGAGATAGAGTCGCACCCCCTGACAAAGACACATGTTTTCCAGTCTAACAAAATGTTTGAAAAAAAATCTATGTTTATGCTTTGTCAGACTACAGCGTTGTAACATAAGTTATCGTCAATACAGCCTAATATACAAGGTACACACAGAATTCTTGTAGTAAAAACTACCATTTGAAATTTCAGTCAAATTTATGGTAAAACCTTCAACATGTGTGGTATATTTGACAGACCTTATATTGATATCAACCGCACCATGGTCGATCTAATCGCAGGCATGGTAAAATCAAACGCATTTATAGTCAGATGAAAATTGTTGGTGTGTGCGCTTAATTTAACCCTCGAAATGTTAGTTTCTTCTGCGGTTTTTTTTTGCGTGTATGATTAAAAAGTAGTAAAATTAAGTATACTAGATTTATGGTAGTAAATGCTACCTGTGGAACATGTTCGTGTGAATAAAAGAGACTTTACTACACTACATGTTTCGAACATACTACAAACAAGTTGTTTGATATGATTAAAAGTAGTATTTACTACAGTTTTTGGTTTAACTACTTGTATATTGTTACATAAATTTGAAAATAAACTTTTTTGAAGCTAGTTTTATGAAAACTGTAGCCGTTATGAATCTTAATATAGCTTTCCCTTTGAATATAAATATAAGAAAAGAGAAAACGCGAAAGTAACCACAAGCATTATATTATTGCTCTTATTCAACACAAAATCTACATCATTAATGCGGGATCGCATCAATTAAACAGTTGTCAAGTAATGAAGCGTAAGATTAGCTTTAAGAATATAATGATGCATTACCAATGCAATGATACATTACCAATGCAATAATGCTACTTTAGCAAAGTCTTATGGCATTACAAAAGATATAGCATTAGTTCGATCTTAGTGGGGCCCTTTTCAGCTTCAATCCAACTTCAATGATGCACTAGACGTAATGCATATGCCCTATATATGCAAGCTATTATAGCCTCGTGGTAACTTGGGCGTTTCACGATCGACGTGGAGATGGAGACGATTTTAAATCGTTGTATCGATTTGGCAGCGAAAACGTGCAGTGGTTAGCAAATTATTTCTTCACGATCAAGAGGATACAAGAGGAGGAAGTCTGAAAATTTGTTTTAAAAATTCTCTGCTACATGCAGGTAGTAAAAACTGCAAGTTCGAAACTAGTATTTACTACACTAAAAATAAATCAATAATTTATATTATTAAAATTGGCACTTAAATCGGTCGTTTTTTCTTCGAATTGAAATCATGTGAGCCAGTATGATTTTCATTTGCCGCACATAATTTTTAACACCCGTCACTTAATACACAGGTTCGTCGACTGATATGGTCCGCACATAATTTTCAATGGAGCGAGAAATGTCATTCAAGTGTGTTTTCACTTTCCCCTATTCTATCCATCTTCGCACTTAAAACTTAATAAAAAACCGTGCGCGAAAAACAATCAGCTGCTTGATCGTTCTAGAAGAAAAAAAAAACTGAAAAATGGAGAAGCAAAGTGAAGTTTACCGTGTGGAGGTTTAGGTACTTGGTTTGCCAGCGGAAGTCACTGATTTTTTTTAAGGTAATAAATTACTATAGATGTTCTTCTTTGCCATGTTAACGGTGTTTATTGTGAATATTTCACAATATGGCATTTTTGCCATTCCCGCCAGAAGAGCTGCTGAACGCGATAGCTTCAAAAAGTGATGAAGTTTTTATGATGGTACAAATAAAACCTCTTATATTCACAAATTTCGTTTTATTACATGAAAAAAACAAAAAATCCAATACTAAACTTTTATGAAAAAATAAAATCCATGCAACTTTTCAAATAAAACGTATTAAAAAACTCATTTGATTTTTGCTAGGACAAGTTAATGCAATCCATGTACACCATAATTAGTATCTATTCAGCTCTTGCACTTAAAGACTATATATTTATTGCACATATGGTTAATTGACCACATTTAATAAAAAAATAAGTGCCGCACCAATACAGAGCAATAACTTTGCACTTTGCCCAAATCTATAGGTGATTGCACTTAAATATAGGGTGCATTGTTTTTTGAGTGTACATGTTCGAATTTATTTTTGATCATACGATAAATACAGTTTATTATGCGGACTTTACTTTTGAGTAGAAGCTCAAAAGTAAAGTTAATTTTTAATCATACGATCGTACGACCCATTTTCTCGAAAACAGGAAAGCGAACTCGGCCAGCCATTTTAACTCAGTTTTGGGGTGTTTTTGGCTTATTTTTGGTAATAGGGGGGCATAGTTTGAAAAAGTACCCACTGAGAAAAAAGATTGGTAAACGCAAACATATTCTAGTTTCATTTAACCGGAATTTCACGTTGAATTGGGCACAAACATCATATTAGTTTGATTTGACTACCTACGGTGGTAAAAACAAACTAAAATTTTGGGTTATTGTTTCGGGAATTAAGCAGTTAAGTTCAACTGACATCCGTTTGAATATACTATTATGTTGGTTGTTTCATTATGACAGCTACGAAAACAAACCGATTTGTTAGTTGGTTCTACCAACGCTTATGGTTTGTTTCAAACAAATTTGAGTATGATTTAAACTGAATTGCTGTTTGAAACAAACGATCGAAACGGTGGAAACAACAAACATTTCCGTTCACCTACATTCCTGTTGTAATAATTTCAATAATATTTATTTGAATAAAAGGCCAACAAACATTAGAAAAGCGCACATTTACATTTATAGACCTCTCTAAGTCTAAAAGAAATCTAAAAATGTTAATGCGAGCCTTTATACTATTTTCAGGTTTTCATTATATTCATAACATTATATTTCCACCTGCGTTGAAAACATACGCAGCGGGACCGGACAGAAAATGAAATAACCCAAAAAAATAGTTTGTTTCAAACTAAGCTTTTAGTTGTTTTCTCTCAAAACAAGATATCAGTTTAATTTAACCGCCGCTTTGGTTGAATCAATATAAAATTTTAATTTGTTTCCCTGAGTCAACGTAACCTGTGTTTTGGTAATAATAAACCTCTTGCAAGGTAAAAACAACAAATATGTTAGTTTGGAACAACCATAATTTGTGTTGTTTTATGGTAATATCTTTAGGTAGAAACAACCAACCTGCTTGTTTGTTTCAAAACAGAATCGTTGGTTTACAACAACAAAACGAATTTTTAAAACAACAATTTTTTTTTTTTTGGATTTCAACAAACAAGTTTGTTGTTTCAAACGGGACTGTTTTTTCTCCGTGTGGGATTAACAAGTCGATAAAGAGCATTTCTCTGCCAAATGAGCAAATGACTAAACTCGACCCTCCCCGGTTTGGGTGAAATTTGCACATGTTTTTGGGATTGGGGGTGGGGGTTTTCCGGGGGTGGGGGGGTTTTTGGGGCTAAAAAAAATTTTTTTAAGGGGGGGTGTGTGTTTTGTCGTGGGTTTTTTTAAAAAAATTATAACTGGAAAAACTGTTGGTAATAAAAAATTGCGGGGAAGAAGAAGTTGTTATTAATTTTTTTTTTTTTAAAAAAAAAATAAATATATAAAAAAAAAAATTTTTTTTTAAAAAAAAAAAAAAAAAAAATTTAAAAAAAAAAAATAATCAATCTTCTCATTTTTTTTTTTAAAAAAAAAATTCAAAAAGTCTTTGAAAAAAAATAGAAATTGTTTTACGATGGAGCAACTTAAGATAAAAAAGTTCTTAGAAGTAAGAAAAATTCAATTTTTTTCTAATTTGTTGTTTTTGCATAAATAACCATATTTTAATACTATAATACGATTTTTGTAGTGATTTTAAACAAAAATGCTCTCGGTTAGCAACATTCTAAATGTATCCGTTTTCGAGATAATTTGAAAGTAATGTCGAAAAAATGGCTTTTTCCGTGAAAATATGCCTTTTTCAAATGTTAGTCGTGATTGTCCATTTGCAAAAGTATTTTTTTCAAATTGTACATAAAATTTTCTACAATATACTTTTTATTACCGAGAATACTAGACAAACTGATTCCTGATATTTACTGTAGGTAACACGACAAAATTTGCTGCTTTTACTTACAGTATATTATGAAAACCTAACCCGAAACAAAAATAATTAGTATTCATGTTAGTGTACAAGTGTATTTTGTTCAGGTAGAAACATAATGTATTTAATTAGTTAAACTATTTATACCAGTAAGAATACAATTGTAACGCCCATTAATACCTATTCATGCATTCCCTTTGGTGTTGACAGAAAATATAATTTACATGCATACCCCTGCACATACACTGATAGGCAAAATAAAGTGCCCACCTCATCGTTTTTTCAATTTCTCTCATTTACGTGGTTCAAATTAAAGTAAACACACTGTATTTTTTTTTAATTATCTTATTTTTTATATTCTTTTTAAGTTTCACTTATGGAATACTGAAAAAAAAGGAGTTTTACTTAAAGAAAAAAAAAATCAATTTGTGTTGAAAAAAAAAAACAGTGACAAAATAAACTGCCCACTTCATTTAGGCTACAGAAAACATAAATTAAAGTAAAATAAAAGCATTTCAATAATTTATGTGTCCTCCTTTGGCCTTCAGGACCACCTGCAGGCGCTTCGACATGCTCTCGACCAGGTTCTTTAGGTGCTGTGGATCTAGCTCTTCCCAGGCGCGCTCCAGGGCTTCAAAATAGTTATTTTTATTATTTTTATTGTTTTGTCAACCCTGGCATCGAGAATCGCCCACAAACATAACCGGGCTTTGTGGAGGCCATTCCAGCGGTTTGATCCGACAAGACCGGAAGAAAGACTTGGTCTTCTTGGCAGTATGCTTCGGGTCGTTGTCCTGCTGGAATACGAACTTCTCTTCAAGGCCCGTCTGGATCAGCAAAACCTCCAGATTTTCTCGCAGGATGTTGATGTAAGAATCTGCCGTCATGATCCCGTCGAATTTCACAATGCTTCCCACTCCACCCCACGAAAAACACCCCCAGACCATCACATTTCCTCCTCCATGCTTCATCGTGCCTTGGATGTGGCGCTCCTGAAGCTCCTCCCAACTAACATTTTTCATTAGGTAAACGCTTCATTGGCAATACGTATACAGCGTTAAACTGAGTAATGGTTAAGTAGTGGTTGCACATGCGCCCAGCCAACATTTTCACAGGCAAATCTGGCGAATCTACACAGCTTCATGAAAATGCGAAAAGATAGCAAGAAGTGTGTATACTGCTTTTAAAAAGTTAGTATTATCACCAATTTGCAGCTTCTATGCTTGATAATCATTCTCTCAACTTTATCTCAACTTGTATACAGCTGATACTTAGATATTTATTCGTTCAAAGCAATTTCTATTTTTAGAACTATTGCCTCCGTTTTATTGCTAGTCTTAACACGTTTATATAAACGCTTAAACATAGTTACTATACAGCAATCGAAAAAAATATGTATGTCAAACACTGTTTACAATACTCGTGACGATATTACGGCAATGTTGCTTTTTTACCGTTGTAGAGCGCAATTAACATTTAACTATATGAATTATATATTATAAGATTTTTATCTATACATTTATATATCACTTACCAGCGTACCAGATTCGAATTCTGCACCTTCGCCATAAGACCTGTAACTGTATCCTCTGATCCATATCAGTTGTAAGGAATTCCAGTACCCGTGTTTAAAGTGTTCAAACCAGATTTTAGTTCTAATAATGCTGAACAACAATGATTGCTGAAGCTCTTTATCAACTGGTTCATACTGTTTTGAAAATTTTTGTTACCAAAATATTATTATCTAAACATGATCACCATCCAATTTTCGTTGATATCTGCCCAACAAACATCGGTGTCGAATAACCGCTTGTTCAAACAAATTTGGAGAAGTTGTTCAGCTTTTCCTTCTAGAAAGCTTAATAACTTCTCCAAATTTGTTTGAACAAGCGGTTATTCGACATCGATGTTTGTTGGGTGTGCCATTCTCGGACAATTTGTTATTATAATTTTTTAGATACTTTATTACTTCTTCGAGTAATAAAAATTGTACAATCAAAAAGAAAATCTTATTAAAATTAGGTACAAGAATTTCCTGTGATTAACAAAAAAGACCGGGGATTGAACACCTGATTTACTGCTCAGTGGCCCGATAGAATAACCACTAAGCCACCGAGACATATTCCACAATCTTTTCACTAAATGTGTATAAGAAGTAAATGAATCTTATTTTGAATTTATGTGACATAATACTATCAAAACAATGAAACACAATAAACTTCAACAGAAATTGTTCGTTTGAATCCAACAAGATTTTATTTAATCCTATACACACAAATTTGTATCCGTATATAATTTAACCGTTTTACGGTGAACAAAATCCTCACCAACTGAAACCCTTTGCTTAGATCTGCAAGACAGTTTCAAAGGCAACTTTCTAGGCCTTTGTGTCAATATTGTCCACCTGGAATATCGACAACCGGAGTACTCGAAGGAGTTCCCAACAATGTTCTAGGATCTGATGGTAGATGAATGTCATTGTATTGATTTTTATGTATTGCTAAGAGATCCTTCAATGCGAGGTGGGATATGTTATGCTTCATTGCCTATTCCTGAAGATCATCACGAGAGGTATCATCAGTTTTTCGGTAGTAAGTACCGCTTTTTTTTTATATGTCTTCAAAATCCTTCGAAACATTATGAAATCTAAATACTCTGCTTTATAAAATGGACGGTATTCCTTTCATTTCGTTTGACAGCTCAGACGAATGGTTGTAAGGTGGTTGACATAACATGAAATGAATGCGCTTACTTAGCTACACTCAGGAAATTATCCGTATGGTTTTCATACGATCGGAGCTGAACCACAAAGCAAGGGTCCAAGACTCATTCCATACGAAATCGTATGAAATGATTCGATGCATTGGTCGAGTAAAACATGTCTTTTATACACTTTCATTTGACATCACTTATCATGCGTGTATAGTTTCGTGGGATTGTGGCTCGTCTCTGGATCCCGAGGTTCATGGTTCGAATCCCACTTGCAACTTTTTTTTTCTGAACTTCTTTCCATTAGAGAATCGTATTAAATTTGCAACAATATCTTCCGGCAAATTTCCATACGATATTCCTATGAATTCCTCTCGATTCGTTCGCTCAGTGTATGAATTGCAAATCAATATAAATAACTGCAAAGATGCTGCATACTCTGTGCCGCAACTGCTTATACAACATTCTATAAAGCTATAATCACTTAGCTATATGGATGCTA
Source organism: Aedes koreicus (assembly GCA_024533555.2). Lineage (NCBI taxonomy): Eukaryota > Metazoa > Arthropoda > Insecta > Diptera > Culicidae > Aedes > Aedes koreicus. The sequence goes on from JAHHFK020005250.1 coordinate 125,496, forward strand.
AGGTATTTTTAATATAAAGGCTTTTGAAAAGCTGTAACAAAGCTGACAAATAAAACTGTGTATAAGAAAATAAAATGATAATTCAAAAGCTTAACGGATTAATTTCTTAGCTACATAAACAAGCTGAGTAAACGTAGACAAACATTGTTCGCATAAGAGCTTTCTTTTCAAAGTATGCAACCGAGAGCTAAATGTTGTGTTAAAGCTGTGTTACATTACGCATAAGTACTGTATCGATTTTTTAATTCTGCTTATAGCTTATTCAGCTTCATTTGCTTTTATACAATTATAAAACAGCTTATAAGTTATAAACTTCGGCTTAGGCAACTAAAAATGTTAGTTGGGCTCTCCCGATCTGCACCAAACAGGAACCCGCCGCTTTCGGTTAAACAGCTCGAATTTTGATTCGTCCGTCCAGAGAACCGTTTTTCAGAACTCTAGGGGCTTATCAGCATGCTCCTTAGCAAATCAGCATGCTCCTTAGCGAACTTCTTTCCATTAGAGAATCGTATTAAATTTGCAACAATATCTTCCGGCAAATTTCCATACGATATTCCTATGAATTCCTCTCGATTCGTTCGCTCAGTGTATGAATTGCAAATCAATATAAATAACTGCAAAGATGCTGCATACTCTGTGCCGCAACTGCTTATACAACATTCTATAAAGCTATAATCACTTAGCTATATGGCTGCTAAGGTATTTTTAATATAAAGGCTTTTGAAAAGCTGTAACAAAGCTGACAAATAAAACTGTGTATAAGAAAATAAAATGATAATTCAAAAGCTTAACGGATTAATTTCTTAGCTACATAAACAAGCTGAGTAAACGTAGACAAACATTGTTCGCATAAGAGCTTTCTTTTCAAAGTATGCAACCGAGAGCTAAATGTTGTGTTAAAGCTGTGTTACATTACGCATAAGTACTGTATCGATTTTTTAATTCTGCTTATAGCTTATTCAGCTTCATTTGCTTTTATACAATTATAAAACAGCTTATAAGTTATAAACTTCGGCTTAGGCAACTAAAAATGTTAGTTGGGCTCTCCCGATCTGCACCAAACAGGAACCCGCCGCTTTCGGTTAAACAGCTCGAATTTTGATTCGTCCGTCCAGAGAACCGTTTTTCAGAACTCTATGGGCTTATCAGCATGCTCCTTAGCAAACTTGAGCCGTTTGGCTTTGTTTGCCTTGCTGATAAATGGGCGCTTCCGGGCAAGTTTGCTATTCAACCCCTGTGCTACGAGACGGCGACGAACAGTTCGACCGGAAACTGATAACTGAAGGGTTTCCTGGATCTCACGGACAGTTACCTTTGGGTTCTTCTTGACTTCGCGCATGATCTTGGTGTCCGTTCTCGCATCCGTTTTCCGCTTCCTGCCTCTGCCAGGGCGATCCACCACTGATCCAAACGTTTTAAGCTTCAGAAGAATTTTGCCAACCGCTGCCTTACTGATACTGTACTTCTTAGCGACAACCCGGTGCGATTCACCGTTTTGCACATCACTAACGACCAATTTTCGGATACACAAGGGAATTGCTTTCGAAAGCACTGCGTTCTCCATTTTTTTCAATTGAATCAAATGCGATCACGTATACAAATGCACCAGGTTGAGCCGTTTGCTTCAAAACATGTCAAAATATCACAACATAAACAATCGAGGGGTCTTCCAATGGAAACTTATCGAAAACATATCGATTTTTGAAGTGGGCACTTTATTTTGTCACTGTTTTTTTTTCAACACAAATTGATTTTTTTTTCTTTAAGTAAAACTCCTTTTTTTCAGTATTCCATAAGTGAAACTTAAAAAGAATATAAAAAATAAGATAATAAAAAAAACTACACTGTGTTTACTTTAATTTGAACCAAGTAAATGAGAGAATTTGAAAAACGATGAGTTGGGCACTTTATTTTGCCTATCAGTGTACTAATATTTCAAAAAAGTACCTAAAGTGCGTACCTAGTACGTATAAAAAGGATTACATTACAAATTCATGACATCAGTTTAACAGTGTCTTTCATAAGTAGCGTAAAGTGTAAAACGATTTGAAATGGAACTCGAAACAAAGCATTGTTGTAAACCTTTTCGTGAAATCGGGAGACGGTGTTCGCCTAAACTTAGAAATTTAACTGACAAGTTAATTGAAAAGCTTTTATCCATGCAGTGTACGGTCCATTTGGACACGTCATTAAGAATTTGTGATTCATGTCGGTTATATTCGTATCGTCGTAATCCTGTCGAAAGAGTGGAGCAACCAGAAAACGGTGGACATGACGAAGTACCAACCACATCACGGAACGATTTGGAGGAAATACCATCGGCAGCTTCAATTACCTCGGCATCTTCTCAGGACAGTGACCTACCAGATTATTCCAGGATACACAACATTGAGTTATTCAATAATGGAATTGCAGGAATAAATGTGTCTCCGATATCCATTAAGAATTTAAAAACGATAAATACCGTCGGCAAAAATTTGCCGAAATTGTAGCAGGTATTAGAAAATATCTATTCAGCTTACCACCACAAGAAGAAGTCGAAGAGTTAGCTACATTGAAAACAAAGGTTGTGGAATATGATGAAATTATTTCCAAATTGAAAGAAAAATTCATAGAACCAGATTGTTCGAGAATAGATAAAATACGTATATTAACAGTTTTGCCTAATTCGTGGACGATTCAGCAGATAACGAGCAAATTTGAAACAAACAAATACCTTGCATTACAAGCAAAAGAATTGGCAGCCGAAAATGGAGTATTGGCTTCCCCCAACGACAGATCGGGGAATCGTTTGAATCCGGATATAAAGAATCAAGTGATACAATTTTTTGACGAGGACGACATCAGCAGAGCCATGCTGGGACAAAGAGATTGTCTCTGTAAACACTAATGGTAAGCGTCAACAAATTCAAAAACGGTTATTACTTTCATCACTTAGAGAAACTTTCACTCGATTTAAAGAAGTCAGTGAACATAAAATTGGATTTAGTACTTTTGCAGCATTACGACCAAAACATTGTAAATTGCTAAATGCTTCAGGTTCTCACAACGTTTGTGTTTGCGCAATTCACGAAAATATTGATTTAATGCTTCACAGTTTAAAAAAATATTCATTCAACACTGATTGTAATCAACATTTTGAGAAGTTATTGTGTAATTCATCATCAAGATCAAAATATTGTTACCTCCGTGAATGCGAAAATTGTCCCACGCTGTCAGAATTTGAGATAAGATTTTTAAAAGAACTTGAGAAACATAACTTGTCTGAGATATCGTTCGAACAATGGATTACAACTGATAGATGTAATTTAGAAACGCTATTAAAACCTGTCGATGAATTAGTTCAATATTTTAGCGAGAAATTAGAAAAACTATTAACTCATGATTAAATAAAAACAAAGCAATCTAATTTTTTAAAAGATACAAAGTCTTCATTAAAAGAAGGAGAAGTAGTTATTATTTGCGATTTTGCAGAGAATTATTCATTTGTACTTCAGGATGCTGTTCAAAGTCATCATTGGAACAATGATCAGGCTACAATTCATCCGTTTGTTATTTATTATATGGAGTCAGGAATGCTTAAAAATCTAAGTTTTGTTGTAATATCAGAAGTTCTAAGACATGATACAATTGCGGTACAAGTATTTATTTCTAAATTACTAACGTATATAAATCAACTAATGAATATAAAAAAGGCCATTTTTATGTCTGATGGGGCTGCTTCCCAATACAAAAATAGAAAAAATTTTGCAAGCCTCTGCAAGTTTAAAGAGAAATACAACATTGATTCTGAGTGGCATTTTTTCGCAACTTCACATGGTAAGGGACCATGTGATGCAATTGGCGGCACATTAAAACGAATGGCAACAAGAGCAAGCTTGGCCAAACAACATGAACATCCAATAACAAGTGCGAAAACTTTGTATGATTGGGCTATTAAGAGAAATCAAGAAAATTTCACAAAAATATCATTTTGCTATGTTTCACAAGAAGAATATGAAGAGGGAGCTGCAGAATGGGATGGTAGTTATCAGCAAAAATAATTCCTGGTACACAGAAATATCACTCCTTCATTCCAGTTGCAGATAACAAAATCGCTGCGAAAATATTTTCAACTGACGAAATACTGAGTTTTCATAATATTTATAGGAATGTTAGGAAATAGTGTTGTAAATAAATTTTTTTTAAAAATAGTAGAAAAAATAAATAAATCATGTATGAACAAAAAAAAACTCAAAATTTTTATTTGGTAATTAAGATTTGTTAATTTCGTTAATTAAGAAGATGTTCAATCTTCTTGGTGTCAAAAGGATAGTTGTTGAAAATTTTATGTAAAATTTGAAAAAAATACTTTTGAAGATGGACAATTACGACTAACTTTTGAAAAAGGGATATTTTCATGGAAAAAGCCATTTTTTCGACATTACTTTCAAATTATCTCGAAAACGGGTACATATAGAATGTTGCTCAGCAGGAGCATTTTTGTTTAAAATCACTAGAAAAATCGTATTATATTATTAAAATATGGTTACTTATGCAAAAACAACAAATTAGAAAAAAATTGAATTTTTCTTACTTCTAAGAACTTTTTTATCTTAAGTTGCTCCATCGTAGAACAACTTCTATTCTTCTTTTTATGACTTAAAATCCTTTTGGAATTTTTTTTATAAAAATCGTACGTTGGACAGATTTGCTAATTGATTTTTAAGTTTAATTTTTGATTTTTTTGAAGAAAAAAATTTTTTTTACAGTGTACATATTTTTTTAATAAAGTCAAATTAATTAACTACAACTTCTTCTCAGACGCAATTTTATTGCAATCAACGGTTTTCGAGTTATGATTTTTTGAAAAATACGAATGACAAAACACATACGCCCTTTTGAAAAAAATTTCTTGAGTCAAACAAACTTGTTTGTTGAAATCCAAACTAAAAATATTGTTGTTTCAAAAATCCGTTTTGTTGTTTTAAACCAACGATTCTGTTTTGAAACAAACAAGCAGGATGGATGTCTCTACCTAAAGATATTACCAAAAAACAACACAAATTATAATTGTTCTAAACTAACATATTTGTTGTTTTTACCTAGCAAGAGGTTTATTATTACCAAAACACAGGTTACGTTGACTCAGGGAAACAAATTAAAATGTTAGATTGATTCAACCAAAGCGGCGGTTAAATCAAACTGATATATTGTTTGGAGAAAAAACAACTACAAGTTTAGTTTGAAACAAACTATTTTTTTTGGGTTATTCTATTTTCTGTCCGGTCCCGCTGCATGCTCCATTCACGTAAGTTTTCAACGCAGGTGAAAATTTAATGTAATGAATTTAATGAAAACCTGAAAATAGTATAAAGGCTCGCATTAACATTTTTAGATTTCTTTTAGACTGAGAGAGGTCTATAAATGTAAATGTGCGCTTTTCTAATGTTTGTTGGCCTTTTATTCAAACAAATAGTATTGAAATTATTTCAAGAGAAATGTAGGTGAACGGACATGTTTGTTGTTTCCACCGTTTCGATCGTTTGTTTCAATCAGCAATTCAGTTTAAATCATACTCAAATTTGTTTGAAACAAACCATAAGCGTTGGTAAAACCAACTAACAAATCGGTTTGTTTTCGTAGTTGTCATAATGAAACAACCAACATAATAATAAATTCAAACGGATGTCAGTTGAACTTAACTGCTTTATTCCCGAAACAATAACCCAAAATTTTAGCTTGTTTTAACCACCGTAGGTAGTCAAATCAAACTAATATGATGTTTGTGCCCAATTCAACGTGAAATTCCGGTTCAATGAAACTAGAATATGTTTGCGTTTACCAATTTTTTTCTCAGTGTCGGGTAGGTGAATTTGAGCGTGTATTTTCCTCTTCAGAACGTGAGGCCGAGGCAAGGTTTCAACGCTCGCAACATGAGCCAATCGTCTCATTTATTGGAAGGCAATTTGCCCGATGCCAGTAGTGGTACTCTGATTAAACTCCTTGAACCTGGAACCTGTTAGGATTCAAGCCAAATCTAGAATTAAGCTAACCAAGATTTATAGAATAAATACAACAAATTTAGAATGGAACGAAGCCATTAAAATCCAAAATTTTTACGTTTGTTCTTATAATAAATATGTTTAAAATAAACATGAGATGATTTTTATTTCAAACGTCGATGCCACTTAATTTAAAACATAGAATATGTTTGAAATAGTGCAAGTTTATTTTTGCGGCCAGAATAAACTAAGTTTATGTTTGGATTTACCTGGAACATGTTTGTCATGATGGAATGGATGGAAGGAATAGTGTGCCCCATCTATAAAAAGAGCAACAAGCTGGATTGCTGCAATTATCGTGCGATCACGCTACTGAGCGCCGCCTACAAGTTTCTCTCCCAAATGTTATGCCGCCGCCTGTCACCAATTGCAAAGGAGTTCGTGGGGCAATAGCAAGCGGGATGCGGGATTCATGGGTGCCCGCGCTACTACGGACCAGATTTTCGTGATTCGGCAAGTACTGCAGAAATGTCGCGAATACAACGTGCCCACACATCATCTTTTCATCGACTTCAAATCAGCGTATGATACAATCGATCGAGACCAGCTATGGCAAATCATGCACTAATATGGATTTCCGGAAAACCTGACGCGGTTGATCAAAGCAACGATGGATCGAGTGATGTGTGTCGTCCGAGTATCAGGGACGCTCGCGAGTCCCTTCAAATCTCGGAGAGGGTTACGGCAAGGTGATGGATTGTCGTGTTTGTTGTTTAACATTGCATTGGAGGGTGTGATTCGAAGAGCTGGGATAAACACGAGTAGACACGAGTGGCACGATCTTCAGGAAGTCTGTCCAACTATTTGGCTTCGCCGACGACGTTGATATCGTAGCACGTAACTTTGAGACGATGACGGAAACGTACATCAGACTTAAGGCTGAAGCTGGTAGGATTGGGCTTGTGATTATTGCGTTAAAAACAAAATACATGAAGGGAAGAGGCTCACGAGAAGACAATGTTAGCCTCCTAGCACGAGTTCAGATCGACGGTGATGAAATCGAGGTAGTAGACGAATTTGTGTATCTGGGATCATTGGTGACCGCCGATAACGACACCAGCAGAGAAATACAAAGGCGCATTATGGCTGGCAATCGTGCCTACTTTGGACTCCGCAGGACGCAAAGATCGAACAAAGTTCGCCGAACCACAAAGTTGACCATCTACAAGACATTAATTAGACCGGTAGTTCTCTACGGCCACGAAACATGGACATTGCTAGTGGAGGACCAACGCGCCCTTGGAGTCTTTGAACGGAAGGTGCTGTGTACGATCTACGGTGGAGTGCAGATGGAAGACGGAATGTGGAGGAGGCGAATGAACCACGAATTGCACCAGATGCTGGGAGAACCTCCCATCGTACACATCGCAAAAATCGGTCGACTACGATGGGCTGGGCATGTCGTAAGAATGTCAGACAACAGCCCTGTGAAAATGGTTTTCGAAAACTAACCGACAGGTACAAGAAGAAAGGCGCGCAACGAGCAAGGTGGATCGATCAAGTAGAAGGCGACATGCGGACCATCCGCAGACAGCGAGGCTGGCGAGGAACAGCCATGGACCGATTACAATGGAAACAACTTCTGTGAACAGCAGAGGCCACACCGGCCTTAGTCTGATTGGTAAGGTAAGGTATGTTTGATATGACGGTATTTTTTTCTGCGTGTATGCATAAATTCTACTAAAAATGTTGGGCGACCGATTCGTTGATGAATGTAGCGTGGCCACAGACTCGGGAAAATCCGGACATGCGGGAAAAATTAGGGAATCCATAATCATCGGGATATATGTGGGAAAAAGTCGGGAATTTCAAATCCATCGGGAATTTTTGACATATGGAAGGAACCTATTATCACACATTTTTCAAACAATTTGAGTAGCGTTTTTGTTATCTACTCGATCCAACGATCTCATTAACGGAATGAAACCGTGTATTTCTGCAAATCCAGCATTGCTGAAGAAGACAGCTCAGTGCTATCCATAGAGCCCAGCTGTCAACTGGAAGGCGTTTAAAGAATTGACTCGGGAAATTAGGTATCTGCGAGCCAGCCCTGGCTTTGAAGTCCTCAACATCGTTAGCTGCGGCTTGCACGTCGTATACAAGCCTTCAAGAAGGGGCTTAGACAAACAGATAGGCATGTGGATTATGTTCTGCTTGCTTTGTTCAGCCTGTATATAAACGTACCGCTTGGAACTAGGCTACACCATAGACTAACTCTAAGACCAGTAGGTCCCGAACAAATACGATTTTTTTCTTGGCTCAGTCAGTACTAGCACATCGGTCCCAAGCTCGGTCCCAAGCTTAATAATACGCCCCTAATAATGAACTCACACGAACACACTCTCAAATACTCTGTCAAAATAACACAGCAAATCAAAACAAAGGCGCAAATATGTATAGTTAGGTGCTGGCTTCAAGGTGTACTTCGGACCAAGGGGTTCTACAACAGTGAACCAATTTCAAATCGCTAGTTGCATATTGATTGTTGGCTACACGGCTGTGACAGGTGAGGTTTCGCACATGACTTACTTTTTTTTTTTTTTTGACTCGAACTCCTTAGGTGATTTTTTTGACTGAGGCATCACTATTGTATGCATTACTGTAAATTTAAGTGCAGAGATTAACTTTGCAAGTTTTTTACAATATTTTTTCATGTTCATCAGTATTTTCACTAAAATTCTGCGAACTTCGTTGGGTAGAAAATGAACAAGTTGCTTGAAGAGCGCTACAAATGTTTCCCCATTTGAAAAGATTTATGGACGAAGTCAGGAAGCAGGAAGAAATAAAGCTGATAGAAAGTCATCCAAATTTCAAACGGAGCTTTTTGTTGGTATTTATTCCGATCAAAAGTTTTCGCTGTTGTGGTTGATGCAGTAGAAAATAAGATCCTGGAACCAAAGCTAAATTTTGTAACCACGTCTGCAGCAATGATCGAGTCGTTTTCCAGACCGAATCTCCTATGGCTTCGTTATTTAGACGATTTGACGGGACTATTTGAGCCGCTATGGAGAAAATTGTTAAGCTCGAGCGTCAAAGCAAAATTGAAATTGAAAAAGCATTGACGGAGAGAGATCTTCTGCTAGCCCTTAATGTGGAAATCGGGGTTTCCTCTAAATCGACAATCAAGAAAGCGAAAGAATTTGCATAAATTTCCGACTAAGACGTTTTGGCATTCCGCAAAGACTGTCGATCTGCGCCTTGTTTTTTTTTTTTTGATGAAGCTATCCAACAAATCTCCATTAACATACCCTTCAACGTGTTAACCCTAATGTTATAACTCACTTCAAGGACATAGCAACAGCTGTGACTGGAAACGTTCGTAGAACTGGTTGGTTATTCAAAGAAGGAGCCAAGTTTGACAACATTTATTAAAAAGGTGCTAATCTGTCGCACGAAAATGCAACGATGGAGCGATTTTCAATTAATGGAAAGTGTCTGGTGGTCAACCAAACTGAAAAGAGTTTGTTCGTGTTCAGATGGCAACCACTGCACCTTTGTTGCCCCCGTGTTTCTACTCCACTGTGTTTTTCCGTTTGATGACTTGATGTAAATTAAACACGAGAGAATAAACAACTACTCTTTATCGCTTCTTGAAATCGCGTTTATAATCGTTTTATTCCTCCTGGTCCATCCGAAACCCACTTTAGGTTATGGGCCCAGATCGCTTCGAAAGTGTCGGGAACCGAGTAAAGTGTTACGATGGTGGAAGAAGATCAGAACGATCGATATCATTTGGCGTTGTTCGACGGAAGTAATAATTCAGCGTGGAAATTCAGTGTGGCGGTGCTGCTTGAGGAGCGCGACTTGCTCGATTGCATCGAACGGGAGGTTGCTGATATTGCTGAAATCCATGAAACAGCCGATGATAGTGCAGATGTAAAGAAGCAGAAGGAGGTCGCCCGTGAGAAACGGGTCAAGCAGGAGCAGAAGTGTAAATCACTATTGATATCAAGGATTCATGATTCGCAACTGGAATATGTCCAGGACAAGCGAACCCCCAAGCAGGTTTGGGATGCGCTGAAAAGAGTGTTCGAGCGGAAGAGTATTGCCAGTCGAATGCATATCAAACGAAAAATACTCAGTATGCGTTTCGAAGCAGGGCAACTTCAAGATCAATTTCTGCGGTTCGATAAACTGGTGCGGGAGTATCGCGGAACAGGTACGGAAATAGATAACCTCGACGTATAGTGCCACTTGTTGCTGACGCTTGGACCGAATTTCGCAACTGTGGTGACTGCTATTGAGACGATGCCGGAAGATAATCTGACCATGGAGTTCGTCAAGTGCCGGCTGTTAGATAAGGAGACAAAGCAGAAGGGAGCAGTTATGGAATTGTTCACCGCTGCGAAAAATGACACTGCAGCGTTTTCCGGAACGAAGGCCATAAGATGGCTGATTGCCCAGAAAAGAAAAATAAGAGTTCCGGTCAGAGTGGACAGTCGAAAACGAAGGTAAATGTTGCGGAACGTTCAGATCGAAATAGTGTCAGATTTGTTGGCGTGAGTGGCGGAATGGAACCGCAGAAGACAAGGTGGTTCATTGATTCAGGTGCATTTGACCACCTAGTGCGTGACCGCGAATTATTTTCAGAACTGCGTCCGTTGAAGGATCCCGTTGAAATCGCTGTGGCCAAGGATGCCGAATCGATCGTCGTGAAACAGACCGGTATGGTGAAAGTAGTGTCGGTGGTGAATGGAAAATCGATTGATTGCACCGTCAACGATGTGCTGTACGTGCCGCAGCTACGATGTAATTTGTTCTCAGTGAGGTAGAAAAAGGTGGCATGCGGGTAGTGTTCGAAGACGGTAAAGCCAAAATCTTCAACAGCTCCGAACTAGTAGCTTGTGGTGCGCGCCGGGACTCGTTGGAGAAGAGAGTGTGTGAGACGTCGTTGCTTTCGTGAGGTCAAATACGGAAGGACTACGAGTTGTGGCAACGTCGGTTCGGCCACCTCAGTGAGAAGAATCTGCGAAACGAGTCAGTAATTGGTTTGATGCTGAACTTGGATAAAAACAGTGAAGTTATCGTGTGTGGACCCTGTTTCAAAGGGAAACAAACACGGCAACCGTTTTTGTCGTGCAGTGAAAAGAGTTCGGGGCGTTTGCTTGAGCTGGTGCATTCAGACGGCCCTGTGACGCCGGTAGGGCTGTACGGATCAAAATATTACGTTACCTTCATCGATGACTGAAGCCACTTTACCGCTGTGTACTTGATGGAGTCGAAGGATGAAGTGCTGGAATGGTTCGTCGTTTATGAAGCGATGGTGACAGCCCAGTTTAGGATGAAGATTTCACGCTTGAGGAGTGACAACGGCGGTGAGTACGGTGGAACACGTTTTAAACAGTTTTGTAAGTCAAAAGGGATCCAGCAAGAAATCACTGTGCCGTAAACCCCGGAGCAAAATGGGGTAAGCGAGTGCATGAACTGTACCCTTGTCGAGAAAGCGAGAGCGATGCTTCAAGATTTTGGGATTAGCAAGGTTTTTTGGGGTCAGCCGGTTCAGGCGGCCGCGTATTTTATCAACAGGAACCCGACCAGTGCACTAGATTTGAACCAAACTCCGTTTGAATTATGGGAGTCGTGAAAGCCGGATATTTCAAAACATCGAGTTTTCGGATGTCGAGTGTTTACTCATATTCCGAAACAGCTGCGGAAGAAATTGGATCTGAAGTCGTGGGAAGGCATTTTTGTTGGGATCTCCGAATGGCTTTCGGGTATGGGATCCGACAAAGGAAGAAATCGTTGTGGCACGTAACGTGCTGTTTGTGGAGACCAAAATGCCATCGAAGACTTTTGGTAAGGCAAACCTCGAAGAAAAATTCTTGCTTGAACCCCGAGGTGCTGATTATCTTCAAGATCAGAACGAAGACCTGTATGAGGATCTGGAAGGTCGGCACGCTGAACTGAATGAGGAAGAGTCGGATGAAAAATTTGGAAGCTTTACGGAAGACTCGACTGCGGAAAATCCGGATGTGGAACCAGAAGCAGGAAAGGGGGAAAAACCTTCGGCCGGGGAAAAAAATCGGCCAGTATTGGGGGGAAACCACCAAAGGGGGAGAAGAATTTTGTTGAGGGGGGGGGGGGTGTTTGGGTGGGGTGGAATATATAAATAATATTTGGGATTTTGTATGGGTTGGTGGGGGACAGGGGGGGGCGGGGGGGGGGGCCATCAATCAATGTGCAACTAGCAATTTGAAATTGGTTCACTGTTGTAGAACCCCTAGTTCCGAAGTACACCTTAGAGTCTGCACCTTGCCATGCACTCTTGCGCTTTTTAGTACCTTTTGGTACTAGTATCTTTGTTTTTGTTTTGATTCGCTGTGTTATTTTGACAGAATATTTGAGGGTGTATTGGTGTGAGCTATGGTATAAGGGGCGAATCATTAAGCTTGGGACCGATGTGCTAGTACTTCCTGAGCCAAAAAATATATTCATTTTCTTCATGACTATCCAGCCGCTGGCAGAACTGCGATTACCTGCAAATGGGTTTTTCAAGTGAAGCATGGAAGTGGCGGAGCTAGTGACCGGTACAAAGCCAGAATCGTGGCAAGGGGCTTTAGCCAGAAAAGAGGGTTCAATTATTCCGCGAGGTATTTTCTAGTGGCGAGGGTGGTTTTCTGTTTTGGTTTGGGGGGGAGAGGGAAGTATATATATACAACAAATGGGTGTAAAGAGCGGGGGAATGCATTTTAATGTTTACAAAGAGTGTTTCCTAAGGGTTCGTTTGGTTTTGGGTGTTTTTTGAAATTTTTTATGTTACTGGTGAATCATTGTGTGTGTGGGTTTTTTTTTTTTTTAAAATTTTTGGAAGGAATTTTTTGAAAAAAAGAATGAAAAGAGGAGAGGGGGAAAAAAAAAACAATATACAGACGATCCATTCCTTATCAAGCGCTGAGCCAGTTAACATCGCCTGGTCTCGTCACAACATGCTTTGCTTTAGAAAAGTTGGTTTTTCCTCTCAGAGGTTTTGCTTCCGTGTTAAGAGTGAAAGAGTGCGTAAGTGCCAAGTGCGCGTGTTGGAAGGTGCAGGTTTGCGTGGATGCAACACCTGCATTTCATCTTTAAAAACCATCGACAACGATTACTCATCCCCGTAGTCCCCTTCCAACAAACCAGTCGGTGCAAACCACCGATCTCAAACCAGCTACATCCTAACAGCCAGCAAGCGGGCTATCGTTCGACAATCGAGGTTGTTTACGTCGTCCGCTGTGTATAATATATGATCCAAATCACAGTGACGTCACACCTCAAATTTGACAGGTACTGGTGCCCTTGTGTTCAGAAATTCGTGTGAGCTAAAAAAAGACGGAGAACACGACGGCTGTTTCTATCTTTTATACTCTCATGGTGAAAAGCGAGGTTAGCCTTTTCTGTGTAATGGTCCATAGCCAAGTGAACAGCTATTGTAGTGAAATTTTGCCTCGCAGCAGCCTGTGCGTCTGTCTCTCCCCCGTAGAGGGGAGAAACGATTAAAGTCAATTAGGGTGGTAGGCCTGATTCTCACCACTAGTGATAAGTTTTTTTTTAATTTCTTTTATTTCTGCATGGTATTTGCAAATATATTTTTTTAATTAGCATTTAAATTAATTGATTGGTGAAGGGTTTTTTTTTTTGTGATTGTGGTTGTATTTTTGTGTACATAATTATGGCCTCCCCTTAGGCTAAGGTTACTCGCATAAAGCATTACCAACCATTTTCTAAGGGACCTTGGGTTGTCTTTTTTCGGCCCAAAGATAAACCATTGAAAACTCTCGAAATTTCGCGAGAATTGCTGCGAAAATATCCTAGTGCTTCGATTCGCCAAGAGAGAATAAATAGACTGCGTGTAGAAGCGCTGAATTTCGAAATAGCTAATAAGATAGCTGACCACGAGATTTTTAATATCGAATATTGTGTACCTATATGTCCCTTCACGAGATGTGGAGATCGATGGCGTTGTCTCCGATGCGAGCCTGACTGTCGAGGACTTGAAACGAGCTTCTGGTTGCTTCAAGAACTCTAAAGTCGCTCGAGAGCTTGTAACTATACTGCACTCAAAAAACAGTGCACCTTATATTTAAGTGCAATCACCTATAGATTTGGGCAAAGTGCAAAGTTGTTGCTCTGAATTGGTGCGGCACTTATTTTTTATTAAATGTGGTCAAGTTACCATATGTGCAATAAATATATAGTCTTAAAGTGCAAGAGCTGAATAGATATTAATTATAGTGTACATGGATTGCATTAACTTGTCCTTCACCCAAAAAAACTGCAGTTGAAACTACCATTTCGAGGGTTAAATTAAGCGAAAACACCAACAATTTTCACCTGACTATAAATGCGTTTGATTTTACCATGCCTGCGATTAGACCAGGCTCGCATTTCTTACTCTGGACTGGCCACACCGAAGCTAAGTTATCGGATGTACCGATAACGATAAAAAATTTCTTGGGGAGGGTTCCAAAAATTTTGACTCCCCTATTGCTGGGGGCCAATTCAAATTTTTTTTTGGCCCTTTCAGACCCCGTGGGAAGCTGTGGGGGGGTTTTTTTTGAGGGTTGAGGTCATGTGGTATCCTACCCCTTTCTTTTTTTTTTTTTGTTTGTTTTATTTTTTTTTTTGTTTTTTTTTTTTTTTTTTTTTTTTTATTTTTTTTTTGTTTTGGGGGGGGGGGGGGCGCGTCTTTTGTTTTTTTGTGTTTTTTTTGGTTTGATGGGGTTCTGTTTTAAATCAAAAAATTAAATATTCCAAATCGGTTGACTATTTCCATAGTTATTGTTGGAAATTGCCAACGGGTGGGATTGTTTCCGCAATAATAATCCCCAAATAAAACGACCGATGCTTGGGATTTACTGGTAGGGGGATTATTATTTTCCTGTAAGCACGTAAGAGATAACTTACATGTTATAATGTTTGTTATAGATAAATGTTACTGCGTCTTTATGTTCACAATGGTTATGTAACCTGAAAATTTTGGACCTTGAGTGTTGAAACTTACGTTTAGTCCCGCTACTGTTTGGAGTCCAGTCTGTCTGTCTAGATTTGTATGTCTCGATTCGGGTTCAATTAGATTATTGGAGTCGCTTTCATTCAGCGATCCGTACTCAACTTTAAGTGCTATCAAGAGATACTGTAATATTAAGTATTTGCATGTAGTATTAAGTATTCGCATGTGATAAACTATCTTTAGTTTATTACCACTTAGTTGTAGATGTGACGTAGTAATTAAGGTTAAGTGTGGTATGTTCTTGCTGTAAATAATTCCTATCAAATGGATAATGATAGTTGATAGCTAGTAAATTTACTTCACATATGCATGTTAAATTACCTTGTAGAAAATAGGCTTATTACAAATATGTTCAGGAAACTTGCACTTAACAAACTAGATGAAATTCAATATAAGATTCAATAATTTCTAACTCACTTCTATCTGCATGCACTTTTACCATCCTTCTAACAATAGTATTTCTCCTTCTATTCTCTGCCTATCTGCCAACTCATCGCTGTGTCAGATCTATGATCTGTCGCTCTCCTTTGTTATTACCTACGGTGAGGGATACAACCGTCGGTCGGCTATAGACGTTCATGTCATAGAGGTGCGTAGGCGGGATCTCGCCAACACTCCCCCCAGGTACGATGGCCACCTGGTCAGCTTAACTCATTCCACGCCTTACGTCTAGCACGGCTAGCTTGGCTACCGGGCGGTCGTAGATACCGGATGACGTCCTCACCGTCGCTGATCTGGGCTGCCCATCTCGACCGGGATGAGTGCAGATGATTCTGCCCTTGGGCCAACAATTTCGAGGTAACTTAGGATCGGCAATCACCACCACATCGTCTTCTTCAATCGGCTTGGTCTCGATGAACCACTTGGTTCGGCGAGTTATCTCGGGCAGGTAATCATTAACCCACCTTTTCCAGAACTGGTTGGCTTGAACTTGGGACAATCTCCAACATTGGCGAAGTACTGCACCGTTATCGTCGATAGTGCACAGTGGTTTTACTCCATTGGATGACCCAAGCAAGAAGTGGTTGGGTGTTAAGGCTGGAGCTGAATCGTCGTCCACGGGAACATGCGTCAAAGGTCGAGAGTTTAAAGTGTTTTCTATTTCGGTGAGTAGGTTTCTTAGAACTTCGTCAGTCAACCTTCTCATAACAAGGATCGCCATCAGGTTCATCTTTACACAGCCTATCAAGCGCTCCCAGCTGCCTCCCATGTGCGGCGAAGAAGGGGGAAGGAATTCCCAGCTGGTCTCCGTGTGTACGAACTCTTTCATTAACTGTGCTTGGTCTAAGGTATCCTTCGCTTCGTTGATTTCTCACTTAGCACCAATAAAATTGGTTCCTCGATCACTATAGATTGTCCTGGGTTTACCTCTGCGTGAAATAAAGTTCTGTAATGCCATAATGCACGAATCGGCGCTGAGCGAGTGGGCGACTTCAATGTGAACCTCGCGATTTGTGGGCCAAGTCGCAGATACCCAACCTTCTCTTCATAGGCCATTACAATCTCATATGGCCCAAAGAAATCAATGCCAATGTGAGTGAAAGGCCGAGCAAAGGCAGTGAGTCGCGAGGCGAGCAAATCGGCCATGATCGGCACCCGTGGAGTTGCTCTGTTATTCTTGCAGCGTTGACAGTCGTTTCGAATCTTGGCAAAGCTCATACAAAGCTTTGGAATACTGTATTTTTGGCGGATCTCGTTGATTACAGTCTCATGATTTTGGTGGGGGAACTTTTGATGGTAATGTGCAATAAGTAATTTGGTGGAAGGGTGGTAACGGGGAAGTATTATAGGGTTTTTAGAATCTTCGGTTGCAAAGTCACAACTTGCGATACGACCTCGCATCCTCAAAACTCCGTGTTTGTCCAACCATGGAGATTTCTGGTGCAGTGGACTTGTTTTGGGTAAAGGTGTCCTGGATAATTCCGGGTTTTCCTGCGATTGTTGAAGAAGAGCGATTTCGTCAGGATAAATTTCCCGTTGAGTATGGTGAAGTAAATAACTTTCGGCGGAGAATATCTCATGGTTGGAGATAGGCCCACTCATTAACGAGTTCTTCAACATCAACTGCTTACAGTTGCTAGTAAATCGGTGAACTAGTGATTCTGATTAATCGAGTCCAGCTAGAGAAATCGCTGACGCGTACAACAGGATCTGGTGTTGCAAAGTGTGACATTACACTCGGGCGAAGCTCGAGATCGGCAGTGTTTTTATCCTTCGATGAACGTGGCCAATGATTTTCCGGAAAATAAAGAAACTATGGCCCATTAAACCACCTCGCTTGAGGCTGTAGATCAGGTAAACCTTTCCATTTGGTTCCATCGTCTGCTACGTTTGAGTGAGTAGGTACATATCTTTATTCAATCATTTCTGTTGTGTCGAGTATTTCACTTACCCGGAAGGCTACGAACGGTGAATAGCGACGGTGGTCGGATTTTATCCAATATAGAACGTCTTGTGAGTCTGACCAGAATACACGTTGAGAAACCGATCGAGCTAATCGGGAACCAATCAAAGCTGCTTGCAGTTCCATCCTAGGGATGCAGAGAAATTTGATTGGTGCCACCCTGGTTTTAGCGGCAACTAAACTGCATTCCACGAGATCCTCATGGGCGAAGCGTAAGTAACAGGTTGCTGCGATTCCATTGTCGCTGGCGTCAACAAACGTGTGAAGTTGGATGTTTTCGTAGTCATCAGTTTGTCGGATATCGTAACACCGTGGTATGCTGATTTTTTCGACTTGAGGGAGGACTCGTAGCCACATTTTCCATTTCTCGAACTAAACGCCATCGATTTGGTCATCCCAGCCTATTCCAGAGCGCCAAACTTCTTGAAGCAGGATTTTAAGGTAGATAAGGAACTGAGCGATTAGTCCAAGTGGATCAAATATAGACATAAGAACGCGCAGCATCTCCCTTTTCGTTGAAAGATGTAGACCTTCTAGCAGTGCGCGACCATAACAATTCCATCCCACCTTATAAGTGAAGGTATCTGAGTCGGTGCACCACCACATTCCAAGCACCTTTTCCGTTACTAGCTCTGGTGACAAATCGAGATTCTTCTCTTCGGTTCGATCCTCTTGTAAGGCTCGGACAACTTTTTTAGAGTTGCTGATCCAATTGCGGATTTCGAATCCACCTTCCGCGTGTACTCTCTTTACCTGCTGGGCAAGTCGAACCGCCTCTTCTTCCGATGCTACGCTCACCAACATATCGTCGACATAGTGACTTTTCTGGATAACTTCAACTGCTGCAGGGTATTCTTTCTTGAACCGGTCGGCGTTTAAATTTTGTACGAATTGAGCGCTGCTAGGAGAGCAGCTGGCTCCGAACGTCATCACCTGCAGAACATATACGGAGAGGGTTCCATCTTGGTCGAACCAGAGAAAACGCTGGCATTGCTGATCTTGTGGACGCATAAGTACTTGGAGAAACATTTCGCACACATCACCAGTTAGAGCGACTCTACCTTCCCGAAACTGGATCAGTATAACGAACAATTCACTGAGTTGGTCGAGTCCTTTTAGTAAGGCTGAGTTGAGGGATACTCCGTGGGCATCCGCAGCATCCCACACCATCCGAATCTTCCCGGGTTTGTTGATGTTAGTAACGGGAAATATCGGCAAGTACCAAACCCGAGAAAAGCTTCGTCCCAATTCCTCCTCGGTTAGTTTTTTGGCGTACCTTTTTGCAGTAAACTCCGCGATCTTCTGGTTGAGGGTAATAGCTAGCTCCGGGTCTTTATCCATTCGCTTTTTTAGACACTTCAACCGTCGAAATGCCATTGGACGGCTATCTGGCAGGCGTATATCATCACAGCGCCACAATAAAGCTGTTTCGTAACGATTTCCTTTGAGCACAGTATTTGCTTCCAGTAAAGCCCGTGCTCGCTCTTCGCCGACTGTAAGAGATTTCTTAGACTGTACAATTCCTAAACTGTCTACAGCAAAATACTCTTTCATCTTTTGACGTAGACTACGTCTTACGGGAAGGGTAGGGTGTCAATTGAAAGTCTAAAAATCAGCGACCGTCACGAAATATCGTTACAAATTAAACGCTAATAACTTAATAAATGCTCAATAGGTTTTCTAGATGTTTACATTAATCGATTGGAAATTTTCCCGCGTATAAATTCAATTATCAAACATTATCCGTTAACAATTTCAAGCTATTGAAAATAACCTAAATATGAAGTGATGTCTTATAATGCCGATTTTTCAGAGTAAATTTACTAAATGAACTCAATTTTACTATCACAGATTTCAAATGTAAGCAAGGGAGGTCTCATATGCAGCAGTGAACGATATAAAACGGGTACACCTTCGCAAATTTACTCATTCGTGTTGCAGTACTGGAGCTGTGCGGAGCATCGAGCCAGTATGGATTGGCAGCTGGCGCCGGGCGATAGCATGTACCCTGGAGGGTGCACTAGCTTCATTCAGCGGAGCGGCAAGGCGCCAATTTGGATTTGACAGCTGGCTGTGGCAAGCACCATAGAAAGTGCACCAACCAATTGGTCAGGTAGCTGATTGCGCTGCAGTCTGTTGTCTGTTGGCAACCGATGCTAGGCAGCCATACATTATGCTGTGGTGTGCTAGGCAGTCGGTTGCTTGGGCAAATAATGTCTTTGTAGCCAGCCGGTGGGTGCTACTACTAGGGACGAAATAAGATGCTTGTGTGTGTGTGTGTGTGTGTGTGTGTGTGTGTGTGTGTGTGTGTGTGTGTGTGTGTGTGTGTGTGTGTGTGTGTGTGTGTGTGTGTGTGTGTGTGCGATATCTGGTAGATAATGTCTTTGTAGCCAGCTGGTGGGTGCAACCACGAGGAGCGAAATAAGGTGCTTATGTGTGCGTGATATTTGGTAGACATCTTTTGGTAAGGCGCAGAGAGGGTTTTAATTCAAATGCGGACCATTTCAAATCCGTCCTTTTCAGGACGACCAATTTAATTTTGAGAGAGTTTGATTGATTTGAATGTTTGGTTCTTACCGATTGGATGACAGCGGTGGCTAAAACAATATTAGTTTTCTCTTTGTTGCATACCTTGAGCATTTTGTACAATTTACAAATAGCTACCGTCACGAAAAATTGATGCACCGGACGCTAAGAATTCTATTGTTTCTTGGTTGATTTATTTTTGAGACTGCTCTAATCAAGAAATTTATACGATTGCTATTCTATTTACTAAGGTATATAACATTCTACAAATAAAAGATTAATATATTTCGCATATATATTCATCAATCGGTGTATGAAAATTTTAAAGAATGTTGCGTTCTGGCATGTTTCAAGAAATTCTCTATCACGGACAATGTTTTGATTCTCGAACATGCACATTTCAATGAGTACTGTAATGAATAGTTATTCTGTTGTGTTAACGATTCGCCTTGGATAGAGTTTTACTTCTAGGAAGAAATAAGTTTTGAGGAACTGTGAAAGGGTGAGTAAGTGCAATGCCTATTCGTTTTGATGCCAACCGTATGCGCAAATTTCGGAAGCGCGTTAAGATCGAACATTCGAAAAATCCTCCGAATTGATCATGTACCGATGCCGAGCGAACTCGAGGTTATCGGGCGAAACTGGAAGCAACCAGAGGTAATGCGTTGCTAACTACTGGTCGGAAAGCTAGAGAAGGGCCTTAAACTCGAGGTGGGAAATAAAATCAAGTGGTCATCCAGCTTGACAAAGTGCAAATGCTTTCTAAAGAATGTACAATAGATTTTTGCTAACATACTTACTATCTAATGCTGGTTTAACGATCTTTGAGGATAAACATCAACGCTATTTTGATCAGACTAGGCCTTACAGCAAGGATAGTGGTCAAATCAACATTTAAAAATAACTTAAACAGTGTGAACTCTTAAAGCTTTATCATATATCGATAGATTTTCGAGATTACGCGATAAGGATAATGGTCTCCAGCTGGTCGATCATATCAGCACAATCACTACAGGCAGCACAATTGTTGCCCTTGCATCATACTAACATTTAAACCAAACGTCCCTCTCCACAGCTGCCAAATAATTTCTAAGAAGCGAATCATAGCACGTTCTAACATACTTTCTCACTTATTTATGCTAACCCAACGTCCCATTAGAACAATACACTACGAAACTAATCAAACGGGTTAACGTAGTCTACGTCAACCGGTCGTGTGTTAAACACATCCCAACTGATTTTTATGTAGATCCTCATCGGTCGGTCGGAACACACATGAAAAACTGAGTGCACGAGCTTGGCTGCGTTTTCTTCATTTCCTCCTCCGCAAATTGCCCATCCCAGACGAGTTTTAACAGCTATCGGTTGGTGTAGGGCTCCTTCTCGACTATTCTGTACCAAACTAAGATGTTGATCCTTCATTCCGATTAGAATTCTCGGACGAACGTTTTGGTAGGAACCAATTGGCAAGCCCCTGAGATGTGGATACTGTTCAGCTAGTTCTTCGAAATTGAGAGTTTGCGTTGGAAGAAGTAATTCTGCTACTGTGCGCACACCCTGCATGACATATTTTTTAGATTCGTTATGCTTCGCAGCTACCTCAAGCTTGACGCTCTTCGAACCTTCTTCTCTTCGTTTTGTTCCTCCCGTCCAATGTAGGCACAATGGCTTAGGTTGCCCTTCAAGCTGCAGTTCATCCGCAAGCTGTTTGTCGAGTAGGGTGAGTTCCCACCCGTCATCCAAGAAGGCGAATGTTTGGATTGACCGGTTCATTCCATGCAACACGATTGGTAAGTACCGGAATAGGACCTGACTGGAGGTTACCTGATGTGTATGACACCCGGTTTCGGACGAACTTGTTGCTTGTTGAGTGGCACTGTGGCGCTGATTCGACGAAGATTTTTCTTTATCGTTAGGAGAAGTATTCGATGGCAGTGATGAAATCTTTTGATCACTATGCAGTAGTTCATGGTGTTTGAACTCACAGCCATTCTTTCCACATAGTTTTGCTTGACATCCTCCCTTGTGTTGACGAAGGCATCTACGACAAAAGCTCAAATCACGAACGGTTGCCCAGCGAGAATCACGTGAGAACTCCAGGAAACGCTTGCATTTTGCGATCAATTTGCAGCTTCCTTTGCATACTGGGCAGCTATCGGCTGCAGCCTTTGCGTTGGGTGGCGCTGTAGAACGATGACTTGTAAGGGTTTCCTCGGAGTGAGCGTTGACGAACGAGTTGCTCTTTTTGACAGCACGTGAGTCGTTACGAACTGGTTTGGATTCGAAGCTGATATTTGGGATACTGACAGCACTGGCTGCTTCCGCAAGCGAATACAACCATCTACTAAAGGATGGCAAGTTGACCATTGGAAGCGATTGACGGTATTGCCCCCAGCTCAACTTTATCGATGGCGGAAGCTTGTTGACGAGCTGATGCAGAAAAGTTACATTATAAAAGTATTCTTCCAATCCACATGCGTCCACTGTACCGCAAAATTTTTCAACGCTGACGGCAAAGTCCACCAGAGTTTCTAGTTTGTCCTCTCTCAGCGCTGGAAGGGAATTGATTTTCGACATCATAGAATGTACGATTATCTCCGGTTGTCCGAACAGCATCTTGAGTGTTGACAGGACACCGGTAACGTTCGATGGATGTAACAACCTGCTTTTGACGGCCTCATATGCTCTACCCTTCAAGCATCTCTGCAGGCGAACGATGTTTTCTTCACAAGTAAATCCACACATTGCTGTTGTACTATTAAATGAGGAAAGAAACAACGGCCATTCTTCCGGGTTGCCGGTAAACGTTGGCAGATCCTTCGATATTGCTTGTCGCGCAGCTAATTGCTTTCGAGAAATCTGGAATTGGTCTGCATCTTCTTCTTGATTGTAGTTGCGATTGGCCCGCATGGTGGACGAATGAGGATGATTCGCTTGAGAAACTTGTGAGTGAATCGTTGATACTCTGGGACCGTGGCATGATTGGTGCTGGGCTGTTCTGAGCAAAAATCCGAGCCATGCACACCTGTTTCTTGCGGCTGGTATATCGATGGCTGCCCGAGACCTAGATTTCCCCCTTTTTCAGTCAAACGTGGACATGGAGCCATCGAAACACGACGTGATAGTTCAACGGGTGGAAATGGTCGAGATCTGTGCAATGATGGAGCTTGGTTTGCTGGTCTGAAACCGGTATGCTGCATTTCGTGATTCAGTGCTGGTGGGAGTACGGGGTAGTTCAACATGGACTCCGATATTGGAAATGGATCGGGAGGGTTTGGCTCTGGCATTGACGACCGGCTGCTGGTGATACCTACATTGGCTGTATTCCACAGCTGCATATTACCCAAGTAGCTATTCGCATTTTGTTGACGTTCGACATTGATTTCAGATAGCTTCCCGCGATGTTGATTCGTAGTTGAAACCCAATTACTCGTTCTACTCGCAAAACCGTCTTTGGACGAACCATTTTCACTGGCGGCCTCCTCTAGTAGCTGATACTTCTGCTCAAGGAATGCTTTTTCTTTTTTCGCTTCTTCTGCTGCAATTAATCGTTGCTGCTCTGCTTCACGTCGCTCAATGTTCCTCAATTCTTCAAGCTTCTGTAGTTTCAGTCTTGCCAAGGCATGTGATGACCCACGTGATGACTTAGATGCAGCTTTAGAAGCAACAATGAAAGGCTCTCTGCTTGTGTTCACTACCCATCGCAATGAGGTCACGAAAGGCGTCTGATTTGCGAACTCACCGGTGTTGGTCCCGGACTGGTGCTGCTGTTGCACCGGAAGAACTGGTAACGAGTTGGATTTCGACATCTGCTTCAAAAGATCACCTCTGTCTTGAGAAGCTCCATCAGCTGAAATGGTTTCATGGACACCTTTTGCTACTCTGCATTTGGCACAACTCCTGGGAAAGTCTTCAATCTGTTGCGTGACTCCTACACACTGGAAGTGATTCCATTTCATACAGTCGTCGCATCTCACCATCTCGTCTGTATCCACTCCCCGGCATATCTGACACGCTCGCCCAGGATGAGATTCCTCTGGATCATCCGTGACCACCACTTGCACCCCAGAACGTGCACTGACCGTTTTACCAACCAATTTACCGGATCGTAGGGTTCGACTAGACATGGCCAAAGGATTTCCGTATTCGTATAAACGAAAATAATAATTTGTTGAAAATTGCCAACGGGTGGGATTGTTTCCGCAATAATAATCCCCAAATAAAACGACCGATGCTTGGGATTTACTGGTAGGGGGATTATTATTTTCCTGTAAGCACGTAAGAGATAACTTACATATTATAATGTTTGTTATAGATAAATGTTACTGCGGCTTTATGTTCACAATGGTTATGTAACCTGAAAATTTTGGACCTTGAGTGTTGAAACTTACGTTTAGTCCCGCTACTGTTTGGAGTCCAGTCTGTTTGTCTAGATTTGTATGTCTTGATTCGGGTTCAATTAGATTATTGGAGTCGCTTTCATTCAGCGATCTGCACTCAACTTTAAGTGCTATCAAGAGATACTGTAATATTAAGTATTTGCATGTAGTATTAAGTATTCGCATGTGATAAACTATCTTTAGTTTATTACCACTTAGTTGTTGATGTGACGTAGTAATTAAGGTTAAGTGTGGTATGTTCTTGCTGTAAATAATTCCTATCAAATGGATAATGATAGTTGATAGCTAGTAAATTTACTTCACATATGCATGTTAAATTACCTTGTAGAAAATAGGCTTATTACAAATATGTTCAGGAAACTTGCACTTAACAAACTAGATGAAATTCAATATAAGATTCAATAATTTCTAACTCACTTCTATCTGCATGCACTTTTACCATCCTTCTAACAATAGTATTTCTCCTTCTATTCTCTGCCTATCTGCCAACTCATCGCTGTGTCAGATCTATGATCTGTCGCTCTCCTTTGTTATTACCTACGGTGAGGGATACAACCGTCGGTCGGCTATAGACGTTCATGTCATAGAGGTGCGCAGGCGGGATCTCGCCAAAAGTTATGGTCTTTTTAGTTCCATGGGTGAAAATGCCCCCTATCGGCCTTTTAAAGGTGTTTTTTTTTGTTGGACACACTACGGTTAAGTGACTATGATGGAAGATGAACCAGCTCGAGGCTGCAAATCTCGATAATTAATAAACAAAACAAAACAGAAACATGTATTTTTCATACTGTTCTTCGAAATGATCATCATCATGGTCCTGGTGGTTCAAGCGATCACTTTCGGAAACTCTACGTCTGATTCTGGTAGGACCAGGACAATCGAGAACAATTCGAGGGTTTTTATTCATTAGGGGCGAATCTACAATTGAAAGACTCTCTCTTGCGAAAGACTCTCTCCATTATAAAACTATGGATTGATTTTTTTTACACAGATCGCAAGATAAGAGTGCTGGCTAGCTTGGGCAAACAGCTAAACGAAAAATGTGAAAATGATTTAGCTATTGGTGAAAGAGAAAGTAAACAGAGAGAGTCTCTCAATTGTAGATTCGCCCTAATGAAAAAAAAACCTAGAATTTTTTAACCTCAGTTTTTAGTATCGGCAGTACAAAATTCAAGGTTTTGCACACGGGAAATAACCCACACATATTTATTGTCAAAAATCCATGGACAACTTGACATAATACTGTTGTGTTAACACATAAACAAAACCCTCTGAGAAACACAAATGAAGTCAAACCGACATGAAACTCAATCTTCACTATGGATTAAGAATCCATGACGACCGATTCAAATGTGCAGCGATCCCATCTGTCAAAACCTATAGAATCATGTTATCTAGATCAAATAAATGAGTCCAGAATTGCTCAGACATGTCCCTTCAAGGAACCTATCAAGTTCCCAAGCGTGTGTTCGTGGCTTCAATAAACGTTCTTAGCGAACACGAAGATGTATAGTTGTCAATAATATGATTTGAACAGAAATATTAAGACATTTTCTATTGTCATTCATGTCGGTATATCGGTGTTTTCATTGCTTTTTTATCAGTGCATAAATATATCATAAAAAAGCATGCCATGGACCTACCTACCGTTAGGGCCTAAAAATACATTTTTAAGATTTTTATTTGTTGGTACTGTTACACGGGTAAAAATTCACATATATTTATTGGCAGAAATCCATGTTAAATTCCACATAATATTCATTTGTTCACACATAAACAGAACCCTCTGAGAAACACATATGAAGTTCATGTGGCAAATGCAAAGCATCCCTAGCAGCACACTTGTTGCAATACAGTTTATGTTACTCCAATGCTACTCAATTAAGTCACAATCAAGTTGCTATAACCAAATATGACGGTTTTGTGTTGCTTGGAATGTGTGGCCACACATAGTGATTATTCGTACACATAGGAAGTATGTGTGGTTACAAATAGATATCATTTGTTAATCAAATTACAAAAACTCATGTGACATAGATATTATCGTTGCTTTTTTTAACAGTGTAGACAGTTTACAAGTCATGATTTTTTATCAAGAAGTGAGAAGAGAAAGAAATTACTTCTTATACGGTACATAGAGGAAAAAATATCTCTTCGAAGAAAAATCTGCCTAGAATAAAGCTGCCGGAATCATTTCATGCATCGAGCATATTTCTGAATATAATTCCGAATAGTGCAGAGAAGCTATACAGCTATACAGATTTAAATTAGCAAACACTACCAGATTTCGGTTGAAACATTTTTTTTTCTTCCGATCACCCAAGGCAGCAGCCACTGAACCAATGTGTTCACGTTCATTTACATCAGCTGAATATGAACCAATCTGTATACGCTACAGTATTGACACAAAAGCTACAAGCAAACAAACTGATCCGACATATAACGAAAACGGAACACAGAAGAACACAAATGATCCTAATCGAGAACGTTCAGCAGCAGAATGTACTTTGACCACGTATTTGTCACTGAAGACTAGCGAAAAACATACTTCTAGGGCGAATCTACAATTGAGAAATTCTCTCCGGGCTCGCTCTCTTTCATTCATTACAGCGCCATTATAAAACTTTCGAGGGATTCTTTAGTACAGACCGAAACACAACAGGGCTGGCTAGCATACTCTACAAATAGTAGAATGAAACTTATGAATGAAAGAGAGCGATCCCGGAGAGAATCTCTCAATTGTAGATTCGCCCTAATGAAAAAAAAACCCTAGACTTCTTGTCCCTTTTTGTGCGATGATTCGTACACGCAGAAAAAAATACCGTCATAACAAACATATATCAGGTAAATACAAAAATAGACTTAGTTCATTCTGGCCGCGAACAATACCTTTTTTTTAACTCTTTATTTATTCCAAATTATACATTATTTTACACTCATATATTAATCTAGGTGCTCCTGCTAAGTAATTAACATTTCAACCTTATATGCTTTCATTTATATCTAATTTTGTTAATATTATTTTTACCTTGTTAATTCAGTATTTTTAAAAGGGTGTTTTTTGCCTGCGTGTATGAATAATTATTTATTTATTAAAACTAGTTCTTATCTATAGAGAGAATTGATCATTGCAATTGAAGATTGCAATGAATTTTGTCTAAAATTATGAACTATTTTGTTGGACATTTCTTCTAGAGTCTCAACGTTTGAAATTCTATGTAATTCAATAGTACTGAACCAGGGTGGCAGCTTCAAAATCATTTTCAGAACTTTGTTCTGAATCCTTTGAAGTGCTTTTTTCCTAGTAAGGAGTGTATCGAATATAAGCTATCCACATACATTTGCGTTGTACGCATGTATTTGTGATGGTTTTTTATGCTCTGAACACTGCATGCTGTGCGTTTGAATGTCAGCTTTCTTTTGTTTACTTGTTTGTGCGGTTCAAATTCTGCGTTTTTAAAATGTCGCGTATTGAAAAGGAAGTGAAAATTAAGGTTCTGGACACATGGCTAAGTGAGAAGCGTATTACTATGCGAAAATTGGCGAAGCGGTTTGGAATTCATCATGCGAGTGTTAAAACCATCATTAATAAGTTTGGGGAACACTATTTTTTGGATGAGCTACCAGGAAGAGGCAGAAAACCCGGTTCTTCCAACCCGAAACTGGAGCAGAAAGTGGTATCTCTAATCATGAAGAACAAATCAATGCCAATACGTGATTTGGCCAAAAAAGCAGGAACGAGTGTCGGAATGATCCAGCGTATCAAGAGGCGAAACCACCTGAAGACCTACAAGAAGCAGAAAATCTCGAAACAAAGTGCAGAACAGAAGAAGCGAGCAGCAACAAGGGCTCGGAAATTGTATTCGCGTCTTTTGCAGCGTCCGGATGCATGCGTTTTGATGGACGATGAGACCTATGTAAAGGAGGACTCAAAAACCCTTTCCTTTACTGCCGTCGTTGGGGAGGATGTGAGCGATGCGGACAGGTCGATTCAAGTGGAGAAATTCGGTCGAAAGGTACTGGTATGGCAAGCAATATGTTTCTGTGGTTTGAAGTCAACCATTTTTTACACTACCGGAACTATAAATGCGGAAATCTATCGATCTGAGTGTCTCCAGAAGAGATTGTTGCCTTTATATAAGAAGCATAGTACACCTCCACTGTTTTGGCCGGATTTAGCGTCGGCTCACTATGGGTATAGATTTCGTTGAGAAAAATATCAATCCACCAAATTGCCCTCAGCTTCGACCCATCGAACGTTACTGGGCAATCGTGAAGAGGGTCTTCAAGAAGACTGGTAAGGCAGCTGGGAACATGCAGGAGTTCAAAAAAATTTGGGCTCAAGCGTCCAAAAAATGCGATGCAACACTTGTCCGGAACTTGATGAAGAGCATTCGAGCCAAAGTTCGAAAATTCGTGAAGGAATAACTTAAATTTCATCCGGTCCTCATTATGTTCAAGTTAAACCTCGTACAATAGAGGATCAATTTTTTGTATGAATAAAATATCGGTTTTCAACATAATTTGAAAGAAAGTTTGTGGATAGCTTATTTTCGATACACTCCAACTAGACCATATTGGCACAGCATAAAGCATGGCCGGTCTAAAAATTTGTTTGAATATTAGAAGTTTGTTCTTCAAACAAAGTTTGGATTTTCTGTTTATAAGAGGATATAAACATTTTATATATATGTTACATTTGGCTTGAATGCCCTCAATGTGATCTTTAAAAGTTAATTTTTGATCAAGTATCAGTCCAAGATATTTTACTTGATTTAACCAAGAAATTGGAACTCCGTTCATAGTGACCACATGACTATTACTTGGTTTCAAAAATGCAGCTCTAGGCTTGTGTGGGAATATTATAAGTTGAGTTATGAAAGCATTAGGAGAAATCTTCCATTTTTGAAAATAATCTGTAAAAATGTCCAAGCTTTTTTGTAGCCTCCTGGATATAACACGAAGACTTTTTCCTTTAGCGGAAATGCCTGTGTCATCAGTAAATCAAGATTTTTGACAGCCCTGAGGTAAATCAGGGAGATCTGAAGTGAAAATGTTATAAAGTATTGGTCGAGGGTAAAGTATAAGTATAAAGAAAATGTTGTAAAGTGAACAATAACTTGCTTTATTTCAAACATATCCTTTGTTTAAAACCAAGTGACATCGATGTTTGAAATAAAAATCATGTTATGTTTATTTTAAACATATTAATGATATGAATACACGTACAAATTTCTGATACAAGAATAAGTTGTTATTGTTTTTAAATAATGTTTGGATTCTTCTGGTTGCGTGCTAAATTTATTTTATTTATTTCTGGTTTTTTTTATTAATTCCGGATTTGGCTTGAAGGCTAACAGGTTCCAAGAATCGAGCAAATAACCTACCGATTAATGTGACGATTGGCTCATAATACGAACGTCGAAAGTTTTCCATCGGCCACCCCAAGTAACCATGAAGCTCTATATAGATACATCAATTTTGCATTATATTACGATATGAGTTTATGGTATAAAGCAATGTAATCATACATGCGTCCTTAAAGTAGAACTAAAGTCGAAAAAGGCCCCACTCTTGTCTAATTTAAACTAGGGCACATGTTTTTTTGAGGCCCGAGAAAAAATATATTATGGGTATAGTTTCTTTTTTTGTGGTTGATTTATTGTTTTTTTTGATATTTTTTTTTTTTTTTTAAAAATAAATTATGGGGTGGGTTTTTTTTTTAAAAAAAAAAAATATTTTTTTTTTTTTTTTTTTTTTTTTTTTTTTTTTTTTTTTTTTGTGTTTTTTTTTTTTTTTTTTCTTTTTCGTGGTGTGTTGTTGGTGTTATTTTTTTTTTTTTTATTGTTTTTTTTTTGGGGGGGTGTGTGGGTGGGGGGGGGGGTTGGGTGGTGCTGGGGAAGGAAATAATAATAAAAAAAAAAATAAAAAGAAAGAAAGAAAAATTATTGGGCGTAGATCATCGATCCCGGACAGGTTGCAAGGTGGACAAACACTCCGACGGCACAAGAACCAAAACTACCGGGGACTTTTCGGATTACACGTTTAACGGTGGCACGAGCAAATACGTTTTGCTTCTTTTATTTGCGAGAACAACTTATGGAATGGAAAGGAATACAAAAACAAAGTATCTCTAATTCAAAAGGTATAGACATTATTATTTCGCCTGTTTCTCTTCGCTTTCGCCGCATCACAGACACGTTGAAAAGATATCGTACATTCTACACTCCTCCTCGATATCTTTAACGGCTATCGGACTTGGATAAGCCCAACATCTCCGTGAACTGCTGCTGCTTCTGGCATCCCAAGGGTTTGGTGAGGATGTCGGCGATCATGGATCCCGACGGACAGTATTCAATTACCACAATACCCTTCTCCGACAAATCCTTTGCAAAATGCACTCGCGTGTCGATATGTTTCGATCGTCTGGAAAGGCGATCGATAGTGACGAAGTCAATACAGCTGACGTTATCCTCTAGCATGGTAGTCGGTCCTTCTTGCTCTTCGTTGAAGTCGTTAAGTAATTTTCGTAGCCACAACACTTCTCTGCAAGCCTCGGACAAGGCTACATATTCTGCTTCCATGCTCGACAGGGATACGCAGGTCTGCTTGCGGCTAACCCAGCTAATTGTCGCTTGTCCAAGTTGGAAGGCATAACCGGTATTGGACTTGCGATCATCCGTATCAGCACTCCAATCAGCGTCGCTGTAGCCGATAAGTTTAAGCGGTTCTTCACGTTTGCTGATCAGTTTGAGTGCGTAGTCATTAGTAGTAACAAGGTATCTGACCACTCTTTTCAGCTCCACCCAGTCTGCTTCCGTTGGAGCACTAACTCTTCGACTGAGAATAGCGACACTGGCTGCAACATCTGGTCGCGAGTTCACAGCCACGTACAGCAATGCTCCGATTAAGCACTGGTATTGCTTATTATCGGGCATCACCTTACTGCTTACTCTACTACGATAGTAGCCTGTATCCAGAGGAATTTTAGATCCTCTAGCCCGATCGAGGTTGAATCTGTTCGCTATCTTCGAAATATAACCTTGTTGATCCATCGAGTAGTAGCCATGGTTATTCTTGGTAATCCGGATCCCGAGAAAACAGCTGACGTCTCCTAAGGACGATAGTGTCAGCTTCTCCTTCAAAGAACTTTCGACCGTTGAAATCGCGTCTTCCGAAATACAGGAAACGATAATGTCATCCACATATATCAATACGTAGATCAAACCTTCAGGAACACGCTTCGTGAATAAACAAGGATCTGCTGATGATTGATTGAACTGCATCGCTTCGAGGATTCCACGAATGGTTTCATTCCAGACTCGCGCTCCTTGTTTCAGTCCGTATAGACTGCGTTGTAGCTTACACACT
The DNA here is from genome assembly GCA_024533555.2 of Aedes koreicus. Taxonomy (NCBI): domain Eukaryota; kingdom Metazoa; phylum Arthropoda; class Insecta; order Diptera; family Culicidae; genus Aedes; species Aedes koreicus. Next base: position 157,227 of record JAHHFK020005250.1, read on the forward strand.
AACTTCTCCTGACCGCGCTGCTGAAAACCCTTTGGTTGCTGCATGTACAGCTCTTCCTTCAATCGACCGTGTAAATATGCGCCTTTAACGTCCAGGTGGCGAACTTTCATTTGCTTGTGGCCGGCAACAGTAAGTAAAACCTTGAACGTAGTTTGCGCAGCAACTGGAGCGAAGACGGAGTCATAGTCGATCCCAAACTGTTGCGAGAAACCTTGCGCAACCAAGCGCGCCTTGTACCTGGTGACATTTCCTGCACTGTCCTCCTTCTTTTTGAAAACCCACTTGCTGCCTATTGGTTTTCGGCCAGCAGGCAGTTCAACCAGCGTCCAGGTCTCGTTCTGCATCAAGTTGTCGTATTCCTCCTTCATTGCTGCTTGCCACAAGTCTTGCTCTGGTCCTTGGACGGCGTCATCGTATGAGCCTGGCTCATCTTCAACTACTAGCGCCACGTTGACTACATAGTCTTGTAGCCTGGTTGGAAGCTTTCCTCTGGTTGACCGCTTACCACTGTTGAGCTGCTCACCAGATGCACTACTTCCTGCCTGATCGGCAACTCGATCACCGCCTTGGTCTTGTTCCTCACAATCGTCGAATTCTTCATCCGAATCGTGATCGGACTGCTGCTCCTCCTGAACGCACTGTTCTCCCTGAGCACCTGTCTCCTCCTGAGATGCATCGGCTTCGGGCCATTCGAGTTCGTTCTCGATTCCTTCCGATATCTGCGCTTCGGGCTTAACCATGTGGAGACTGCTTTGCTGCTCAATAAAGCGCGCATCGCGACTGATCGTGATTCCGTTAGTTTCAGGATCCAGAAACCTAAACGCCTTGCGATCCTCGCAATATCCAACGAAAATCAATTTTCGTGCTTTGCAGTCGAATTTCTTTCGCTTAACGTCCGGGATATGTACGTATGCCGGACAACCAAACACTCGGAAATGGTTCAACTTTGGCGCCTTGCCAAACCACTTTTTTAAGGGCGTCTTGTCAACCGCACGAGAAGGGAGCCGGTTCTGAGCGTAAGCGGCCGTCATGACCGCTTCGCCCCAGTATTGCTTTCCTAGGCCTGCGTCAAGCAACATACACGTTGCCATCTCCTGCAACGTACGGTTTTTCCGTTCAGCTACACCGTTCTGCTGAGGACTGTATGCAGCGGTGTACTGAGCTTGGATACCTTCCTTCTCGTAGAATGCCTTCAAAATACCGTTGACGTATTCACCACCTCCGTCTGACCTAATCACACATGGAGCCCTACCGAAGCGCGTCTTGACGTGAGCTACATATCGTTTGATACAGTCTGCAACGTCGGATTTCTGTCGCAACAAGCATACAACGGTGTAGCGACTGAAATCATCTGTGAGTGTCATCAAATATCTACAGCCGCCTGGAGTCACGTTAGCCATAGGACCGCATACATCGGTATGCACCAGGTCCACTGCTCTACTGGCTCTGCTATCGGAAGTTTTAGGAAAAGAAGTGCGTGGGAGCTTACCTTTCAGGCAGTCTTCGCATACCTGCCGCAAACCGCAATCCTCCATCTTGAAGCCGACACTGATGTTTCCTGCCTTCAGTTTCTCCAAAACGGCCGGATCTCGGTGTCCAAACCGCCGATGCCACATATGTTGGCAGTTCGGCGAGATGCTGCAACTCCTTAGTCAGCTTTGCATATTCCACTGTTTTCAGAACAAACAAATTACTGTTCAGTACTCCCACCGCGACAGTTTTACCGGCGGCGTTAACTATCGAACATACTGACCCAACGAAGTTTACTTGAAATCCTTTATTGGTCAGCTTTCGCACTGAAATCAGCCCACTGTCTAGCACCGGAATGTACAGAACATCCGTTAACTTCACTTCTTTTACACCACCATCTTCGTCGATACACTTCACGAAACCTTCTCCGGTTCCGTGCGACTTTGACAGGGAGCCATCAGCAAGAACAACTTGCACCTGTTTGCTTTCGTCCAAGTCAGTGAAGAAAGCTCGATCGTTGGTCATGTGGCTGGAACAGCCACTGTCCACATACCAACAACCTTTACGACGGCTATTCCCAACCGTAAAACAAATTGGCACGTCCTGTTCAGTCGTAAGTTTGGCTTTCGCCTCATTCTTCTTCTTATTCTGGTTTGATGCTTTTTCACTCAATGGTTTCCCGTAACTTTTCTTCTGCTGCTGATACAGCCACTGCCGGCAATCCTTTCGGAAATGACCGGGCTTTTGACAATGAAAACACAGTCTCTTGTTTTGTTCTTTCTGCTGCAGCATCATGACCCTGTCACTCGAGTCCTTATTTCGCTCCACTCGCCTCAGATGCTCGTCCAGCAACTTTTGCTTTACGAGTGCCATCGTCAGATCTGCCTCTGGCCGGCTTTCCAAAGCCGTTACCAGGCCACTGTAAGAATCCGGCAGACTGCGCAATATCATTGCGATCTGCAACGACTCTTCGAGCGCTTGGCCCGCACACGCGAGACGAACGAACAACTCTTCTATGTCAAAAATATGTTGCTCCAGATCTTCACCATCAGCCAAATTCAAACTACAGATCTTCTTTAGCAACGACACACGCGACGTCATGGTCGTTTTTTCGTGGTATTGCTTCAAGCAATCCCACACCTCTTTCGCGGATTTGCAATCCTTCACTAGATTGAGCTGGCTGTCTTCCACATAGAGCACTTTATCGCGTGACACTTCGAATCATCTTTCTTCCACCCCTCGGTAACCGGCTCGGGTTTCGCACTACCGATAACGTACCACCGCTCTTCTCGCTTCAAGAGCATTTCCATTCGCGTCTTCCATATTGAGTAATTTTGATTACTCAATCGGGCGAACAAGTATTTTTCAGTCATCGTTTCTTATTCACTCGCGCTGCGGGAAGCACTAGCCAGACTGCTAGCCGACCGTTCTTGTCGATTTACACAATTGATCGTATGGATACGAACACACGCGTCGAAACCGACCCGCACGAAGCTCGAGAAGAAACCGTTATTCAGGCAACAGTTCACACACTGGGTGAACTCTGTCTCACTAACACACAGACAACCGCCTGAGCCGTGCTGCTCGCTCTGCTGCTTACAGTGATCAATCGACCAAACCAAAAACAAAATGGCCTCGCTCGAATTGCACTCGAGGTACCAAATTATCTTTTCACGCAATGTTATTTCCACTCGATTTTCACCACCGAATCTGGGCCCATAACCTATTGGGCGTAGATCATCGATCCCGGACAGGTTGCAAGGTGGACAAACACTCCGACGGCACAAGAACCAAAACTACCGGGGACTTTTCGGATTACACGTTTAACGGTGGCACGAGCAAATACGTTTTGCTTCTTTTATTTGCGAGAACAACTTATGGAATGGAAAGGAATACAAAAACAAAGTATCTCTAATTCAAAAGGTACAGACATTATTATTTCGCCTGTTTCTCTTCGCTTTCGCCGCATCACAGACACGTTGAAAAGATATCGTACATTCTACAAGCATACCCTCTTTGACGTTCAATAAAAACATATTTCATGCAACTATTTTTAGAATTTTCTTGCTAAACACGTCGTTGAGACTGCGATACCCAAACCTTTTATCAGTGCAAACCTCAACCCAATATGAGTTACAAATGAAATCATACCCACCACCGTTCATCACACAACAAGCCGACACAATTTTGATAACCGGTGCAGGTTGAAACTGTCCATAAAAGAAAATGATATATCATATATATGAGAATGAAGATTCCTCGTTGAAGACACAGCTCAGTTCACTGAATATTAACAACCAGAAAAACATGCAGCCATATTTTTTGCTAAAATTTTAGAAACCAAACATTCTGCTGCTAAGTCCAAGGTTAAGGAGAATGAAGATGATGATTCTGGATCTGACAGGCAGCCCAGCTCGATCATATGTTTCTGATTTCTAAAGTCAAATTGGAAAATTTCATCCAGATGATACTGCACCAATGCTACTTTTTGGCTAGCAATGAAGCATTTATTGAGATAATGCAATAATGCATCATTTAATGCGTATTTAACGTTAAGTTGTTTGTAGAAATATAGTAATGCATCATAACATTTTTAATGTAAAGGTAATGCAACATAGCATGGGAGAATGTGATATGGCATTACTGTTGCTGATAGTCGGTCGAATTACCGCCCAAACACAATGATAACGGAAACGGAACGAAAAACGCAAGTTTGACAGTTGATGCAAATGACTTCGATATGTCCAACTAGAATCAGCTTGGATTTAGCAACAATCAATATGCAACTAGCGATTTGAAATTGGTTCACTGTTGTAGAACCCCTTGGTCCGAAGTACACCTTGAAGCCAGCACCTAACTATACATATTTGCGCCTTTGTTTTGATTTGCTGTGTTATTTTGACAGAGTATTTGAGAGTGTGTTCGTGTGAGTTCATTATTAGGGGCGTATTATTAAGCTTGGGACCGAGCTTGGGACCGATGTGCTAGTACTGACTGAGCCAAGAAAAAAATCGTATTTGTTCTGGACCTACTGGTCTTAGAGTTAGTCTATGGATTTAGCCTGGTTTCTTTCCGACAAGCAGGCTTACTCTGATCGGGCTTTGCCGTTTTCCGTTGCCGCTATCATTGTGTTTAGGCCATTAGTGTTATGATATAATGCTTGTGGTTACTTGGGTCACATTCTGGAGAGGGAAGTACACGCTCAAATTCGCCTACCCGATGAATTTAACATGCTTTGCATTTGATTCAAAAATTATTATTTTCGTTCGAAACATGCTTTCTATTAACTTTAAATTTTCATGTTTCAAGTTGAAAATCGATATTTTTAATTTAAATGGACGAAATTTGTATCCGTGTAGCATATGGGAATAGACAATGTTACCAACAATAAAGGAGTAATAGTTTGGCTCAATAGAGATTACTCAAGGTTCATAACTTAGGTTAGGGTTAGTTCTTAATTTTGTAGGTTAGATTTTTGTATATTATTAAAAAAAAATTCTAAGACACTCATTTTCACTAGAAATATTTGTATATACATTAAAATTAACATAAATAATAAAACCCCTTAAATAATCATCTAGTCTACTTTATTAGTATATGTACATCTTTGCATGGAGTTAAATAAATATATACATATAGAAATGAATGTATATATTATGTAAACAAAAATAAAAGACGGCATGGACCGCATTAACTTGAATTTTTGTTAAAATCTTCTAACCCCTCGGAAGCGGCTTACATCTCACGCCTGCTGTCAAAATAAAAAAAATGATTCTTCGATGGTGTCAGCGAGGATTTCCGGAAGAAATGTTTGGAAGAAGAGAGAGAGAGAGAGAAGAGGATGAAAGGAGGAAGAAAGAAGAAACGGTAAAGATAAGTACAAAGAGCTAGACGACGAGTGGGTAGAAAGTCAGAAAAGCAAGAGTATTTGATTCCTATTGCAAGGTAGGGACCTTGTCCAACGCACTAAAACGAACAGAAACACTTTCAAGCACTGGTTGGATTTTGAAGAGAACATTGACAGACTTGTTTTAATAAAATTATGCCTGCAATAGTGAAGTCATAACAAATGCTTCAATATCACATTCCATCGAAAATTGAACAAAATGGCATTTGATTACAAAATAAACAACCAGTCTCTGCTAAAAGTTGAAACTGTTCGTGACCACGCTTGACTCTGGTTTGACATTTAGACAACACTACACAGATATGATTACCAAAGCCAACAGACAGCTCGGTTTCATGTTTAAGATCTCCGACGAGTTTCGTGATCCCACCTGTCTGAAAGCATTGTACTGCTCTCTCGTGCGTTCTATTTTGGAATTTGGAGCCGTTGTGTGGTGCCCGTATCAAGGAATCTGGATTGCGAGGATTGAAACAGTCCAAAGGAAATTTGTTCGTTATGCTCTCCGTCATCTGCCGTGGAATGATCCTGTCAACCTTCCAGCATACCAGGATCGTTGCTCACTCTAGGGAATTGAAACATTAGAGCATAGGCGTACAGTCCTGCAAGCAGTTTTCGCAGCAAAAGTGCTACTAGGTGAAACTGATTCTCCCGGAATTCTGGCCGAACTCTTTATCTACGCTCCCAAACGAGTTCTGAGAACAAGAAATTTTCTACAGCTCGGAATTCGTGCTGCAAACTACGGCCAACACGATCCAATTCGATTCATGTCATCGCGCTTCAATGAACTCTACGCTCTGTTTGACTTCAACTGTTCCGCTGAGACCTTCCGTCACCGTATTCAGCGTAGTTGGATGGAAAGCCGCTAGTTCGGAAATGCTGACAAATACCACATACTGGATACCAGACGACTGATTCCATCACGAAATATTATTTTTAATTTTACTTACAAGTTTTGTGTTTGTACAAGAATTAATTCTGTTTACTTGCTTTGTATTCCTTGTATTTTTGTTGATAAATGTAGTGTACGGTTTAGAGACAGGGGTTTTTCACGCCACATGACTTTTCCCCATTACATTTCAATAAGATGTTTAATCAGTTGGAGTTATATAAATAAATAAATAACATGCCAGCAACCAGCGGGCTGCGATTGCAAGGGGCAAAGAAACTTTAAACGACCCTGAGTTATTTTCTATACCGAAACATGATTTTAAGAAATATTTGGTATTTATCGAACAGAAATAGTGCGAAATTCAGGATCGCCCAGGATTTACGAATTAGGTAAGGTGTCACGCGGATGCAATGAGCAAACTCTTATAATAATTCAGTATAGCACTCTTTCATAATCCGAATAGGAGCCCTGAAGAGATCTTTTTGTGTGAAATACATCATGTAATAGTTATTGACATTCTGTCGAAATTTGGGAACCAGGGCGCTAAACATAGATGGTTCCATCCCGAAAAATGCCGTTCTGCCTGTATAGACATAGTGATTACGGATTTTTAACACTCAAAATTGCGTCTACATCTTCTACATATATATCGATATCATCTTCAAACATATCAATATCATCTTCAAATACATTTTTATCATCTACACATATATCAATATCATGACCATATATCATCTACATATATTTCAAAATAATCGTCATATATGCCTTTACATATACATGTACATCATATTTTGATATTCAAATACCTACGAGCTTGGCATAGCAAACGACTGCATCAAAAATGGCTGTCCAGCCAGCCACTCGCTAGCGACAGCCGCTGAGCCATCATTCTGGCTGGTTGCTCGCCCGCGTACCCTCCTTCAGGGCACTTGCAACCGCCAGCTACCAGAGCAGTACTGGCCCATTGCCGCTCTGCACAGCTCCATGGCTGCCGAGCGAATGAAGAAAACTTGAAGGTGTCCCCGTTTTATATCGTACACTGCTGCATGTGAGACGTTCCTTACTTAAATTTGAAGTCTGTGATAGATAAGTACTTTGCATGTGGTAAATTTACTCTGAAAAATCGGCATTATAAGACATCACCTTATATTTGCGTTAATTTCAATAGTTGAATGTTAAAAACCAAAAATTTTAAATATTGAAATCGAAGCGTAGAAAATGTCCCGATCGATTGGTGCAAACATTTCGGAAATCGATAGTGGATTGACTTAGTTATTAGCATTCAAAACCTATATATTTTTCGTGACGCTCCAAATTTTCGCAATTCGAACGTGTACCCCAGTATTGAAAACACAGACGTAGTCCTACGTCAAAAACCCGTCACTCCAGAATCAACGTCTCCATCAAGTGGAAACTCATCGACACAAAGCTGCAACACTCATGTAAAGCCGGCGAGAAAGGTTCTGTTCAGATACATACCAGTGACAATATACGGCAAAGGCAAACAGGTAACAACTTTCGCTTTCCTCGAAATCGTCGGCCACGTTAATGGAGCACAGTCTCATCAACGAACTGGGACTCAAAGGAACGTCTCATCCATTGTGCCTAAGATGGACAGGTGGTCACCAGCGGGAGGAAGCAGAGTCAGTTGCCCTTTCGCTGAAGATCTCCGGAACCCACAACAACAAACAAGTGTTCGAACTTCCAGAGGTCCACACAGTTCAAGATCTTTCTCTACCGAAGCAGTCAATGTCGGTGTCACAGTTGACAACTATCTTCAGTTATCTTGTGGGACTTCCCCTGCAATGATACGACAGTGTTTCTCCAAGAATTCTTATCGGAATTAACAACTGTCGGCTCGGCCACGCTTTGAGAAGCATTAAAGGAAGCGAAAACGAGCCAATCGTTTCCAAGACCCGCCTCGGATGGCTGGTCTACGGACGGTGTGAGGTAGCATCTGGCGGCTCGAATTCCGATCACAGTGGCTATCATAGCTTCCACATTTGTCCGTGTGTGAAGAAAGACGACGCAAATCTGGACATGGCCTTGAAGAAGTACTTCTCGATCGACTCGTTGGGCATCTCTGGATCATCGAAGCCGTTACTCTCGAAGGATGAGGAGCATGTGATAAAAATTCTATCCTCCGAAACGCGTCTCATCGGAGGCCGATATGAAACCGGACTATTGTGGCGCTACGAACAAGTGCAGTTGCCAAACAATAAGGCGATGGCACTGAGGCGGCTAGACTGCCTACGCAAGCGGATGAAGCGGGAACCCGAGCTAGGCGCGGCAGTGTGTGCGAAGATGCTCGAATACGAAGAGAAGGGTTACATTCGACGGCTCTCAGCAGCGGAGAAAGCGGAGAAGCATTTGAATGACTGGTACCTGCCGACTTTCCCGGTAATCAACCCAAATAAGCCCGGGAAGATACGGATCGTGTTCGATGCAGCAGCGAAGGTGAACGGCGTTTCTTTAAATTCGTTTCTCCTCGCTGGACCGGATCAACTGGTGTCTTTGCTTGGCGTTCTCTTCAAGTTCCGGGAGTTTCGCGTCGCAATTGTGGGAGACATCCGTGAAATGTTCTTCCAAGTACTGATGCAAAAGCAAGACCAGCGAAGCCAGATGATGTTGTGGAATAGCGGAGATCCTGACGTTGATCCGGAAGTTTATGTAGTGCAGGTCATGACTTTCGGCGCAGCGTGTTCTCCGAGTTGTGCGCACTACGTCAAGAATAAGAATGCGGAGAGATTCGCTGACCGTTATCCCAGAGCAGTCGAGTGCATCAAGTACGAACACTACGTGGACGACATGCTAGCCAGCGTAGAAACTGAGGAGGAGGCGTTACGGTTAGCGAGCGATGTTCGCTCAATTCACGCTCAGGGAGGTTTCGAGATCCGCAACTGGCTATCGAATTCCACAGTAGTGGCGCAGCGGCTTCACGAAAGCAATACCATCGGGAAGGATAAGAACCTTTCTGCGGAAGTAGCGACAGAGAAGGTGCTGGGCATGTGGTGGGATACTACGACCGATGCGTTCACGTTAAGGCTGTCACAGAAACACGATGCTGCGTTGCTTTCCGGGACCAGAATGCCTACCAAGCGAGAGGTTCTGCGGAATTTGATGGCGATATACGACCCTATGGGACTTATTTCCAACTTCTTGATCTACTTAAAAATTCTGCTGCAGAAAATCTGGCGTTCCGGATGCGGCTGGGATGAGGAGATAAGCGGAAATCTATCCGAAAGGTGGATGACCTGGGTAGAAGCGCTGCCGAACGTTGGACAAGTGTGCATTCCTCGTTGTTATCGCCAAATTACGTCCATCGAACCAACGAATAACGTGCAGCTGCATATTTTTTGTGATGCGAGTGAGAATGGGATGGCTGCCGTCGGTTACTTCAGGTTCGAAGAAGAAGGAAGTGTTGAGTGTGCACTGGTTGCTTCAAAAACAAAGGTATCTACCTTAAAATTCCTCTCGATTCCGCGTCTTGAGCTGCAGGCCGCTATAATTGGTGCACGTCTAGCTGAGAGCATCGCTAGTTCGCACAAAATGAATATATCGCGCCGCGTTTTCTGGACCGACTCCCGTGACGTGGTATGCTGGCTCCGGTCTGATCACCGACGTTACAGCCAATTCGTGGCCTTCAGGATCAGCGAGCTGCTTGATACAACGCAAGTAGGTGAGTGGAGATGGCTTCCATCAAGGAAAAACGTAGCTGAAGATGGAACGAAATGGTCACGATTGCCAGACTTTCAACCGAACAGTCGGTGGTTCCGTGGACTAGATTTCCTCTGGGAGCATGAAAACAACTGGCCTGGCGATGGCGGAGATCAAGGAACAACCATGGAGGAGATTTGTCTCAGCGTTCTTCATCATTCAACCACCGAGTCGTTCATATGCTTTGAGCGCTTCTCCAAATGGAAACGGCTATTGAGGACAGTTGCATACGTTCACCGCTTCACATCAAATCTTCGCAGTCGCGCCAAGCGTATGGCCATAGAATTAGGTCCGTTAACGCAGGAGGAGCTCTGCCGTGCTGAGAACATCATCTACCGTCAAGTTCAGCTACAAGCGTACTCAGACGAAATACATCGGCTTCGCAGTAAACCAGAAGCACAGTCATGGGAGCGGACTCTACTGAAGACCAGCCCACTGTATAAGCTTAGCCCGACCATCGACGTGAACGGTGTTTTGCGGATGCGCGGCCGTATCGATGCTTGCGCGTGGGCAGCTGAATCAACCAAAAATCCGATCCTGCTGCCCAGGTCCAATCACGTGTCTAGTCTGGTGCTTGCCGATTATCACGTGAGATACCGACACCAGAACCACCACACCGCTATGAACCAGGTTAAGCTGAAGTTTAATATTCCCCGTCTTCGTTCAGAGTTCGACCGTGTCCGCAGAAATTGCCACCACTGCAAGATCCCACGTGCAAGCCCCCAGCCTCAAGCGATGGGGAGTCTTCCAGCTGCTCGGTTGGCAGCATTCCAGCGACCATTCACGTACACCGAAGTCGACTATTTCGGACCGATGCTTGTTATAGTTGGCAGAAGGTCCGAGAAGAGATGGGGAGTCCTGCTGACCTGTATGACGACCAAAGGTGGTCACATTTTAGCGCTGCGCAACTTTATCGCTAGGAGAGGATCACCAGTGCAGATCATAAGCGACCGAGGGACGAATTTCGTGGGAGCGTCTCGAGAGCTCCGTGAAGCCATGAAGCACGTCGATCAGGAGAAACTGATGGTTGAATTCGTTAGTCCAAACACCAAATGGATATTCGACCCACCTGCTGCGCCACATTTCGGTGGCTGCTGGGAGCGGTTGATCCAATCAGTCAAGAGGACGATGAATCAGTTCAACCTGCCACGTCTTCCAAGCGACGAAATTCTTCGCACTACGTTGATGGAGATTGAGATGATCCTGAATACAAGACCGCTCACCAACATTCCGTTAGACCATGAAACCGAACCCCCCCTAACTCCAAACCACTTTTTGTTAGGGTCTTCGAATGGGAGTAAGCCCCCGATCACCCTCGATCACAGACCGGCTGTGTTGAAGCAATCATGGAAGATGGCCCAGCTCTACGCTGACATCTTTTGGAAGAAGTGGGTGCACGAGTACCTGCCTACGTTGACTCGCAAGACGAAGTGGTTTCAGCCCGTGAAACCCATCGAGGAAGGCGATCTGGTGTTGATCGTTGACGGAAACCTGCCAAGGAATTGCTGGCCACGAGGGCGCGTGGTCGAGGCGGTCCAAGCCAAGGACGGTCAGGTTCGTCGCGTGACTGTGCAAACTCCGAGTGGACTGCTGGAGAGGCCAGCGACAAAGGTTGCTGTGTTAGACATCGGTGCAAGAGGAGGTAAGCCACGAGGTCAGCAGTGGCGTACCGAGGGGGAATGTCACAACCCTGCTGGATGTAACGCACCTCCCAAACTTCGACAACCTTGATGCCGAGCGCACACTACTTCATTGCTGCTGTCCGAACTGTCACCTATTCACCGTGTGCTGAGTGAAGTAGTATTTGCGGGTGAAAACAAAGCGTTTTGAGTTGAGTTGAGTATTGAGCGTTGTAAGTAAATAAGTTCAGTTCGAAACTTTCTTAGCTAGTGCGAGTTAAAATTGAATTAAGTAATTCGTTCATATTCATGCATACACGCCAAATGTCAATGCAATACTGCCCTTAGGTTTGTTTTGACAGCAGATTGTTATTGACGTGTTTGGCATCATGTTGAATATAGATAAAAACGATTTTCGTTCTCTCATAAAACATAATTTTTTGAGAGGCAAAACGGCAAAGGAAACAAAAGAAAATTTGGATAAGTATTACGGGGCAAATGCTCCGTCAGATTACACCGTTAATTATTGGTTTCGAGAGTTTCGCGGTGGCCGCAACTCCACTACCGATCAAGTCTTCACGGCAGGAGTTTTGGCGTCGATTGGTAACTGTTGATGAAACTTGGATCCACTATTAAACACCAGCGAACAGAATGAGTGCCCGTCAATGGTTTGAAGCCAGCACGAGTGCTCCAAAGCGGCCTACACTGAACTTAAACATCCTCCTTTTATCGAATGAATCCTCCGTCGGTTCATATCGAGACATTGAAATCGCATTTTCGAATGATAGATGTAAGCGGACGACGATTTTCTAGAAACTAGATGATTCTCCTTCGAAAGTTGAGCAACTAATAATACGCGAAGCGAATTAACGTCCCGTTTAAACTTGAATGCATGCTGTATGAAAAATCGTCATCCCAAAGTGGAATGCGTATTACATTGGAAAAGCCCTATAACGCAAATCATTTGAAATGAGGATAAAGAAACATTCCATTTGCCATCATTCGGTAAAAAACCTATCATTCGCTATCAGTACTGGTACCATCACGAATAAAGGATGGAAACCCGATCGCGTCATATGGAGTCATGGAGTAATATCTCCTGACCCCTTCATTGTATGTGCTCTAGTTGCAAACCTAGCTCAACGGATGAGTGAGTGAAATGTGAAAAAAAATTAATGCCATTGATTATTCAAATCTTTCATAAATCGCTAATGATCTACACAGTTTTGAAACAAACGTCATCTTAAATTTGGTTGATTGTCATACGAAACATGTATGATCATCATACGAATCTAACCATAAGACAATCATCCAATTTCCGAATGCTTTTCGTTAAGGGGGGCAATCGATTTACTTTTCAGACGATTTTGGGATGATGTTTGCGTTCAGTGTAGGGAGACTCAATGTGTCGTAAAGATTTTGGGGTCAATTTTCTGGGATTGTCAGGGCATACTCTTCGTGGACTACTTCGAAAAAAATAAAACCATCAACAGCGAGTATTACTGTGCATTATACTGGTCGACAAAATCCGAAAAAAGTCTTAAGACCCAGAGCTCCATGCCAGTTTCCGTTAGATTTGGTCCCGAAACCACCGAATATCGTATTTTTACCTCATGCAATTTACATTTCTCTTAACAAATTGGTAAAAACATTGAAATTTTGATATATTTTGAAAACCACTCCTATAACTGCCTCAGCTTAAATTTAAATGATCCACAAGTATTTTTTTTGACCTTTCTTACACTTTAACAGACAACTTTGCAGAAAATAGTGTGTTGATCCGACTTCATCAGAAACAGTTATGACCGTTGAAAGGTAGCATATTTTTGCAAAAAAAACAGCATAGTACAGTAAATTCCCCGACATGCGCGGATTCCATTGATGGTGATCTCAAATGATATATGGGCATTGACCTTTGTTGTTTCATCAGAAAATATCTCGTGATCCTTAGTATACAGGAAGTTACTTCCTCGAGCAAAATTGTTCAGTAGAGTAAGGCCTTCAGGATGGCAAACTTAAAAGTTCAGAATTATCTCACTACGCGGCGCTTGTGTGTATGTAAACTTACTTTATAACTAGAATCTCGAGATCCTTGATATACAGCAACCCAAGTAACACCAGAAACATCTTCTTTGACAAGAATATAAGAAGTTTGTTGTAAAAAAGTCGTGAGGATGAAATACCAAACATGTCTGGTCTTGAAAAAGTTTTCAGGATGTTTGTCATCTTACCACTACGAACTATTTTTACTCACTTTTGAGTATCCATACTTTTGACTGATTTGAGTCAAACGTACTTCATTTTGGATTGTTTGGAAATAGCGTGTATGCTAGATGTTTGTAAATATGTTGATAGGTTGCATTCAAGATGAATTTTAAACATGTTTTTAACATCCTCATGCAATAGTGAAATCATTCCGAATAGATTGTGAATCCAATACAGTGACGGCTGAAAATATGTTTATTTGAAATACTGGACTAAAATAAAACACTACCTAAATGTAAGATTTTGATGCCACTCACTGATTCAAATAGAAGGCAAATTGGGCATAAGGGTTTATTCAAATGTAGCATAAAGCAACAGTTTGGGAGAATGGTTAGGTTTTTTTTTTTATAAATTGTTACGTTTAATTTGTGGGGGAGTCTTTTGAGATGTAGCTACGCACAACATAATAGAAAAATTGTATTTGTATTTTCATTCATTCTGACATTTCTCGGTTCAATTTTACAACAAAAAACGCAGAAAATAAAAAAACGAAGATTTGAAAATCAAATGTGTTACTAATGTTTTTACCCGTACTGTAGACTTGTACTGTAGGACTGTAGACTTGATAAATCGCCATGTTGGTTTTTGTGAATTCCATAAAGAAATCTCACTAAAATTCAATAATTTATTCGGGGTACCTTCTACGTGTTTTAATCCAATCGATGGCGCATGAAATTCGGGAAGGTAAAACGGAAAGTTGCACTGCTAACCTTGAGCTGCATATACAATTTTGATACAACTTCCATGCGCAAAGCAGTTTTTATTTCTCATTTGAAAAAGTAATAAACAATCATCTTTAACGCGTAAGATACCATTAGCTACGATATCGTTTCGCCATTAAAAAATCTTGTTTATATTTTTTTTACTTTGTTCATACCGTGCTTGCTTCGACAAAACATATCATTATGTTATAAGCATGCTGTTGGAAGCATCCACAGAACATAATATTTGTCTTATGGATGTCCTACAAAACATCTGGTATTACCTAAAAGATGTTAAAAAATGCCACATTTATTGCGCTTTTTCGGTTATATGCGTGTATGAAATTAAGTTATTGACGTTAGAAAAAAAAACATAAGCTTGGTCTAAAACGTGTATTATTAACATGAATATGACAAGTGGTGTTACTTGGGAAGTTTGCGTCTTGGACAAAGATGTTTGATTGATTGAGGCCTTCAGGATGAAGTTAACATTAGTTCAGAACCCGTCCGCTACGTGGCACTAGTGTACATGTGAACTTTGTGTATTACCTATTTTTTGAGATCTAGATCGTGTATAAATTGAATGTTTTCAGGAAAGTTAGTTGTAAAATTATGAGCTTCCAGACGCTCGACTCAACAGTTCAGAACTACCTCACTCCGTGGCACCAGTGTGCATGTAAACTTACTGCATAATCTGGATCTCGAGATTATTGACATATAACTAGATGGCATCTTCAAAAACGATATTCGAGGGGTCAGCGCTTTATGAATGGTGTACACATTAGATCAGAATTCATCCGCTACGTGGCGCTAGTGTTCATGTGAACTTTTTGTTATATCTGTATTTGGATGTCTTGATCATGTATGAACTCTAGTAATCATGGTTTTTCCGACGATAGATTTCATAGTTCAGAATTATTTCACTGCGTGGCACTGGTCTGGTAAGGGGCAGATTACCCCCATGGGTATTTGTAGTACGTTCTTCTAACAACTTCCGGTTTGTCCTTCAGAGAAGTTCTTCACAAAACTTCGGGTAAGTCCTTCAGAGAACTTCATGGAAGTTCTGCAGAGAACTTCAGAGAAGTTCTTCAGAGAACTTCATGGAACTTCAGAGAACTTCATGAAAGTTCTTCAAAGAACTTCAGGGAAGAAGTTTTTCAAAGAACATCAGGGAAGTTTTGCAGAGAACTTCAGGAAAGTTCTTCAGAGGTTTTCCGAAAAATTCTGCGGAGAACTTCAGGGAAGTCTTTCAGAGAACTTCAGGGAGGTTCTTCAGAGAACTGCAGGGAAGTTTTCAGAGAACTTCATGGAAGTTCGTCAGAGAACATAGGGGAAGATTTTCAGAGAACTTCAGGGAAGTTCTGTAGAGAACTTCAGGAATGTTTTTCAAAGAACTACAAGGAAGTTCTTTAGAGAACATCTTCACAAAACTTCGGGTAAGTCCTTCAGAGAAATTCATGGATGTTCTTCAGAGAACTTCAGCGAAATTCTTCAAAGAACTTCAGGGAAGTTCTGAAGAGAACTTCAGGGAAGTCTTTCAGAGAACTTCAGGGAAGTCTATCAGAGAACTTCAGGGAAAATCTTCAGAGAAAACTTCACGTACGTTCTTCAACAAACCTTCAGGAAATTCTTTCAGAGGACTTCTGGGTAGTTTTTCAGAGATCTTCAGTCAAGTTTTTCAGAAAACTTAAGGTAAGTATTTCAGAGAACTTCAGGGAAGTTCTGCAGAGAACTTCAGGGATGTTTTTCAGAGAACTTCAGGGAAGTTTTTCAGAGAACTTCAGGGAACATCTTCAGAGAACTTCAATAAAATTCTGCATAGAACTTTAGGTATGTTCCGCAGAGAACTTCAGGGAAGTTGTTCAGAGAACTACAATAAAATTCTGCAGAGAACTTCAGAGACATTCTTCAGTGAACTTCAGGCAAGATTTAAAGAGAACATCAGGAAAATTCATCATAGAACTAAAGAGAAATTCTGCAGAGAACTTCAGGGAAGTTCTGTAGAGAACATCAGGCAAGTTTTTCAGAGAACTTCAGGGAAGTTCTTCAAAATACTTGAGGTAAGTTCTGCAGAGAACTTCAGGTAAGGATGTTATTTGATATTAATATACGAGCAATAAATCAAACATTTAAACCAGTTCATTGTTATCATTTGTGTATGTCATGTTTCACTGCAGCATCTGTTGCTCTTCATAGATTCAATAAAATAATGTCGTTTGCCAAATATTGCTCACCCTCATATGAAATACATGCAAAATTAACGTGTCTTACCTTGAAAACCCATGAGAAAAGCGATTATTTTAAAACCCCCATTCACTTCCCAACAATATTATGAATAACATAAGGAATCCAGTAACAGTTTAGTACTGTCATAATTTTCCTTCAGCAATTTGGAATGTGCTACCGGAATAGAAGGATGCTCATTTCCATTATACAGCAGAAACTTTTTGACGAGCTATCGATGAATAGTCGCTCAAAACTAGTACATTTTGTATTGTTTGAGGCATTCTGTCGAGAGTGGTGAATTCGGCAGAGATTTTTCATCAAACCCGAACTGAATTTTTTTTTTCATTAAACTGAACCGAATTTCATAAGAAGGGACGGGTCAAGCAAAATAATAAAGACATTTTAATATTAACCAACTATAAGTGTTATGATATGTATAAATAAGATGATACCATTATTACTATGCACCAACGCGGTCCTACGTGATCCTCGCGGTTATATCCCTGATATAACCCACCTCTAATTTTGACGTAGGACTTACGTCTCTCTTTTCTATTCCTGTATAGGGGCGCCGTTCTAAAATTTCTGAAATCGCAAGCGTTACGCGGGTTTGGAGACTTTGAACGATAATATTTCCTGTCGGGCCTACAGAAATTTCACGATAAGTATTTCATTCGAAAGGTAGAACATTAATGCTGAATCCCGGTTGATAACTACATTCATTACATTTGTTTAAACTAATTTAAAAGTACTATAAAGAAAAATATTTTAAGGCAAAACGCTATTGGTCGAAAATGACATCATTTTTGGGCCCCGGTTTGGTTGGTTTCTACTGCCCCCAGTTCCCGGGCCAAAAAAAACAAAAAAGGAGGGAACGACCGACCAATCATCAGTTCTTGCTGTGCATCCGCATGAGACAGACGTGTTTGAGGAGCACGTTGGTAGAAAACGCCGCCCGTGAACACAAGAAGACCAAACCAAGAAGAATCATCCACGTCACCTGCAGCTAGTCATCCGCAACGACGAGGAGCTGAACAAACTTTTCTCCGGTGTGACCATTTCACAGAGTGGTATCCTGTAGCCCAAGAAGACTGAAGAAAATTTCAATCGCGAACCATGTTATCAACTAAAATCCGTCCTTTTCAGGACGATCAAATCAAGTTGCCAACTAAAGAGTATGTTTGATAGAAATTTCTCTTGAGCTCATCGAAATTTTCATTACCACGCACCGGCTCAATATGGCGTTGAAAAAGCCGCGTCCCGGAGAAAATGGCCAAATCAATCGCCCACATCATCTTCGTGGTCAAGTGGTTAGCGGCGTCACCCGTCGTTCATTGCCATGAAGTGAGGGTTCGATTCCCGCTCCAGCCTGTGGAACTTTTTGCAACACAAAAATGTCCAAACTGGTCCACTTGGTGTTAGGTTAAGTTATTCGTTGTAATGCGTTCTAAAGGGTGTCCACGATGAAATTGCCACACACAAAATTGATTCGCAAAATTCGAGTTTTCATCCGATTGCCATCAAATTTTCAGGGATTGGGAAATAACTATTAAACTTCATTTTACCATTTTACTCGTATTACGCAAATGTCCATACGCAAATGCCCGCACCTTGGCCTTAACCCCGGCCATAAGATTCTGCACAACCTGTGAATCAACCGTTTCTTGCATGTAAACCTATACTTTCTTCAGTTCCTCGACTGTCTTCACTACCTTAGGTCGTTTAAAAAGGTGCTGCTTCATAATCGCCCAGTACTTCTCGATGGGGCGGAGCTCCGGAGTGTTGGGAGGGTTGAACATTTTCGGCACGAAATTGACCTTATTGTCCGCATACCACTTCAGCACGTCCTTGGAGTAGTGGCATGAGGCCAAATCCGGCCAGAAGATTGTTGGGACGTTGTGGGCCTTCAGGAGAGGAAGCAGCCGCTTCTGGAGGCACACTTTTATATACACCTGTCCGTTCATCGTGTCCTGGGTCACGAAAGGTGCACTCCGCTTCCCGCACGTGCAGATGGCTTGCCAAACCAGGAATTTCTTCGCAAATTTGGACATCTTCTGAGTGCGGACATGCTCCGGAACGCTGAACTTATCCTTGGCCGTGAAAAACAGGTTGCCGGGGATCTGTTTGAAGTCGGCCTTCACATATGTTTCGTCGTCCATGATGCAGCATTCAACTTTCGTCAGCATGTTGAGGTACAACTTCCTGGCACGGGTTTTGGCGGACTTGTTCTGCTTCTCGTCGCGATTAGGGGCCTTTTGTACCTTGAACGTTCGAAGCCCAGCCTTAGTTTTGGCCTTCTGGACAAAACTTCGGCTTAGGTGCAGCTTCTTAGCCACATCCCGAACGGAGGCGTTCGGATTTCGGTTGAAGGCCCCAACTACGCGGTTGAGATTTTTGGTGTTGTACGGAATACTTTTTCCTTCACTTCTGGGCTTCCGATCGGTGGTCAACCGTTCCTTGAACCGCTTAATCACTCGCGACACCGTGGAATTCGCGATTCCCAACGTTTTATCGATGGAACGATGCGAGAGATCCTTGTTCTCGTGATCAATGCGCAAGATTTTATCACGCACGAGCTTTTCTTTCGACTCCATTTCCGCGAGTTTTGATCACAGGACTTTAAAACTTGCAGGATGTATTATGAACTAAATCCACCCAAATTTTCATTAAATTCTACCCAACGGTTAAAAAGTTAGAGCAATTTCATAGTGTGGCAATTTCATCGTGGACACCCTTTATGTTCAGTGTTCAGTCTGTACAAATTCGAGATGAAGACGGTGTAAATGTTAATTTGTATCGTAGAATTACGTGCTGCCAAACACCAAGGCCACCCTGCAGCCCAAGAAGACCGAGATGAAACTTTCAATGGCGAACCATGTTCCCTTCGTTAACAACTAAAACCCTGTATTTTTAGGACGAACAAATAAATTTGCCAACTAAAGAGTATGTTTGATTGAAATTTCTCTTGAGCACATCGAATTTTCATTACCACGTACCGGCTCAACATGGCATGGCGTTGCTTGAAAAGCCGCGTTCTGGAGAAAATGAGCAAAATTTTTTATTAGTATCTATTTATAAATCTCTATTTGCCAGGTTAAAACTAACAAGCACGTTGGATATTCAATAAACGAAATAATAACAGTTAATTTGAGCCGAACTGCAACACGGCAGACCAATTATGTGTTTCACATATTCAGTGTAGGGGTAAGGTTAGCTTCACTGTAGTTCTTGCTGTACATAGGTACATAATGGATTAGTTGCAGATAATAGAATAGGTAGTTCTAAAATGTGAGTTATAATTTTTCTGGCCAATATTTAAAAACTCTATTGTTTTGCAGTTTCAGAAGCAAGTGTGTCTATATCTAAACTCTCTTTGGATGGGGTTCTGAGGCCCAGACAAGGGTCGTTTTTTAGTATTTATATATAACTAAATTTACACAGTTCAACAAAGAGAGGAAAAACAGTTTATAAATTCGTTTAAACATCGTTTAAATAGCCTAGCTAATTAAACCTGATATTAAATTGAATAATAGCTGTAATGTACATCATTATTCAACTGATCCAATAATAATCTGAAGAAAAATAATACAAAAGCTTTACACAGGTGTCTTAGTTGACTTTTATTCAACCACTGAACAATTAGTTGAAATCCAGTTTATGCCTCTAATGCAACGCCTTTTAACTAGTTTTGCCAATTAAACCTTGTATTTAGTTGAATAATAGCTGTGGTTTAAACCAAATGTCAGCAAAATTAACGAAAATTAAAATAAAAGTCGTTTCAATGCCGTAGTAAAGCCTCCTAAGTGTTCGTAATTTTGGTGGATCAATATTTCTTCTTCAACTTAAAGTTATGCTTGATAAATGATATAGATATTCATTAAATTCAGTTAATTCCTACGTTTCCGTTTATGAGTTGTTCATTTTTGGTGCCGGTGGAAAAATTTTGGCCTTTTTTTTAGGTGTGAAATTTTTGTTAACTTGTTGGGGGAAATAGCTCACAGGCTTCTTTTTATTTTACCTCTGAGAAGAAAAAATAGAGGTGGTGGGGGGGGTGTGTCCAAATATTTTTATTATATAGCGGTTTGTGTTGTTTTTTTTTTTTTTTTTTTTTTTTATTTTTTTTTTTTTTCTTATTTATTCCCAAGTAACCATTAAGCACTAAACGTGGCAGTATATCAGCATTATATCTGCATATAAAGCAGCACTTAAATGCCTGGAAGCTCTTTATTCAGATATAATGCTAATATAATGCTAAGAAAGGCGAAAAAACGTGCTTGTATAATGCAGAAGTGACAGCTCGTAAATAGCATTAGTAATGCTATATTAATGCACCTTAACGTAACTGTCAGTTTTCATGGCTCGTTTTTGGCACTGCAAATGCACTTATTCTGCATTTATCTGCTGTCTGTTTCTGATTTATTTCACGAACTATTTCATCTTTTGCTTCTTCTTATTGATGGTATTAGCAAAAAGAGGAGGAAAAATGCATGCAATGATAAGCTATAAACAAACCCCTTAGTGTAAATTCATATTGTTAGTATTGGGTGTATTAGTATGAGTAAAGTAATATTTTGCGAAAATTTCTTGTAGAGCGTCTTAAACCAAGGTATCAATGCATGGTTGGCCCACTGCCTTTGCTACCAATGCCTGGCTATAAGCTGCTCCAGCATTTTTAGAGCTTTCATCTTCAAATCCTACGAACGAATTTGAAGGCATAGAACTAACTGGCTGATGGAGACGTAGATGTAATCATCAATATGATCAGGTGTGTTAAGTTAAGAAGTATCGTAGTTTCGATACAATTTCACTTTACGTCTATAATTTCAACTTAAAACAAAATCACTTATTCTCGGTCATGCTGGTTATTGTTGACTCCAAATTTCTTTTCAATGCTTTTGTAAACAAATTCTAATAATTATATGAAAGCCTTATATGAGCACTAAATGCAGATATGAAGCATGTAGGCTGTGAACATGATAAATACTTTTATGCATTATAACAGCCTTATATGCGCATATAATGCTAGCAATAATGCGTATTTTTTGTTGGAGCTTGAATGCATTTATGATGCTAATATGAAGCTTGCATGCAAAACATATGCTTATATAGAACTTTTAAGCAACATTAATGCTGATATAATGCTATTATCGGGCTTTAGCTTAATGCTTATGGTTACTTGGGTTATTGCTTGCTCTCAACTTAGTGTTCTAAATGCACTTCCACAGTTATTAATTGAGAGCTTTAGATGCCAAGTACAATTTTTTGCATTAGTATGATTGTGTGGCAAGTACAATCATACCCTATGCCCAGGGAGTCGAGAAATTTTCCTTTACGAAAAATTCCTAGACCAGACCGGGAATCAAACCCAGCCACCTTCAGCATGGTGTTGCTTTTAGCTGCGCCTTTACCGACTAAGCTAAGGAAGCGCCCGTTTGTGATGGCGTTAGCTTTAAACTAGAATTCATGTTGCTTTTATTAAGGATAGTTCACAATTAATTCTTAGATGTACTTACAATTTTAGTGTAGGAGTACTTTGGAGTACTAGTATTTTGGAGGAATCTTTTCTTCCATCCACGTTATCTTTTGTTATCTGTAAGGCTTAGCTTTTAAACTTGCTTTGTAAGTTAGCTTTTAAATTTGCAATATTTTCTAATAAATTTAACAGCGTTGGGTGATTGTAATGTACCTGAATCTTTCGCACTTCTTCGTGGGTTCTAGCTACGGAGGGTTGTTGCGGCCAAGACTCCTCATCATAGCGCAGAAATTCAGGTCCTCGAAACCAAGGTCTATTAGATTCTAGGTTCGGCCCGGTCTTCCATTTCGTAGCAACATCCGCAACATTCAACTTCGGGTACCCATCTTTAGTCTCTCCTATACGAACCGACACGAACTTGTGAAAACGGTGATGGTCAGAACGGATCCAGGCCAATACCGTAGTGGAGTCACTCCAGAAGAAACGTTGAGCAGCTGGGAAGGTTTGATAGCCCAGAATCGAAGCATGAAATCGAACTCCTAATACTGCTGCCTTCAACTCGAACCATGGGATGGAAAGTGTTTTCAGAGGAGCCACCTTGGTTTTTGCTCCCACAAGTGACAGCTGACTGTTACCGTTTTCACCAGTTGCTAGTATACGGCGCACGAGTAAGCTGCATTACTGGCGTCCACGGAAACATGGATTTGCAGGCCTTCCAAGGTATCGGGGAACGGTGAAAAGTAGCAACGTGGTATCATCAGTTTATCAATCACCGGGAAGAGGTGTACCCACTGGCACCATTTTCGATAGAGGTCTTCGTTTATTGGCTCGTCCGAGCCTGTCCCGGAAGCCCATGTCCCTTGAATAATTATTTTCCCGTGAACGAGAAAATGGGAGATCAGCCCCAGTGGGTCGAAGAGACTCATAACGACCCTCAACACTTCTCTCTTGGTAGGGACGTGTACCGCGTCTACGAAAGCACGAAGATCATCTTGCAGAGTTACCCTGTAGGTGAAACAATCCTCCCTAGAGAGCCACTTCATCCTCAGGACGGATTCGTACGTTCCTTCCCTTTCGAGCATCAGAGTCTTCGGACCGTCAGCAGTAATTTGCTCTATCCCGTGAAGCAGTTCAACCGAGTTCGAGCGGAACCCCCGAATCTCGAAGCCTCTCCTTGCATGAACTACTATCACTTCCTTAACGACTTCTCCGCCACTTCGACAGTCAGGAAGCTATCCAAGTAATCATCAACGTAATGGTTTTTTTATTATGGTGGTGGCCGCACGTAGATAAAGTTCGGAAAACTCCAGCGCATTGATGTTCTTAACGTATTGCGCAGAAGCTGACGAACAAGTTGCGCCAAACGTGGCAACGTTCATGACGAAAACCTGGATTTGCTCGGAGGGACTATCCCTCCAGAGAAAGCACTGCGCCAGACGGTCTTCAGTACGAATTAACAGCTGATGAAACATCTCTTTGATGTCTCCAAAGACGGCCACGGGGAACTGGTGGAAACGGCACATAACAGCTGGTAAAGATGTCAACAGATCCAGTCCTTTTTAAAGTTAGAAATTGAAAGAAACACCATTCGCAACTGCAACGTAACTTTTTTGCACGTACTCAGCCATTTTCTCGCAGACTTTCCCTTTCAATGATGGATTTTTGTTGAGCTTCCTCTCCAAAGACTGTAGGCGGTGAACTGTCATAGGAAAGCTATCCGGAAATTCCGGATTCTCGTCCCGCCAGAGAAGACCAGTCTCGAAGCCCCGATGGGTCCACTTGGTCGTTTGCTCCAGAAGTTTTCTAGCTCGACTATCCTCCTCCAATTCCAGGACATCGGACACCAGTGTCTTCCAACGCAAAGTAGTCTCGTAGTTGGTCGTTGAGCTGATGGTCCCGATCTGATAGTGCAGAAGCATGGAAGTTGACCACTGCTGTTTGCTTTGATGAGCCGGCCACACACCCGAAAATGCTCCAACCTAGACGACACTTTGCAGCAATTGGATCCTTTGGCCCACCTTCCCGCAATTTCAGTGGAACTCCTAGATGGAGATTGTCTAATCCGATCAGCAGTTTTGGCTGGACTTGATCATAGTCATCCAACGGAAGACCTCGTAAATGTGGATACTGTTGGCAAAGCTATCCGATATGTCCAGCTGAATTAGTTGAGACCCTGGTTCCTCACGGGTTATCTTAACCGTCCTCTATAATGTTAGCGGTTCCGAAGGCCCGGATACATCGAGCCGCGTAACAATCGAAATCTCTAGAAGGGTAATGGAAAAACCCTCGTCGATAGAAGCGAACATGGCTTCAGAAGGACTTCCCGTACGTAGGACCACAGGAAGAATGCGGAACATAGAGAGACGACCATTTCCTAGCGTGAGGTGATTTGCAGTCAGATTGGGGGATGGTTGCGACGAAGATGGAGAATGAAGTAGTTTATTATGTTTTTGACGGCAGCCCTCGATCCCTCAACCTTGCCAGGACTTACAAGGCCACTTGCCATGACTGTTGAGACAGGTAAGACAACAGGCCGTCTTCAAATGATCCACGAGGTTCTGCATGGTCAATTCAAATTCCACTACGGTTTCGAGGCGATCATGTCTAGGAGCTGGAGCACGGTGAACTTTCTCGATAAGCCATCGTATCAGTAGTTCTGGTCTGCTGTACAGCGTCTGCAAGGTGTTGATTACTTGCGGAACACTAGAGGGAAGCAGCAGCCTATTCCTTACCGATTCTAGCGCCGATGCGCGATTATAGGAGATGCCCCGAAATTCTGGCGTGGTAAGGTTGACGGAAAACTCGAGATGCCTCTGCAACCCGATGGATCGATGCCTGATCGATACATCGAACAGTTGGAAACACTAGATGACTGTCCACCACCGTTAATTTCAGGCCATTGACGAGGCTCATTGAGAAACTGTGATATCGGGATGTCAGGAAAACCCGACCGTTGCCCAGACGGCATGATAACTTCTGGCAAGATCGGAGATTGGCTAACCGGTATCGATGGATATGCTATTCCCGCGTTAGACGTCATCGGGAGAATTGGCGAACCCAAGGGTTGCCCAGGCGGCATCGACAATACAGGTGGCGCTGATTGCTGGACAGGTGTAGGATTTACTGGAAGGTGACAATCTTTCGTTTCCATCAGATCGGCGGTTGGCGGCGGTGGGTTAGTTCTTAGCGAAGGGACTATTTTTCCGGAAATCGAGCCCAAATCACGTGCTTCGGACGGGCATTCTTCCAGTCAATCGGATATCCTTTGCTGAGACTCACGAATCGATCCATTTCTGCTGCCACACTCACTCAGTTGTCGGACGATGCTTTGTTTTTTCTCCAAAGACGCCTTCCGGATCATCTGCTGCTTCTCTTGAATGGTCTTTTCATCATCAAGTTGTCGTTGCCGGATCCTAGCTTCCTCTTCCATAAGAGATTTCTTCTCTTCTAGTCGACGTAGTGCTTCTTTCGTTGCTTTCCGCTCGGTTGCCTCCTGAGCCTTCAGTTCTTCCTCCTTCATAAGCTGCTCTTCTTTAATCATTTCCGCCCGTAGACGAGCCGCACGAGCGCTGGAGGTCATGTTGGGTCCATCAGTTGTACCCGGATGATTTCGGTTCCAGATCCCGTGATAAAAGTCTTAAAGATTTTGTGGGGGTTTTGTCACCAAATCTATTTGAAGACAACACCCCTCGTTGCAGCGACGCCGTCGATGTAGGTCGACGCGTTCACAGCAGACCGCATATACCGAACATGTCAAGAATGACATGCCATGAAGAGGAAAGTCAAACGGAAACATTGAAATTAATGAATAACAAAAACACATTGGTAGTGCGGAGACGAAATTTATTTTGCATATTTTCGATCAGTAAGATTCATTAAAACTAGTTAATTTTTTTTTATAAGTGAGGACTTATAGCTATCGTTAGTAAATTTATTAAAATAGATTGCGAATTTAAAAGCTTACTTCCAAACTACGCCTCACAGATAACCTATGATAACGTGGTTGGAAGAAAACATTCTTCCCATGTACTTATTCCTACACTAAAGATTTTGTGCGGGTTGTGTCACCAAATCTTTATAGCAAACAGCCGTTTGTGATTGTGTAAGCTTTAAGCTAATATTCATGTTGTTTTCATTAATGATAGTTCACAATTAATTCTAAGATTTACTTTCAATTTTGGTGTAGGAATAAGTACATGGAGGAATATTTTCTTCCGTCCCCGTTATCTTAGGTTATCTGTAAGGCTTAGTTTGTAAGTTAGCTTTTAAATTCGCAATATTTTTTAATAAATTTACTTACGATAGCAAGTATAAGCGCTCATTTATAATAAAGAAAATAACAAGTTTTAATGAATCTTACTGATCGAAAATATGCAAAATAAGTTTCGTCTCCGCACTACCAATGTGTTTTTGTTATTCAATAATTCTCGGGTACTTTTTCAAACAGACGTATGTCATTTTGTAAACAAAGAGGGGAAGTAAGATTCAAACGTAAATTTCTCGCAACCCTTAGCACTTTCATGCAAACTTGGGCCACCAACACAAGAAATAACATTGCTTTACATGATTGTGATGCTACTTTATGTGAGGGTACTGAGAATTTCGAGAAATTTACTTTTGAATCTTACTTCCCCTCTTTGTTTACAAAATGACATACGTCTGTTTGAAAAAGTTTCCGAGAATTGTTCAATGTTTCCGTTTGACGTTCCTCTTCATGGCATGTCATTCTTGACATGTTCGGTGTATACGGTAAATCTGAAATATGCAATTATGACTTCAAAGTAGGCACTTTGCTTAAAGACTGGAATTATGCATAAAATGCCTAAAAAGGTTTTATGCCTAAAGAGGTTATACCACAGAGAACAGACATCCAGGCTCGAACATTTTACCCAATTTACTGTGTAAATTTTTAAAAGCAAACCGTTGAAAAATCAGCGCCGCCTAGTCTAAGTTTCACCAAATTAAAATTGACAGACTATCAAATCTCAAGGCGCGCAGGTGGCGCCATCAACATACGATTTACCAAAACTAACGGAAACAAGCTGTTATTTTATAATGGCAGTTACAGAAATTTACACACGGAGGGCACTCCAGCTTGTATGTCTGTTCTTCTCTGTGGTTATACTTCAAAAAGTTAATAAATTGTAGGCATTTTTTAGCATGTGAAAGAGATAAGAAACTATGCATTTTTAAAATAAGATTGTGTGTTGGAACTAATCACTTAATGAAATGAGGATGAGATAAGAAACTCAGCGCCAATATCTCAAAAATCTTCTCTTTTGTAATCAACGACATTTCGTATCGATTCATCTAAAAAACCAGCACATACAAATAAAATACACCATAAGGTAGGACCATGTTTCTTCTTGTTGGGATTGATGATTTGCAGGAGAAAGTATTCATGTTCGAGAAAGCGACGGTTATAGTATGGATAGATATACATCAATCTAAATGATCTAACTAGTGTCTCATAACCAGTCCATGATACTGGATTCAGGTTTGGCTTGCAAGAACCCATTTTTTTTTTTGTTTATTTTCACTTATTTTTTCGACAAAGCCAGTCAACTAGAAACAAATGAATACTTCCACTTTGATGATGACTTTGTTTTTATGCATTTTTTCCATCACACTGGAATAAAAACAGGACTCAAAAGTATTCATTTCTTGGGATTAAAAAATAGGCATTTTTTGACGTATGGAGGATGTTCATTGAAATGCATGGAATTTAGTCAAAAAATGACTACCTAGCAATTACCGTGTACATGCTCATCCGGATTTACCCGAAATTGAGTAAAGGGAACCCAAAATCATAAAAAATTGAACTACTCAAAATTGGGTAACCAGATCAAAACCCAAAATTGGGTAACCCCACGGATTACTTATTTTAGGGTTAGTTCTACCCATTATTATAAAATGTAGCTTTTGTGGGAATTGGGTACAATATTGAAATAAAAAAATACCCCAGACTGCTATATATAGGCTTTTTCTTTTTTATTGTTTTGAAAAAAAGTTTGTCAACTTTGTAGTTTCAATATTTTACATGCTCAATAAAGTTTACCTGTGCTTAAAAATCAAATTACTGGAAGTATTTATCAATTACCAATATCGGGCCGGATTTAGAAAATCACGTTCATCGTCTCATTTATGATAAATTCTTTCATAAATACACACATGCACACATACATATATACATACAGCGAGCAAGTTGACCAGATAGTAGCCCAATCCCTGCACGGCACACGCCAGCGAAATCAACGAAGGGTAGCTCTCCTCCAATAGTTGATTCTCGACAACACTCAACGCGGTGTCAAGAACCCGGTGCTGGTGCGCATTGGTCACGCATTCCGAGAATTCCTTTACCGGCAGTCCGATCTGCTCGAATAGGCTTGACTGGAAGTGGTTGGTTAGCTTTCGCTGATCGAACAAATCGAATTTCGAGAATGGAATTAGTGAATAGAACAAAAGTTATGATAACTTTCAATTTGCGGTACTTTTCCATATCCACTGCCACTGCAATCTGCTTCATTTGCTGAATGATCCTTTTTAATTTTGAAGTTATTAGATTTGACACTTAAGTTTGGAAAAATGGTGACTGACGCTGCCGGGTATTCACTATAGTCTAACAGCTTAATTAAGGATTGAACCAGATTTATGAAGAACCGAGTAAGATTTACCCACTTTCATAAATCACCTTACCCACCATTCCGCATCGAACGCTGAAGACCCGAGTAAAAAAGTATAATAGATTGACAATAGAATGTATTGGAACCATACAATAGAATCAATAGTACATACAATTGATCGTATTGTTCGCGACAATAAGATAACATTAGGACTTACTGTTTCTACAATAGAATCTATTGTAAATTGAGAAATCAACAATAGAATGAGGGGGTTGTTATGTATCTTAACAATAAAAATATCACTTTTTTCGGGACAAATTTGAGTTAATAACTATTAATTGTATTGTTTCACTATTGTTGAAAATTCTAGCATATAGGTTGTATAATATATCTATTATAATTACAATGTGCTTTTTTGAATTGTCTGATACATGAACAGTAAGATTCATGGTCGGCAATACATTCTGTTGTTATTGTATATTATTAAATTTAAATTGTATCGTTATTTTTATCCGGGGAGCTTCGGTACAGTTTTTTTTCGCACTCCGTATTGCGTTACTCAACCCGTTTTTACCACGCGGTCATTGTGAGTCGAAATACAGCCGTGCGTTCGTTAAGAGAAGCAGGCATTCCCGGCCCCGTGTGCTTACTGTGGCAAAGAGCCTCTCCACGATTTGCAGAACTGCCCCGTTTACAAGAAGCGCACTGGTAATGTGAGACGTTACATACAAGAACGCTCCAAGCAGACGTATGCAGACATCTTAAAGTCGCAAATCGGAGCGTCTGCATCGTCTGTATCAGCCGCTCAAAATGAAAATCCTTTTTTGAATTTATCTTCCGACGAACTGGACTCTGACGTGGCCGATGAGAGTGAATTTTCGGAGGTACACGCCCCCGGTAATAGCTGATGCATCCGCTCCTAGTTGTAGCTATATCAACCCGCCGCTACCTAATAACAGTAACCGTAAGAGGTTTCCAAAACCAAAAACTACGTCTTCTCTCAATTCTAAGAATATCCCGTCCAAGCGAGGTTAGATTAATTTTAACGAGGTAAGATTAATCCACAATGTCCCATTGTGGATAACATTATAAATGGTCTTGGCCTTTCGAATGCTTCACCGCTCCAAGGACTTATTGACCTGCTTATTCCTATAGTTGGACACTACTTCAAGCAATTAACTGTATCATGGCCCCTCATTGGTGAATTCATATCTTTCGATGAATAATTCGTCGAGTGATGATCAAGATATGATCACCTTATTACAATGGAACTGTCGCAGTCTAATACCTAAATTAGACTCGTTAAAGTATTTGATTCACAATTCTGATTGTGATATATTTGCTCTCAGCCGGCGTCGGTGGTGTAGTGGTAAGCGTGACTGCTACTTGGCACCCCAGTGGGTCTGGGTTCAATCCCAGTCGACGTCGGTGGTTTTTCTGAGGCGAAAAAACTGGTCACGTCTTCCTTCGGAAGGGAAGTAAAGCCGTTGGTCCCGGTTCATATTCATGAGTCGTTAGGTAGGGTCCAGGTGGTGGAGTCGTCTTCCTGGCGTCGGTGATTGTCACCATGTGAGGAAATAGGCCGATGTAAAATAAAGATCAAAAAAATATTTGCTCTCTGTGAAATATGGCTTTCTTCTGAAGATGAATTAAACTTCCACGATTTTAAAATCATCTCGAATTCATATGATGGCGTACTTTTGGGGATCAAAAAGTGCTACCCCTTCTATAAAATCTCACTCCCAATAATCTCAGGCATTGAAATCGTCACTTGCCAAATAAATGTAAAGAATAAAGATCTTTGCATAGCTTCCGTCTATGTCCCTCCGAGGGCATCACTATCATTAGATTGTCTGTGAAAGGTAATCCATGATCTCCATGGTAGTGACCACTTACCAATTATTATCTCAATCACAAATAGTTTTCAAAAAACAGACCAGTCAATCCATGTTCCTTATGACCTCACGAGGCATATCGATTGGCAACATTTTGCATCGGTATTGATTCTACCGATCCTCTTCCACCATTAGAAGAGTACCGTTTCCTTTCCGAACTGATGTACAAAAGTGCATTAGAAGCTCAGAAACGACGTGTTCCTAGTGCATCCTTCAAAAGAAGACCCGCCACTCCTGGATGAGATGACGAATGCACTAAGTTGTATCTTGAGAAATCCGATGCGTTTAAAGATTATCGTAGACATGAAACATGTGAGCTTTTTGATAAGTATCTCAAGCTTGAAAAAAAGCTTAAAAACTTACTTCAAGCAAAGAAACGCAATTACTGGCCTTCGTTTGTAGAGGGACTATCTAGAGAAACCTCGATGACAACGCTTTGGAGAAAGGCTCGTTATATGCGAAACCGCTCATCCTCCAATGAGAGTGAAGAATACTCCATGCAGTGGATATTCGACTTCGCTAAAAAGGTTTGTCCAGACTCTGTCCCAAAACAACCGAATTTACGGGATACTACCCGAAGTAACGGTTCTCTGGACGAACCATTCACAGTGTTGGAATTTTCAATGGCACTTCTTTCATCGAATAACTCTGCTCCGGGAAGCGATATGATTAAATTCAACCTTCTAAAAAATCTCCCCGATATCGCTAAAAGACGATTACATAACCTGTATAACACTCTCATGGAATTAAACATAGTTCCACCCGCATGGAGACAGGTTAAAGTAATAGCGATTCAAAAGCCTGGGAAACCAGCGTCTGATAACAATTCTTACCGTCCGATCTCTATGCTATCATGTTTAAGGAAATTGTTAACTTGACCGTTGGGTTGAATCAAAGAACCTGCTATCAAATACGCAGTTTGGTTTCCGAAAGAGCAAAGGAACAAACGATTGTTTAGCGTTGCTTTCATCTGATATACAACTGGCCTTTGCACACAAGGAGCAGTTGGCTTCAGTATTTCTGGATATTAAGGGCGCATTTGATTCAGTTTTCATAGATATGCTGGCAGATAGTCTGCACAGTAGTGGTTTGCCAGGAATTTTAAATATTTTTTTGTATAATTTACTGTCAGAATAAAAAATGACCTTCAATCCGGGCAAATTGACAACTTCCAGAATTAGCTACATGGACTTACCCAAAGGCTCATGTTTAAGTCCCTTACTTTATAATTTTAAT
Source organism: Aedes koreicus (assembly GCA_024533555.2). Taxonomy (NCBI): domain Eukaryota; kingdom Metazoa; phylum Arthropoda; class Insecta; order Diptera; family Culicidae; genus Aedes; species Aedes koreicus. The sequence goes on from JAHHFK020005250.1 coordinate 189,251, forward strand.
GTTAAGGATATTGCTAACTGCTTGGAAAATAGATGCACGCTAAGACAACTTGCAGACGATGCTGTGACCTCCTTTAGAGGTCCTCGTGCGGAAATCTTGCAAAGACCATTGCAAAATTCCCTAGATAATTTGTCAATCTGGGCCAGAAATTTGGGAATCGAGTTTTCACCGCATAAAACCGAATTGGTACGTGTTTACTAGAAAGCGGTTCCCAGCCCAACTGCGTCTCAAGCTATTGGGAAGAGACATTACCCAATCTTTGACCTTCAAATACCTTGGAGTCATGTTTGATTCGAAATGCACTTGGAGTACTCACATTGCGTATTTGAAACAGAAATATCAACAAAGGATCAATTTTCTAAGACTAATTTCCGGGACATGGTGGGGTGCCCACCCGGAAGACCTCATTAAACTCTATAAAACAACTATTCTTTCAGTTCTCGAATATGACTCTTTTTGTTTCCTCTCGGCAAGAAACAGCCACCTCATTAAATTAGAACGCATTCAATATCGTTGTTTACGTATTGCCCTTGGCTGTATGCATTCAACGCGCAATATGAGCCTGGAGGTTCTGGCAGGAGTGAAGCCCTTACAGAACCGCTTCTGGGAGCTCTCATCTAGAATACTGATCAAGTGTGGAATCAGTAACAACCTTGTGATTGAAAACTTCGATGATGTGCTCGAATTGAGTACCCAGTCTAGATCTGTATTAACTATATGTCATCCGATATTAGTCTACCTTGCTATAATTCTCCTAGTGTACGCTTCACTTATCACAGTTCCCCCATTGATTATGATTTCTCCATGAAACAGGCTATTCAAGGAGTTCCAGATCAACTTCGACCTATTTTAATTCCCCATATTTTCATTGAAAAGTACCAACATGTCAATTGCAATAGAAGAATTTTCACTTATTGTCACGCATTGATGGATCAACTGGATTCGGTGTCTACTATGAATACTCGTCTGCCTTCCGGAATCTTTAGGAACCTTGTTCCGTATCCCAGTAAACACAAGATCGCATTTAATAACGTATATGAGTATAACGTGGAGGCGATATGCGTACATTCAACATAGAGTTAAATGAACGAATGAACGTATATCGCCTCCACGTTGTACTCATATGCGCTATCATACACGATTTTGTGTTGACTGGGATATGTTGCTGAGCTGGCAGCAATCAACTTCGCTTTGGGGATAATTTCCGACATGCCCATAGACCATTATTTCATCTTCTCGGATAGTTTCAGTTCTATTGAGGCCCTCCAGTCGATGAAAACAGTGAAGCAATCGTCCTACTTTCTTTCAAAAATAAGGGAGCAGATGTGTGCGTTGGTCGAAAGATCATTTAGGATTACCTTTGTATGGGTCCCCTCACATTGTTTGAAAAACTTCTCCAATATATTTTCCCATTAAATCAATTAATTACATTAAAGGAACATAACCTTACAAATTGGTCTTCAATTGACTCGATAGCAGCGCACTTAGACAAAGTTGACTTTGCTGTAGGATAACTGTATTTATTTTTAAGATTATTTCAATTTTCTTTTAAGGTGTGTTTCGTCCTAACTTACAGTTCTAAGTTCAATCTGAATATGTATATAATTCACGCATTGTTTGTCCCACGTTATATCTATGTTTTCATGTATGTTCCTGTTAAGATAATGGCAAAGTTTTATTTTTAAACAATTTCGATTAATAAGTATTTAGTTTACCACTTTAAGTAGAAAATTATAACTATAAAAAATAAGTGTAAGTTTAAAATTCAATACTAATTCCTAAAAATTCGCACTATTCAACTCTGATGAACGTTTGCCAATCAACTCTCCTTTTGACATCCTACGTCTGTCAACTCATGACACTTGTGCTGCCTTACCAATATAAAGGGTCTATTGCTTGACGCAACACACCACCCCGTAATACATAATCTTCAATTAGTCTTACTTTGCTCTTGTATTTCAAGTAATGCCACTTTTGTTGAAGCCCTTTGAAGTACACCTGAATCTGTCTTAACATCTACTTTCCTTACTTGACCGTCTGTCGCCGCATATGCTTTCACCACTCGCCCACGTAGCCATCCATTTCGAACACCCTCGTCCACGATGATGACCAAGTCCCCAACTTTTAGAGGGCGCACCTCAGTAAACCATTTCGTTCTTCGCGCGATGGTCGGTAGATAAGCTTTAATCCACGCCTTCCAAAACTAATCTAGGAGATTATTAAGGAGTTTCCAGTTCATCTTCAGGGAAACGGAGTTCCCAACAGCTATTTTGGGAGCGTTATTGGCTCCGCTTGAGTCCATTAATAAGAAACTGTTTGGTGTCAAAACTTCCTGGTTAGGCTCATCAAGTGGAACAAATGTCAATGGGTGTGAATTCACAACCACTTCAGCTTCCATGAGAAAGGTAGTAAACTCTTCATCGTCGAATTTATCTCGATGACACAATGATTTGAAAGCCTCCTTTACGGAGCGAACCTTTCGCTCCCACACTCCCCCCATGTGGGGAGCTGATGGAGGGGTAAAAGTCCACTTTGTATCTGCATTTGTGAATGTGGAACTAACCGCTCTGTTAATACTTTTGATCTCGTCCGCCAATTCTCTTGCAGCGCCTCTAAAAGTTGTGCCATTGTCGCTAAATATTTCTCGCGGTGAACCTCGTCGGGCTATGAAGCGCCGAATAGCCATCTTGCAGGACTCTGTCGACAAGGAATGTACCACCTCCAGATGAACTGCTCTAATCGTGAGGCACGTGAAAAGTGCCACCCACCTTTTGACGTTTGTGCGACCCCTCTTGACAATCATCGGCCCAAAGTAGTCCAATCCGACGAAAGAAAACGGGCGTACATATGGTTGCACCCGTAGTTGAGGTAACGCTGCCATTTTCGGAGGACGTGGAGCCGCATGAAATACACGACACCACATGCATCGTTTAACCACCTTACGACAGTTCGAAGCTTTGGTATATCATATCTTTGTCGTAACTCGTTCACTACGATCTCGACGTTGGCATGCCCAAATCGTTCGTGATAGTGCAACACTAACAACCCTGTCACGTGGCTCTGATTAGGCAGAACGATAGGATTCCGGAAGTTGAAAGCATAGTATGCCGCTTCAGGATCGATACGGCTGTTCATTCGGAGTATTCCATCATCATCGATGAAAATAGATAGTTTAGATAAACGACTGGATTTTCCTAAACGAACTCGCTTATGCACTGATAAAGTTGCATTACTTGACAAACAAGAGCAAAGTAAGATTAATTGAAGATTATGTATTACGGGGTGGTGTGTTGCGTCAAGCAATAGACCCTTTATATTGGTAAGGCAGCACAAGTGTCATGAATTGACAGACGTAGGATGTCAAAAGGAGAGTTGATTGGCAAACGTTCATCACCTATTTCTTATAGTTATAATTTTCTACTTAAAGTGGTAAACTAAAAACTTATTAATCGAAATTGTTTAAAAATAAAACTTTGCCATCATCTTAACAGGAACATACATGAAATCATAGATATAACGTGGGACAAACCATACGTGAATTATATACATATTCAGATTGAACTTAGAACTATAAGTTAGGACGAAACACACCTTAAAAGAAAATTGAAATAATCTTAAAAATAATTACAGTTATCCTACAGCAAAATCAACTTCGTCTAAGTGCGCTGCTATCGAGTCAATTGAAGACCAATTGGTAAGGATATGTTCCTTTAATGTAATTAATTGATTTAATGGGAAAATATATATGGAACCAGGGGTGGTGTGTTTTCTCTCCAACTCGTTGTAATATTTCTTTGGAGTTTGACTGCCAATTCCTGAGTTCAAATCCAGCTTTGAAGTTCATCGCTCGAACATTCAGTGACAACTGAACTGCCTCGTCAATAGTATCACGGCTGTCCAAGAAGTCGTCAACATACATGTTATTAACGATTGCATCCGCTGCTTCAGGACAGCTGTTTCTGTGCTCGGATGCGTTTAAGTTCTTCACATATTGTGCCGAACATGGTGAGCAGCACGCCCCAAATGTTGCCACATCTAGTACATATACCGTCGCTGGTTGGAGCGGATTTTGGCGATACAAAAATCGTTGAACTTGTCGATCGTCTTGCTTGATGACGAGCTGATGAAACATCTGGCGAATATCAGCGGAAATAGCGTACTGACGCTGACGAAACTGACATAGAACTGCTAAAAGCGGTGTAAGTAGATGTGGCCCAGGTAACAGAAGTGAATTTAGGGAAATTCCGTTTACTGTAGCCGCCGCATCCCAGACCACGCGAACTTTGTTAGGTTTACGAGGATTGCGAACTACACCTAATGGTAAGTACCAGATACTTTTTGAATTAGCCGTCTCAAGTTCCTTTTCTGTCGCTATATGCGCATAACCCAGCTGCAAATATTCTGCAATAAGATCATCAACCTGTTTCTTCAACTTTGGTTCCTTCTGCAGTTTCCTTTCTAGACATAGCAGACGCTTTTTGGCCATGTGATAGTTGTCTGGCATTTCGATGTCGTCACTGCCCCAAAGTAAACCAGTTTCAAACTTGCCTGATAGTTGTGCGTCGGGTTGTGTCCTGCAAAATTCGTCTGGCACGCATATTCTCCACTGATTCTAAGACTGGCCCATACACCCCTAGACTATCCATCGTGAAGGATCTTTTAATTAGTTCGTGTAGATTATCGTCTTGCGAGCAGCCACAGGCGTGAACCATGAGATTGACGGGTTTATTGATGCTTTGTGCTCCGCCAAATATGGTCCACCCGAGTCGCGTTTTGGTTGCCACAGGTTCTCCTGTTCGCCTCTCTCGACGGGCTAGCGTCAAAATCAAATTAGCGTTATTCGCCCCAATGAGAATCCGTGGTACGGCATCGTGGTAGTTTCGGATTGGTAAGCCTTGTAGGTATGGAAACTGGCTGGACAGTTGCTTGAAATCCACACTCTGACGAGGAAGGTCCAATTTTGTCACGGTGCGTACATCGAACATATCGTACTGAGGCCCTCCTGTTATACCAGAAATACTCAAGCTGACCCGCCGTGAAGAAGCTTCTTTCCTGGTCACATTTCCGGTCCATTATAGACATAGTGAAATATTATCACCAACGAGGCCTAGTTCATCTGCCAAATCTTGATCCAACAACGTATGGCTCGACCCGTCATCTAAAAATACATAGGTTGTAATAGTTTTTCCGACCCCGTACAGTGTTGCTGGGAGTATTTTAAACAAGGTTGATCCTAGAGTAGAATGATGAGTGGAAACCAGAGCTGACGATTCTGATGCACATTCCATGTGTGCTGCATGTAACATCCTATGGTGCATCTCAGCACATCCGTTCAATCCGCATGGCTGCTTGGTTCGACAAGGCTATTTCCCATGACCGACCAAACACCGTCTACATAGTTTTCGTTTATCTCCAAAGGCACATCTTTCTGAGACCGATGAACACTTGAACTGGTGACAATCGCGTAGCTTGTGTCCAATTTGATCGCACATTGCACAAGGTTTGGCATCTACACCCGTAGGATTCGATGTATCCAGTGCTGAAAGTTCTTCCGAATTATGAGCGTTGATAAAACTTGGTATATCTTTTCTTCTTGGCTGTGCTTCTTCTAGCTGGTAGGTTTCTGCAGGCAACAATACTTGACACGCGGCTGATCTCATCGTGGATACAAAGTTGATAAATGCCTTTAATGAAATATCTCCACTTGATCGAGAATGCAGTCCCTAATCCAGTCTCAAATTTGGTGAAAGTTTGTACACTAACTCCGAGAGCAACATTGGGTTTGACAGATGTGCCTGTAAACCTGCCGCTTCAATATATGTAACTAGATTACTGACTTCGCGCCCAAACGTGATGAGCGTGTCCAGTTTGTTGATGTTGGGATGGGGTGCACTTCTTACTTTCGTCAATAACCGGTGTACCAGTTGATCTGGTCGGCCGCATTCGTCTCTTAAGGTCGCAATTATATTCGGTACGGCAGCCGGCAACGTGAGGAAGCTTTGAACTTTTTCTCGAGCATTTCCGATAAGGGCTTTCTGAAGCCTAGCCAAATTCTCATCAGGTTGTATCCCGCAAGTTGCTGAGCACTGATCATAGCTACATTTTCCAATGGTAGAGCTAGTTGGTTTTGTTGACAAACATGCTGTGATTCCATTCGTTGTGATGAATTGGACCGATACCTTCCCTGCTGCTATTGGTTCACCTCTCCATTACTATGGTAGGTAGGTCGTTGACCACAACGTATGTCTTGACGAATGGTACGGTTTGAATGTCGTGATGGTGCAACTGATCGATGGTCACTCAAATATCCATTGCACTCATTCGACGTAACATGTGTATGTACCGGAAGAGAGTGTGCATTGCGTTGACGATAACGTTGCTCACAATCAGCAGCATGATGTTGTCTGGGTGCGGGTTGTGGAATACTACGATGGTTCTGGATTTCAACTTGTTCGCAGCAGTGACGTTGCGTTACTACGGGAGACACTGGTTCTTGCTGACGTTCCATACAAATAGATCGACTCGATTCAGATATCCTTTGAGACGCATTAGTATGTGGTTCCTTGTGCATATGTTGGTTATTTAATGCCGTGGGTTCTAGTATGCCGATTGTTGTCGGTAGTACCAACGGGAATGTTTGACCAACGTCCGAATGTGTTGGAAACCGATACTGCAAACTTCGGATAGAATGATTTGATGATGTATGTTGTCTGTTTACCAAGTGCTCATGCATCGATCTTCGTTGAGAATCCTGTGATAGTTGCTTTCCTTGCGCGCGATCATCAGGTTTATTATCGTGTGCGGTGAGCCCCTCGGATCTCCGGTGACTTATAGGTAGTTGTGCGGTCGACGTGAATATTGGAGTGGATTGATGAGTATTAGGAACTGTTTTAGGAATAGCTCCAGTTCGCGGGGTTATTGCTGGTTTAGACAATGTTTCAGCTAACGATATGCTACCTACGGCTTCCTCTAACGATTGGTTTTGGTCTGCTACCCACTCATGTAACGATTTACGACGGCTGTCGGAGATGTCCGAATATCTACTGCTGTATGTATCGGCTGTCTCTCCCTCGATTTCAACCTCGAGCTGATGCTTTTGAACAAGGTAAGCGCGTTCTCTTTCAGCATTTACCATTTGGATGTGATCCTCAAGTGCTTTTGCTTCGGCAAGCTGCCGTAGACGAAGGCGAGCGTTAGAGCTTGTCGATTTGAATGACATCAATGATTTGCGGCACTCGGTGCAGTTGAGGCAGATCCATGATCTCTCACTTATTGAGGCTTTAACACCAGTACAGTTGAAGTGCCACCAGTTGTTACACTGGTCGCAGGCCACCATGTTATCCACATGAATATGGCGATTGCATCCTTTACAGCCCTGTGGCGATGTCGATACGGATGACCTGGCCCCTTTTCCGCTAATTTTGTGCGCCGCAATTTTCGAGCTTGTGAAAAACTTCTCGTAGTTGGGATTTTACAAGCAACTCGACTGAAATATATTTTCCCATTAAATCAATTAATTACATTAAAGGAACATAACCTTACAAATTGGTCTTCAATTGACTCGATAGCAGCGCACTTAGACAAAGTTGATTTTGTTGTAGGATAACTGTAATTATTTTTAAGATTATTTCAATTTTCTTTTAAGGTGTGTTTCGTCCTAACTTACAGTTCTAAGTTTAATCTGAATATGTATATAATTCCGGTATGGTTTGTCTCACGTTATATCTATGTTTTCATGTATGTTCCTGTTAAGATAATGGCAAAGTTTTATTTTTAAGCAATTTCGATTAATAAGTATTTAGTTTACCACTTCAAGTAGAAAATTATAACTATAAGAAATAAGTGTAAGCTTAAAATTCAATACTAATTCCTAAAAATTCGCACTATTCAACTCTGATGAACGTTTGCCAATCAACTCTCCTTTTGACATCCTACGTCATGACACTTGTGCTGCCTTACCAATATAAAGGGTCTATTGCTTGACGCAACACATTGCTCAATTCCGGGCAAAGAGAAGGCGGACTCAAAGGTGGGCAAAAGAAGGCGAGATTTTGAAAAGAAGAATTTCACATGATGAATTTTACCCATGAGTACGTCAGAGTTCTCTTCAAAGTTGGCAAAACGACTGGACAAGTAATTCTCTTGGGTGGTGGTTACATTCCATTATTCCAAATGTTTCGTCGAGATCGTGGTTCAAAGGTCTGGATGTAAGTCGCGGTTTCATTCGTGTGATGTCAAGACTTATGTCCAACCACTACTCGCTAGACGCACAACTCTACAGAATTAACCTCGTCGATAGCAATTTATGTAGCTGCGGAACCGGTTATGATGACGTCGATCACGCAGTTTGGTATTGCCCGGATAATGATGCCTCCAGAGCACGACTATTGAATACCCTAGTAACCCAAGGTAGACAACCCTTCCGCGAGGTAAGAGATGTGTTGGGAATGCGTGATATCCCCTACATGCAAGCGATCTACGAATTCCTTTGTTTGTCTGACCTCAATGTTTAATGTCATCACCCTCCTCCCCTCCACGCCAGTAAATTCCCCGCCATTGTGTCCCAGCTATACTTTCCTCTTGTTTTCGTGCTATTGGTCAGCCATCTGCGCCTAGCTCCTGAAATGGGCTGTAGGACCGGGGACTTGATTGCAGCCGCAGCCATGAGCAGCAATTATTAACTTAAATAAGTTACCTGCCTAGTCCCTTCCAAGCGATAATGTGACCCATTAACCTCGAGCCAGCCACGAGTAATTGGTGACCCACTTACTAACACCATAAAGCAAATCATTGTAAATAACAATATTGAATATCGGCTCCGCAAAGTGTCACACACGTCTGAGCCTTACAAATAAACAAACTAAGTAAAAAAAAAATCGCCTTATCCATGGTTTGACGTTTCAGCCTGTTTTATGAAAATGCGTACAAGTTACTTAATTTTGGGTAAATACAAATGAGCGTGTATGCAGTTTGCTGTGAACGAGTCGACCTACATCGAGGGGTGTTGTCATCACAGCAATGTTAACAAATAACATCAGAAAACATTGTCATATCTTTTAATCGTCTCTTGTTCAACATGCCTTTGTCAGAAATGCACGTAGTAAAATCGAACATCCAATTTTAAAGCTTGTGTACAGCTAGCTTATTCAGACGTTGAATAACAACATTTAGAAGGTTTAATTGCGCACTGATGTTGCTCATTCACAGGCAACGCTATAAATAGAACATCAATGTAGCTCAATAAAAGCATCACTTCTGCTACTATTCAATATCTAACGTTGAGCTTATATAGACGATTCGTTTATACTTCATTAAATTCTAGAATAGCGGAGCTGGTATGTCACGTAGTTGAGGATACGAAGGTTGATGGTTCAAATGTCGCTTTTAAATGTTAATAAATGAATGTTACATAATGTTTCTGTTAATGTACATGTATAATAATATCAAATTAAATATGCATAGAATAAAATGTCTGTATAGTATGGAAAATCATACAAAAAAACCAAACAAAGTTTTATAAGGATAAAGTTCTCTGAAGAACTTCAATGAAGTTCTCTGAAGAACTTCCCTGAAGTTCTCTGCAGAAATTTCTGAAAACCGCTGAAGAACTTCCTTGAAGTTCTCTGCAAAACTTTCCTAATGTTCTCTGAAGAACTTCCCTGAAGTTCTCTGAAAGACTTCCCTGATGTTTTTTGAAAAACTTGTTCCCTGAAGTTCTCTGCAGAACTTCCCTGAAGTGCTATGAAGAACTTTCATGAAGTTCTCTGAAGTTCCATGAAGTTCTCTGAAGAATCTCCCTGAAGTTCTCTGCAAAACTTTCCTGAAGTTCTCTGAAGGACTTACCCGAAGTTTTGTGAAGAACTTCTCTGAAGGACTAACCCGAAGTTGTTAGAAGAACGTACCAAAAATACCCATATTCGGGTAATCAGCCCCTTATGTGCACTAGCGATAAACATATATTAGATAGTTCACAGGCAGACCAGTGCCACGCAGTGAAATAATTCTGAACTATGAAGTCGACCGTCTGGATGACCAAGATTACTGGAATTCATACATGATCTAGATATCAAAATGCAGATATTACAAAAAGTTCACATGAACACTAGCGCCACGTAGCGGACGAATACTGATCTAATGTGTACACCATTCATAAAGCGCTGACCCCTCGAATATCTTTTTTGAAGATGCCATCTTTCTGTATGTCAATAATCTCGAGATCCAGATTATACAGTAAGTTTACATGCACACTAGCGCCACGGAGTGGGATAATTCTAAACTGTTGAGTCGAGCGTCTGGAAGCTCATAATTTTACAACTAACTTTCCTGAAAACATTCAATTTATACACGATCTAGATCTCAAAAAATAGGTAATACACAAAGTTCACATGTACACTAGTGCCACGTAGTGGACGGGTTCTGAACTAATGTTAACTTCATCCTGAAGGCCTCAATCAACCAAACATCTTTGTCCAAGACGCCAACTTGCTATATATCAATGATCTCGAGATTCTAGTTATAAAGTAAGTTTACATACACACAAGCAACGCGTAGTGAGATAATTCTGAACTTTTAAATTTGCCATCCTGAAGGCCTTACTCTACTGAACAATTTTGCTCAAGGAAGTAACTTCCTGTATACGAAGGATCACGAGATATTTTCTGATGAAACAACAAAGGTCAATATCATTTGAGATCACCATCAAGGGAATCCGCGCATGTCGGGGGGTTTACTGTACTATGCTGTTTTTTAGCAAAAATATGCTGCCTTTCAACGGTCATAACTGTTTCTGATGAAGTCGGATCGACACACTTTTTCCTGAAAAGTTGTCTGTTAAAGTCTGAGAAATTTCCAGAAAATACTTGTGGAACATTTACATTTAAGCTGATGCAGTTATTGGAGTGGTTTTCAAAATATATCAAAATTTCAATTTTTGATGCCAGATTGTGAAGAAAAATGCAAATCGCATAAGGCAAAAATACGATATTCAGTGATTTTGGGACCCAAGCTAACGGAAACTGGCATGGAGCTCTGGGTCTAAAAATCTCTGTCGTTCAGTGTTATTGGAGCGATTGAAGGCCGAAATCGCTGCAAAACAAATGAAGAGAAAAACAATTTTGTTTTTGCTAGACAATGCCCAGATGCACAAGAGCATCACAACCACGGCTAAAATTAAGGACTTACGGCTCCAATAGCTTTCGTATCTACCTTACTAACCCGATTTGGCTCCTTCGGACTATTATCTGTTTCCTAACCACAAAAGATGGCTTATAAAAAAAAACAAATCAGCTCACGCGAGAAAATCATCAACGCCACGGAGGAGTATTTTGCTGACCTTCCGGAAAATTACTTTTTGGACGGCATCAAGAAGTTTGAAAATTGCTGAAATAACGTTTCCCTTTTTAAAAAAAATGACAAAAATTGCCGATTTTTCATAAGTTTACCTTCATCCGCACTGACAACACCATGCAGCATTAATCATAGTAACCCATGAGTCAGCAGACAAAATTTGACAGCTCCATCAGTCGAACTCTATCCGTGATGGCAAAAACAGTGAAGCAACTCCGTTCAAAAAAGCGCGCGTTCAAAGAACGGCACCCCACCGCGTCGAAAACGGACATCGTGCGGCACTTTGTGGATGCCGGATACACCCGTTCTGGCATCTACAACATTTTGGCTCTATTAGACAACAATCAGAGCATCGAAAGCCCGGTTCCGGGCGGCCGACGACCCTGAGCGACAAGAAGCTCCAAAAGATGCTGAAGAGGAAGACAGAGGGAAACGTGGCTACATCACTGCGTGCGCTTGGCCGGGAGGTCGGTTCAACCGGCCAAACAGTGAAAAAGTACCTGGCAAACATGAACATACTTGTCAGGAAGCAGAAGTCGCGTCCACTGGTTTTGGAGCTGCAGGGAATGACGCAGCGGCAGCGGCTGAATAAGATGGTCAACTCGATTTTCCCGGCGAATCGCGACGTGGCGGTGGTTATGGACGACGAGACCTATCTCACCCTGGATGGCAACGACTGGCAGGGCACTTCGTATTTTACTTCCCCCACGAAGGAAGTGAGCTCCGAGGTGAAGTTCATTTCATTTTATATATTTATTTATTCATTCGTCAATCACATGTAGACTACATAATATCATTTACATTTTAGCTTACATTCTATGATTTCGCAGATTTTTGAAATATTTTATTAATTTTGTCTTAGGCATATTTAGATCAATCATTTCACAATGCTGATTGTACGCGGCTTTCATCTGATTTAGCGGTCCAAATTTAGCGTAGTTTGTACGATGACGATCCAACACGAATAAATTTCTATTCCGTAATTGTCGAGTAGGAGCATAAAAATTTAATTTTGATAAAATATCACTTGAGTCAATACGTTGCGAAATTATGTCATTTACGAATGAAACCATAGCATATTCCCGACACTCTTTCAAGGTTTGAATGTTGATAAGGATGCAACGTGCTTCATATGATGGAAGAGGGAGCACCGTCCACCCTAACTTACGTAGTGCATATAATAAAATCTGCTTTTGGATTGACTCTATTCGTTCTTGATGTTTTTTCATATAAGGTGACCAAACAACACTACAATATTCTAATGTAGACCTTACATATGCAATATAAAGTGTTTTAATTGTGTAAGGATCTTGAAAATGATAGCTGAAACGTTTTATAAAATTTAACATATTGCTTGCTTTATGAACTATTGTGTTATAATGATCCACAAATGTTAATTTAGAGTCTAAAATAATTCCTAAATCTCTTATTTTATCACATTTTTCAACATGTTGATAACCTAATACAATTGCAACACTTGGTGTACTTTTTTTTCTGCTGTAAGTTATGTGATTACATTTTTTAACATTTAGTTTTAATAGACAACACCACCACTTATGAAAAACTTGTATTTCATTCTGAAAAACATACATATCATCTTCATTACTGACTTCTAAAAATAGCTTCATGTCATCGGCATAGATAAGAACTTTGAGATTTTTTAAAATTAATGAAATATCGTTAACATATAAAATGAAAAGAAGAGGACCTAAATTAGTCGTAATTTCTGATATCTGATTTTTTACCTGATTTGTAGATGGGTACTAAGAAAGACTTTTTCCATTCATTTGGAAATTTTCCCGATTCAAGTGACATATTGAACAGCCAGAATAGGGGGGTGTGAGTTCAGTTGCTAAATTTTTCATAAATACTGGTGGGATTCCATCTGGTCCTAAACCTTTACTTGCGTCTAAATCTTTTAAACCTTTCAAAATATCTTGCACATTAATTTGACTGATACCTACATTACTTGAAAAATCAGGAAAGTATGAAAAGTATTCAAAGTCACGATCTTTGTCAGAACATTTACAATATGTTTCTTGAAAAAATGTTGCAAAAAGGTTACAGATATCTTCTGAATTATCTCCTTCTTTTTCATCCAAAATCATTTTTGAGGGAAAGCTACACGATTTTTACTTGGTCTAGACGTAAGTGAAGAAGTTTTTTGGACATGACTTAATTTCTTTTTCAGCTTTTATGTTATACTCAGTTAGTGCAGAAGAAATAGCTAGATTAAGTTGGTCGCAAATATTCAAATATTTTTCCAAATTAATTTGATTATTTTGTTTTCTGTACATTTTGTGAGCCTTTTGCTTCCGATTTTTTAAATTGATTATTTGCTTGTTGAATCAAATTGGATTTTTAGAGCAATAATTTCGTCGTCTCCTCGTTAGTGGAACTTCCTCTTGAATTATTTCCATCCATTAGCTTTCTTGTAATCCAATATATCCTCGTAATCACAGTCGTTGGGGTTGTGGTTCTTTCGCACAAACACAGAATACTCGATTGCTGTGTGAAAAGCTTTATTTTTCCATAACACAGAAATCTTCATGTGTGTTTGTTAATAAAAAAAATTAAGTAACAGTTTTGTAAATTTTTAACATGATTTATTTGGTTTAGTCCTAAAAATGCAATTTTCTCAAAAATAAATTGCAAAGTTTCATTGTTTCCAACGACTGGAAGTAGAATACTCTCGTTTTTGAAATCGGGAATAAAATCTGCATTGCGTTGATTGAAATCACCATAGATATGAACTTTAAATTCAGGGGGAAAGGTTGATACAATTTCTTCTGCTACTTGAAAGAAGATTTCATATGCTGACTTGCAAGCTTGATCTGGTGGAAAATAAACTGTGACGAAAATATGAGTCTCACCATCGATATAGGTTTTTACCCATACATGCTCGAATTCTTTAAATTTTGGCGAAACAAGAAGTTCCGAATTCAATTTTGCAGAAATTGCAATAAGAACTCCACCACCTGACCTTCTTTGGATTAAAACTAAATCACGATCATAATCACTACCAAAAATTTCTTCACTTTTCACACTTTCATTTCAACTTGTTTCAGTTTACCTAAAATTACCGGAAAAGATGAACTCAATATATTTTTATGAATTTCGTTCATTTTTGACGCACTTTTCATGCGATTTAAATTCTGACAATAAACCAGAATTTCAGTAGCATGTGTTACTGAAGAAATTGATGGTAGTTCGTCAAATGTAATTAATGATCTAATTACCCCTCTTTGATCTAGAGATGTCGTCAAATTATCATCGGGCTCTGGGAAATCGTCGTTTGGTCCTTCATCAAATGTCAGTGACCGATTTAAACAATTTAAACTAATTACCTCTCCTTCCTCATGTTGAGAGCTCGTCAAATCCATAAAATTGTCGGATACTTCGAATGTCTCGCTTCGCACGATGTTAAGGAGATTCCCGGAGGCGGTGGGGTAAATGGGCTTGGATGCGGTTGCGGTAGCTGATGATCTACCGGGTATGGGTTTAATGTCTCACCACGTCGAAATCCGATCCACCGCGGGGTTTCAACCGAAGGGGGCCTGGAAAATGCCACCTTTGCTGCTGCAAGTAGATCCCTATCCATTGGAAGAACTGCTGGGTGACTATTTTGATGACCGATATGATGTGTGTTATTGCTGCTGCTGCTGCTGCTGCAGATGATGTTGTTGATATTATTACTGGATCTAGTTTGCTGACGCCCCGAAAAACTTTGTTGATGATGTCTGTTGGAATTATTGTTTCTCCTGTTCCATTGTTTTTTAAGAGCTTTCCTTCGCTTTATTGCCTTCCCGAGCAAAGGATTATACCAAATTGATAACAAGTTCTAATACCAGGTTATCATTTTTTGATCACTGAATATGTTATCATTGAGGCTGAATAAACAGCCAAAATAACAGAATGAATAACAAAAAAATACTCGTTGAATATCATAATAATAACTTATTTTGTTATCACTGCGAACAACTTGATAACAAATCCTGTATTGTAAGCAAATTTATTGAAATAGTTTTAAATTATGTTATCAATTTGAAATCAAATTCTCATGCTAATAACTGAAAAAAATATTTTGATTAAAAGCAAAATTTCTTGTTCAAATATGCTGGAAATATTTATAGTTTAACAATTCAACTTATAACGTTCATAAAAAATAGTATGTTCAAAATGATAACATATGATAACAAAATTTGCCAGTGGTGATAACTAAATATGTTATGCGATAACAGCCGAAATCAAAACGATAACTGGGATAACAGAACTTGTTACTTATATGATATCAGCTTGTTATTTTCCTTTGCCAGGGTTATCTCTGGCCTTCTGCTGCTGAACATGACGTTGTCTTCGTAAATCATATTCAGTCCAGTTCGGGGGCCAAATTGGTTTGGACCCTGGTGGGGGCCATCCTTCTGGAGTTTCTTTTTTTACTTGGGCGCCAGGGTGGGCTGTATTCATTTGGTTGGGGGGGGGGGGGGGGGCCACGGGGGGGGCCAAATATTTGGTGTTATTGTTGTGGTCGAGGTGGTTGTTGGCTTTGGCAGGTTTTTTTTTTTTTAAATATATCACCCTCTGTTTTTTTTTTTTTTTTTTTTTTTTTTTAAAAATAGCGGGTTGGGGGGGGGGGGTGTGGGGGTTTAAAGGGGGGGGCGTGTCTGGGGGTGGGGCCGGCGGGGGGGGGGTTTTCGGGGGGGTTTTTTTTTTCTTTGTTGGGTCATTTGTTGGGTCGGTCGTGTGCTGTGTTGTGGTGTTTTTTGTGGTGTTGTAATATTTAACAGCGACGTTAAATGGTTTTTTATAGCCACGAGCTCATCGGACTTATTGACCGAGATATGCTCGAAATCGCGCGATATTGACGACACAGCGTTTTCAACTGTCGACGATGTATTTTCGTTTACATTCGTCACCGATTCTTTAAGCTGTATCTCAATATTATCAAACAACACGTCTATTGTACTAAGCTTTTTGAGCACTTTGAGGTCAGCAGCTACTTGAAGATTGGCATCCGTTTGAGATTTAATTGAATCCATAATCTGCTCCTGTTGACAAAGCACCTTGCGTGTGTCGATTCCTGTGTTTAGATGATGTTGACAATCGGAACACAGAGGTATCATATACAATGATAATAACTGCTCCTGTGCCGTTGAACGCCTATGCAAGCCGCGTGATAACATTTGTCACAAAATTCACACTTCCACATGAAGCGATCGTTACTGATATTGCACGACATAACACTGCAATTCATAATGATGACTTTAACTTTTTCGGGTCTCGCGCGCCGCGTAAAAAAAAATATTGTAAAAATTACATACGGAGGTCGTAAAAAATGCGACTGCACTCGGTGACGAACCGATTAGTGATGATGATGATTTCACACACCAAGTTCCCCAAGAAGGTACTGCGAGAAGGGGATGTCAAAGCCGTTCTTCTTTCGCTCCAGACTGGCCGTGAACGTGGAAATTTATAGTACGAAATGCCTGCCGGAAGTTGCGTCGTTCATCAAGAAATACCATAACGGATCGTTGGAGGAGCTGGAGCAGCTTAATATCGATGTGGTACCCAAGTCGGCGAACCCGCCCAACGTCCCCCAGCTGCGTCCAATCGAGAATTTCTGGGCCAACCTAAAGCGTAAGATCTACTCCAACAATTTTGTCGCGAAAACTTAGGAGGAATTGATAAATAAAATGAAGAAAGAACTCAAAAACATGCCTTCACGTATGTTTTCGTCCGCCATGGCGAATGTACTGGTTAACTGCCGGAAGGTCGCTCGCAAGGGCGTTGATTTTTTAGGGCGAAGATAGGGAAGCAATCGAGTAACAAAATTGTATTTAATTCATCAGTCTGTTTTTGTTGCATACTTTCACGTCATGAGTATGACAAATTTCAGGTCTTATTTTGGCATGCTAGCAGATGTCACTTCTCATCCACATCAGTGTTCACCTCGCCTTGGTCAAAGCGCGCACTGATGAGGTGGAGCGGTGGAGGTGTGACATCACATAACAAATGAAAACATCGCATCAAAAACTTGTGGCTTGCGGCGAACGCCGACAAGACGTCCATGCAGATTTTATTCTTCCAAGATGGCCCATGTTTCACGACTTTGACATGATGAATACGTTGTTGAGGTCACAAGTCATAATTCATTAATTTAAACTGGAAATAATATGTATGACTGAAGTACTACCTTGGCAGTGGACAAATTGTCGTCAATCATCGCAATTACTCAGCCGTGTTTGAATCTACCACCTTGATAGATAGTACATGATTAATAGTGTACGTGTGGTTCTATCAAAGGGTATTCACTCGGCACATTGTATGGGCAGTAAAGTCAGCACTGCTTGGGGATCTTTAACTACTATTGGCACCATTTTCACACATGCTGGAATAAAGTTAAAATAATAAATAAATAGAATGGGATCACTGGTGGACAACTTTAATGACCTATTTTCGTTATTAACTCCATGTTAATTTCTTTGCTCGATAGACTGCTTATTTTTCTGTTAATACGTTAATACTAAACAAATCTCGAGTAATTTATGATAAGGGCCTAAAGTCAATGGTAAATAATGACTTTAAACGTCGATTTCTCTCGAATCTAAAAACACTCTCGTGAATTTAAAGCAGCATCAGGTAGAGGAATGTTTGCTCGACTGTATGGTGTGGTTAGATATCGCAGGAATCTTGTGATTCATGGAAGATCACAAGATTAAATGATTGTTCACAATTGGCTATTAGGCCCTGAGCTTGAATTACTCGAGAATTATAGCCCGCATGATGACCGGCCCAAGTGGCACATATCAGCACAGGGGCGATAAAAACTGGGGCACACTGAGACAAAATCACGTAACATAGGTGAACTGTGTTACCTACCCTAAGTGCCGAGAGACCAACCCCTGGGATATTATACATGAACAAAATATCAAGTCGTTCGGATTGAATACGGCGGATTAACACCGCTGATTGACGAGAATTATTTTAGGCGAATCATAGGGATGATTAGTTTAACGGTAGCATTGTAAAGTGTCACAGCTTTGAGGTTTGAACAGGTTACTATCGCTGAGCTTTACTGTTTGTTAATTACCTATTGAAAATGCATGTTAGTCTAGCTAACTAATTGTAGATCTATAAAAACACTCATTTCAATATTACCAATTGCAGGGACATATTGTACAAAAATGGATCGGTAGTAGATGCAGCAATAGCTACCATGTTTTGTTCAGGTGGAAAGGAAATTATCTGTCTTGTATAAAACTGATAAATTTTCTCCTTACTAGGTCTATCAAACATGCAATCCATGGGTATTGGTGGAGGATTCATAATGAACGTTTACATCAAAAGTGAAAATAAAGGTTTGGTTATAAACTATATTAGATTTTACGTTTTGCTATTACTTTTCATAAAATTCGTTAAGTGCAAAAATTTATAATTTTTTTTGTGAGCCAAGCAAAAAGTGTGCCAAAGATACAAGCCAGAAACAAAATAAGACTGCAGTATTAGAAACTTTTACGTAAATCTAACATAATTTGTATTATACGCATATTAGAATATGGTGTTTGCAAAATCATTACAAAATTTGTCTTCCAGCTTACACTTTGGATGCACGAGAAATAACCGCCAAGGCTGCTACAAAGGATATGCACTTGCATGACCCTTCAACCACAAATGAAGGACCATTGTCTATAACTACGCCAGGTGAACTGAAAGGCTACTGGGAAGCACACACAAGATTTGGCAAGCTTTCTTGGAAAGAAATTATGGAACCAAGTTTAGATATTTGTGAAAACGGTAATGCCTATAAACACTCTAGAGTCCATAGACTACACACTTAGATTTTTTTACAGAAATCTGTAAAAGTTTGCCGAATTCTCAACAGCTGAACGTTCGGTAATCCAATTTAACGGATTTCGGTGAAATTTTACAGTTATCTGTAAAAAATTTACTGGATTTCGGTAAAATTCTACCGAAATCCGTTAAATTGGATTACCGAACGTTCAGCTGTTGAGAATCCGGTAAACTTTTGCAGATTTCTGTAAAAAAATCTAAGTGTGTAGTGGGGGTCAACCGACTGTAGGCAAACAAACTGTCAGTGCAGCTAAACGTGCATGATATCACAATTGTGAATGAACTAGGCCTATTTACGGCGTCATAATCTTTAGAATACACTAAAATAAAAGCACCCAACTTCATGTCCGCTTGTTTGTCGAATCTATAATGCCTACACACTTAGAAAATTTTACAGTATTCGGTAATTTTTTACCGAACTTTCAACAGCTGAACGTTCGGTAATCCGATTTAACGGATGTGTTATTGTTTTTACCGTAATACTGTAAAATTTCACCGAAATCCGGTAAATCGGATTACCGAACGTTCAGCTGTTGAAAGTTCGGTAAAAAATTACCGAATACTGTAAAATTTTCTAAGTGTGTATAGTAATGCCTTTTCAGACTACGGTTATAGCATGGTGCAATGGTGTTATAATAAGTATAAGTAGAAAAACGTCATCAATATAACTCTGTAACATGTTACAACTCTGTAGTCTGAACGAAGCATAGACATTGTTTATGCTTTGTTTAGACTAAAGCACTGACCAGACTGAGCAGTTATAACATGTTATAAGCCTAACTTGATGACGAATTGCTTGCTGAAATTAT
Organism: Aedes koreicus; assembly: GCA_024533555.2. NCBI lineage: Eukaryota > Metazoa > Arthropoda > Insecta > Diptera > Culicidae > Aedes > Aedes koreicus. The sequence continues at coordinate 209,257 of JAHHFK020005250.1, forward strand.
TTGACAGTCGTTATAACATGTTATAACTCTGTAGTCTGAACAAGGCATAAAAAGCTATAACATGATACAAGACTATCTTGGTGACGTTCTTATAGTTGATACTTTTTATGACACCCTTGAGTCATATTACAACTCCGCAGTCTAAACAAAGCATTAAACTGCTGTGAAGAATGGAAAACATTGCATCAGTTTCTGTTTCTTTTTCAGGTTTCGAATTATCCAAGCACATGTATGATTCATTACATACAAATTCAAATGTCAAAAAGGACAGACAATTAAAGTAAGTTTGAATTTTATTATTATCATCCCAAAGATAATCCAATGCGGAACATGACTTGGCGTTTGACAGACGTTCAAGTGTCATGAGTCCTATTGATTCCTAGATATGATATGACAGCTTAAAATGAGGAGAAGTGTTAGAATGTGTTTTATTTCTGTGCATTAGGTATTATTGGTTGGGTATTTAAAATTTTAAACAGCAGACTTTTATATATTTTTAGGGTATTTTTTGCAGTCAGTATTTACAGTATTTACCGTTTTTGTACTATGCTTTATGAAAACCCCTTCTTCTTTTCTTTCTTTAGCATTTCAAACTTATTGCTTTCACAATTCGCTTATTGCTTTCTCCCAACTTTGTGTTCTGAATGCACTTCCACAGTTATTAATTGAGAGCTTTAGATGCCAGATACCAGATGCCAGATTAGTTTGATTGTGTGGCAAGTACAATCATACCCTATGCCCAGGGAGTCGATAAATGTTCCTTAACGAAAAATTTCTAGACCAGACCGGATATCGAACCCAGCCACCTACAGCATGGTGTTGCTGCGCCTTTACCGACTGAGCTAAGGGAGGACCCTATGAAAACCCCGTGAATGCTTTGCCTAATGCACGTATAGAACATAAGAATTGATTAGCTGAATGCACGTATTTAACATTAAAAACGACATATTTTTTTAATAAAATGCGACCGTTGTCTATTTTTGCACAGTTTTATATGAATTGACACGTAAGTTTGTCGATGGTAGAATTCACTATATTTTAATGGTTCAAAACTGTCCACATAGTTAGGTCAATTGTACGGCTATTTTGATAAATATCAACAGGATTTTTTTATCAATTGCTCCACTTTTTGCAGGTACATGTATGTTGATGAAAAAACGGACAAATATTACAAGCCAGGAACTATAATAAAACCTGGTCAGCTATGTAAAACGCTCCGTTATATTTCGGAACATGGAGGGAATTCTTTATATGAAGGTGAACTTCTTCAGCAATTTGCAGACGATTTAAAAGATATGGGGAGTATCATTACCAAACAAGACCTTGAAGCGTATGAGTAAGTTAAACTGTGTGTATGGTGGACAGTTGACCATGGTAGTAAATTTATTTATTTTCAGAGTGCTCTGGAACGATTCCATTCCGATTGATATCAATGGTGACACTATGTATGTAGTTCCTCCACCTGCAAGCGGTATTCTTCTCAGCTATGTTGTTAATATTTTAAAGAACTATAAGTTTAAGCCTGAGGATCTGTCTACTGTGAAGTCTACTATAATAACATACCATCGCATAATAGAAGCATTTAAACATACTTACGGTAAACGTTCGCTGATAGGTGATCCAAGATTTGCTGATATTGAAGATGTGAGTATTGGGTAATTTATAAAAAATTAAGTCTTCACTATACTCTTAGCTCAGTTTGCTATATAAAGGGGCAAGGCCGGACTTTGTGAGGAGGAGGAGGAGGAGGAGGAGGAGGAGGAGGAGGAGGAGGGCGGTGGGCCATTGCATCTCTTCCCCAAATTGCATTTCTAATTATTCAATTCTTTATCTATCTATGACACACTCAAAGCCTCAATCCACGTTTGTGCACATTCCTTGAATTTGATCGGGAAAGCCGTAACCAATAATTGTTCAAATGCTGTTGAACTTTCTGTGTCTGGAATACTACGCTGATTAAAATCTCCATATATGGTTTCGCTTCTGGGGGAAGAATGGTCGAAATTTCTTCAGCGACATTGAACGCTTTTTCATATGAGTTCTTACGAGCACTGAGCAAAATATACAGAGAAAAACACGTGTATTTTCTCCCCCGACTTATTCACTTATATCTAAACGTGTTCTAAATCTTTACATTTTTTTTTTTTGCAGTGATGATCTCTAAATTTTAATCTGTAAAAATGGAAATTAATACACTCCCTCCTGATTTACGGTCATCGCTTAAAATATTGTAATTGTTTCCAATTATAATACTTCTTTACTTCAAACACTTACATCTCAACTTGTTTCATTTTCCAGAATTATTGAGAAGGAACAACACAAAATTTTGTGTGGATTTCTTTAATTTTAGTAGAACCGTTCATTCGATTTTTTGTACCGCTCTACCCCGGGAATAGCGTTCGGATGGTTCACAACATCGGGGTTATTAATTAACGCGCGATTACGAGGTAAAAACTACATTGATTTTCGACACATTAAAAACGGTACAAAGCAAACTGTTATGCACGTTTACATCACTGAAGAAAAACAACAAAACACAAACATATTAAAATCCATTTATGCGCATCTTCATCATCGCACAGTGACAGCTATGCTGCCGTGTGCGAGCCCTGCGCCTTTGCGCTGCTACGGTTGAACGTAGGCAAGTGAAGCGTAGCGCAATAGGGTGATCCACAACATCTCCTCTCTTAATAGAAGTCGTTCAGATCGAACCTTAGCAGCGGTTTTCGGTCCCGTGAAGAGCGCCTAGGAAGATGTACCACTGGTTGTTCCATTTCAGTAGCGGACTCGAACTCGGTCGATGTTGACGTTGTTGTTGATGATGATGACGGAGATAGGCAAAACCTCGTGACGTGGCGTGGACGTGGCACGAGGCGGCGCATTACCTAGCAAAGTGTGCTCAGGGCTAGATGCAGGCGAAGATGGACCAGTTAACGGCGTAGGCGCAACTGGTGACGGTGCCATCGTACCTGACGACTGGCTTGACAGATTCCAGGCACCCAACAGAATGTTGAGTGGCAACGAATGCTGGTGCGAGGTGGCTTTATCAGTGGATTGCTTCGGCGTCGTGTCGGCAGCAAGGCGACTCCAAAGTTGGTTGACATGCGAGCGCGTACCGTACCTGAGCGCGTACCTGACGATTGGCTTGACAGATTCCAGGCACCCAACAGAATGTTGAGTGGCAACGAATGCTGGTGCGAGGTGGCCTTCTCGGTGGATTGCTTCGGCGTCGTGTCGGTAGCAAGGCGACTCCAAAGTTGGTTGACATGCGAGCGCAGCATTCGATGATCTTCGATCCACACGATGAACATGACATCTCCGATCTTCTCGACGACGACACCTGGAGCCTACTTCCAACCGTGTCGACCACGGAGCTGGGAATATACGGGATCGTTTCGGTTGAAGGAGCTCAGTTTTTTTGCGATCGCGGTTTGTGTCGTTTGTTGGTGCTGGCATACGTACCAGCGGTGGACGCAGAAGTTCCAGACACGTACGGATTTTGCGACCGAATATGATCTCGGATGGCGTCTTCTGATCCGGCAGAGTACAGTTGGGCGTGCTTCGGTACGTTAGCAGGAAGATATCTAGTGCTTCCTGGATCGACCCTCTCCCCTCTCGGATTTTCTTCATGGCCCTTTTGAAGGTCACAAAACACAAATCGTTCCGCCTGGCCATTCTATTGATGGTGAAACGGGGCTGTCGTGAGGTGTTGGATGCCGTTGGAAGCGCAGCAATCAGCGAATTCGGCGCTAGTGGACTGGGTGCCGTTGTCACGGACTAGCGCTACGGGCATACCCAGCCGAACAAACAACCCACGCAGGATGCGGCTGGTTGCTGCAGAGGTGATGCGGGTCATTCGGATGGTCTCCGGCCACTTGAAGAACGCATCGCTAGCAAGCAAGTAGTACTCACCTTCGATCTGACCTGCGAAGGCGACGTGGACGCGTTGCCATGGAGCAGTTGGTTTAGGCCATAGCACCAGGTGAGCGTGAGGTGGTGATCTAGCTACGGACGCACACATGTTGGCATGCCTTGACGAAGTTTATGATGTTGGTATCCAAACTGGGCCAGTATACTTAGCTTTTTGCGATGGCTTTCATACGCTACATGCCCGGATGACCACGATGAAGCTGTTAGAGGCCCCGCTTCCGATGCAGCGACGGAATGACGAGTTGTTCGGCAAAGAGAATGCACACATCCACCACAGAGAGTGATTCCTGTCTGGCTTGGAACCGACGAACCTCTGACCCCTCGAGTGTAGATTGGGGCCAGCCGTTCTTGACGCATCAGCGGACTTGGCGGAGCAGCGGATCTGCATGGGTGCTTAGCGCGACGACTCTGAAATTGAGAGGCAACACTTCAACTGAATTAGAGACTACTGACCTAAGATCCTCTTCCAGGTTGGGGCTGGCGATGACGTAGTCATCTTCAGGCTTGACCTCGAAAGCACGTCTGCGTTGCCAAACTTCTCGGTGGCAGCAGCAAGTTGAGGGCGAAGCACTGAAGATGGTTTGCATTGTAGACGGGGATTCTTTTCTTGGAACCGAAGATACGAAGCAGAGGGCGATGATCAGTCTGCAGTCCGAAGAGCTTCTTGGAACTACGTAACGGCGAAGATGATGGCCAAACCTTCACGGTCAGGCTGACTGTAGCCTTGCTCTGCCTTCGTGATCGCCCTGGATGCGTGTTGGACGACTTTGACGGTACCATCGGGGAACCTGTGGTTAATGATCGCTCCGAGTCCAACGGAAGAAGCGTCAGCAGAAACAATGATCTCCCGCTTCGGATCGTAGTATGTTAGGAGAAGATCCAATGACAGGAAAATTTGCTTGAACTGATCGAACGCTTTCTGGCACTCCGGACTCATGAGAAACTTCGTGTCCGCCTTGAGGAGATTGTCGAGCAGGTAGCGTAGCATGCGCGTGTTGGGAATGAACTTGTCATAGTAGTTGATCGCCCCCAAGAACGATCGCACACCGGATGCATCTGTTGGAGGAGGCAGCTTGGAGATCACCTTGATTTTTTCCGGATCCGGGCTTAACCCGCGACTGTCGACGATGTGCCCAAAGTAACGGAATTGCTGCCTGCGAAAGTGGCCTACTCCTAATAATCGACCGGTGTGATGATGTTCAGCTTCTCTAGCCGGTTGAGCTCGCGGTCAACGGTATCATAAATAGCGTAAGCTACCGGACGCTTCGGACAGAAGACAGGTCGAACGTGTTCTTTCAGCTCCAACTTCACCTTCGTTTTGCTGCACAAGCCGAGCTGCTCGCTGAAGACTTTGGGGAAAGACGACTTGAGTGCAGCTGTCAACGCAGGCGATCCTGACACGTGGCAGCAGAAAGTGTCCATCGGCACGGACCACAGGTCGAAACTCGGATCCGAGTAACTGCTGCTCGTTCTCCATCACACGGATAAGTTCGCGTTGTAGGCTGCTTCCGATGGTGACGTCGCATTTGAATTCACCGTCGAGCGCTAATATGCTGCCACATGCCGTTCTCGCTTTTAATGTCGGCGATGATAACGCAGGACTACCAAGTTTCCGCCATATCTCCCTGCTGATTACGGTGATGTCTGAGGCGGTGTCGAGTTGCAGGCCAATATCCGTTCCGGAAAGGCTAACGGAAACAAATCTGCGTCACTGTTGCACACTGCACACGTCGACGAACACCACTTTGGCTGACACTGCTTACTTCTTGCATCTCCTTCCAGGTTTTCGAAGCTTGGCACTGTTGCAGTACCCCTCACGATGTCCGAACTGCCCACAGTCATGACATTTCTGGTTTCTGTAGCTGCAATCCCAAACGTAATGAAATACACCGCAGAACCAACAAGATGAATTTGGTTTTCTGCCGGTGTCACTGGAAGGACGTTTTGGTAACTCATGGTCATGCTTTTCATATCGCTTACCACCAAACTTACGAATTGCTTGTACTTGGTCATACAACGTGGAAGGAGATTCGATCATCACACTATCGTGTTTGAGGTTATAGAGGCGCTGACATTCCTCCGAAAGTTGCTCTAACGACACGTCGTCCCTCTCTTCAATTTTCGTGAGGAGACGGGTGCGAATCTCGACGTCGTTCTCCGATTTCAGGTCACACACGTAGACCAAGCACTTGAATTGCTCTTCTGAGAACCTGCCAAGGTCAAACTCCAAGCAAGCCTTATTTACTCTGCTAGCGATCATAACATGGTGTTCTGCGGGGGTTTTCGACTCTTCAGCTTGACAGTTGTTTGTGCGAAGCTAAACTCTTTCAGCATTTTCGGTAATATATAGCTTACGTATCTTTCATGCTCCGATACACCCAACTTTCACTATAAAAGGCTTTTGCTTCGTCGTCCAGCCTAGCAGCATCCTTCTCGGAAAGATCGTCGTATTTCGAGTACCACGCAGCGATCGTCGCGTTGGATTCAGCTTTGAACCGGAACTCCTTAATACTGCTGGGCAGCGAGTCGAGAATTTAATCCCGGTTTGGTAGCACGTTGATCGACAATGCCATAAAAGTGCTCCTGCTTTTCGTCTATTTGCTGCTGTTGAAGGAGGATATGGGCCATCGTTTGTTGGTATTGCGCTTGTTGCTACTGCATCATCTGGATGAGCAGCGCTTCGGTGTTATTTACTTGGACTTGCGTTTGGTGGTGCGGGAAAGGCGCATACTGCTGATGCTGGGCGGTAGAGACGAGAATGAACGGCTGCTGCTGCTGTGCTAAACTAACCGGAACGAACTGCTGCTGCTGCTGGAGGAGGACCGTCGACACGGAAATAAATAGCTGATTTATTACCCTCGGGAATTCAACACCATTTTGTTCGTCGTTAGTGAACGACATCACACTTCACTTTCGCTTCTTTCGGGCGGGAGACGAAATGTTGGAAGTTTTGCGGTGGAAAACTACCCTCACTCGCGATTACTTGCACCACTTTTGTACCTGCGCCACTTATTGGTGATGCAGTTGGTTAACCTTCTTTAGGTATCGGGGTCAATATGACCCAGAATGGATTTTAAAAATGCTATAACTTTCCAAAATAAGCATCTAGACGTTTGAATTTTATTGACTTTTCCTAAATCATAGAGGGGTACGTTTCTGCATTGAACTCAACATTTTTTGACATTTCTGAAGGGCTGTTAAAAAAGATTATATCAGGGATATAACCGCAAGGTTAACGTAGGACCGTGATGGCGTGTACCTTCTTATGAAATTTTCTAGATGCTGAGCCATTGCTTACGGTTGTCAGTTCAGGCTTAGTGATAAATTAATTTATATTTTCGGCTTATTTGGCCAACAGGAAACTATCATATGCTGTATTCAATACAGCATCGTAGTTTATTAAACTCCTCGTCGCTGTGAATGGCGGACGGCAAGATAGTTGGGATGATTCTTGTAATCTAGTTGTGACAAACACCGTTTTCCGCTGGAAGGTGCCCGGCTCCGGTATGGCTTCGGAAGCGCAATCGCGAGAAAACGGATGAGATAGAAAAAATCTTCGTAACAAGAGAGCGAAAAACACAACCGCTCAATCGAACTTGAATATCCCAATGAAATCAATTTGGTGCGAATCGTGTGCTTTCTATTAGCGTTGATAGCATTACCTACAATGAGGAGAAACACGAGAATGCAGTACGAAGCAAATTTCATAAGAGAGGACGGACTTCAGTTATAAAACCAGACACCGGTAAGGGACGAATAACCAATTGGATTAAGTCCCTCCTAAAACAAAAAAAAAACAGGCTCCGGCAACAAAGCAACATAAATTTGCAGCTGAGAGGGGGGCTATGGCTGTATTAAACATGGAATGAAACCTAACGAAATAAAAAGAAGCAAAAACAAAACACGTCAGTTTCAAACAGTATGATATAATCACCCTTATTATGTATTCCGTTCGAGTCGGATTTATTTCAAACGAAACTAAATTCCGCATTCTGAATTTCGGTCGACTTGACTTTTTGTATGGGAAAAGTCGAATGGATCGAAAGACAGAATGCAAAATTATGCTTCTTTCGAAATAAAGAATAAGGGTGAATAAACTGAAATAAATAATGATGGTTTGGAATTGATATTTTGTGGTCGATCAGGCAACTTTTATATTGATAACGTTACATCACATGTTTATTGCACTTTATTCAGAAATAGATTTGATATAAGAAAATTAGAGGTGGGTTATATTATACCATGGTTGCAACGGGTAACGGGGAATCAGGGTTCGATTCCGGAGAGGGAGCCTGAGAAATGGCTACCACATCCAAGGAAGGCAGCAGGCGCGTAAATTACCCAATCCCGGCACGGGGAGGTAGTGACGAGAAATAACAATATAAGACTCTTTTATGATGTCTTATAATTGGAATGAGTTGAGCATAAATCCTTCAACAAGGATCAAGTGGAGGGCAAGTCTGGTGCCAGCAGCCGCGGTAATTCCAGCTCCACTAGCGTATATTAAAATTGTTGCGGTTAAAACGTTCGAAGTTTATTCTTGTCCAACACGGGTGCTACTCCTAATATCAGGGATATAACCACGAGGTTCACGTAGGACCGTTGGTATATAGTAATAATGGTACCATTTTATTTATACATATCATAACTCATATGCTTGGTTAATATTAAAATGATTTTATTATTCTGCTTGGCCCGTCCCTTCTTATGATTTTTTAGACAAACTGAACCATTGTTCTTTCAGTTCAGCCAACTGAGACATTGCTCTTTCAGTTCAGTTCAATGAAAACAAATTTGAGTTTGGGTTTAATGAAAAATTTGTCGAATTTTCCACTTCTGAATGCCTCAAACAATCCAAAATGTACTATTTTTGATAATATGCAAAGGTTGTTCAGGATAAATCACGAACAGTTCACTGAAACACAAACTTTTGTATTGTAAAATTTAATTGGTCGTCCTGAAAAGGACGATGTTTATGATACGCCTGGGGGTGCGACACATCTAAATCCAGATTCAAGATGATCGAAAAATCTCACGCTAGCGAATCAATCTTTGAAAAATCTTGTTTCAGCTTGTGAATCTTAATCCATCTACTTGCATCGTGCTGCATCTTTATGCAGTAAATCTTTAAAATCTTAATCAAAATCTTTAAAATCTTCTTTCTATCTACTAAGCGTGCGCACATCGCACAAAAGCATAACAAAAAATATCCTGCATCTGAAATAGAGTCGCACCCCCTGTGATACGCCTAAGAATTTATTTTATATTTTATGTTTATTTGGCCAGCGACACCATAATGTGCTGTATTTATTCAATCCGGATAATAGTTTATTCAACTCCTCGTCTCTGTGAATGGCCGACGGCAAGATACTTGGAATCTAGTTGTCACAAACATCGTTTTGCGCTGGGAGGTGCCCGGCTCCGGTAGGGCTTCGGAAGCGGATTCTGCTCCCGCAGATAGTCGATTTTTACGACGCATTGCCAGGCAATTGGTCGAGCAGGGAAACTTGCAAATCTTTGCAACGTTTCCTTCTGGTTTGTAGATGAGCAAGCGTAGGCGAAAATGTGCGAGCCAGACGAGCAATCACGAGAAATCGGATGAGATAAAGAAAAACCGAGAAAAAATCTTCATAACGAGAGAGCGAAAAACTATAAGGGACAGCCCAATGAGGTTGTACGCAAAGTTGACGTAGGACTACGTAGCAATGTGTAATGAATTTTATTATTATTATTTTAAATTGCTTGTATTAGAATAGAGGCTGCATTGATCTATTGGATCAAGAAGCCTTGCCGAAAATCAGTATATAACACACAACCGGTTTATGTAGACAAAGTTAAACCGTTTGATGCATTGTCTGGTTCAACATGGTAAATAAGTTTCGTTCGTTTCGTAGAGCAACATTGAAACGTAGGTGCTGTTCTAATGGGACGATAGATCGGCATAGATAAGTAAGTATGTTAGAAAAATCTATGATTTGCTCTTTACAAATCTTTTGGCGGTGCTAGACTGCATTTAAATGTTGGTATGATGAAAGAGCAACGGCTGTGCGGGCAGTGGTGATTGTGTTGATATGGTCGATTAGCTGGAGACCTTTATCCTTATTGCGTTATAGATTGTGGAAAGTCAATTATTAATGATATTTTTGAACATTGACTTGACAGTTCCAACTGATTGAAGCAACAAGCAAAATGTTTCAAATATTCGTGATGGTCGCTATTTTTCAAATTTTCATTTTACCTCTACCCTAGCCTATGGACGTAGTCTAGGTCAAAATAGCGTGGGTGTTCGTAGACCAGCATTAGATAGTAAGTATGTGGAAAAATTCTATTGTACACTTTTAGGAAGCATTTGGTGGCTTTAAAAAGGGCCGTGTGGTTTGAATGATGATACGGACACGGTCGTATTTGCTACGATGGTTGAGAGGGTCCTGATCTTTATGGCATGAAACATAGTTGAGGACCTGTTCGAAATATGAATTTAATATACAAGAACATACAAGGTTTCTTTAAAGCCCTCTCGCGGGTCAAATTGTGCACCTTGTCGACGGCGAGAGGGCTTATCTCATGCTATAAACATGCATGTGAGACCAAGAATCTGACCAGTAGTGAAAGTATCACATATTCTGCACATTTATTTCACTGCCACGTCGTAGAACGTTTATATAAAGGCACTAACATCAGGTGTGATACTGGCGGGTTATGTCGCAATTCACTCTTTGTCTTCTTACTTTCAATCAAAGGGAAACGACTAAAAGTACACTTTTAATTTTCGTGGCAACTTATGTTGTTGTTTATCCATTTGTTTTATGGAATGAATAACCAAAATACCTGGTTTGCTTATGGTATAATAAGTGAAAGTAATTGCAAAATTTTCGAAAAAGGTGAATATTTTGATCATGGTAAATATCTGACTGTTCGAAATGAAGCACAAAGCCTCAGAAAAGTTTAACTTTAGACTGACGATGACAAGCATGTTTATTAGAGATAGGACGAAGAGGGCCCGCTTAGGAAACACCATTTGAAGCTATAGAATGAACCTTTCGTCGTGGTTTATATCAGTATGATTGGTGAGCCATATACAATATCATAGGGTCAAGGTTTTCGTCTTACCCCCTTGTAAGACACACGGTTCAAACACGGCATTTCAACCCAGCCGCGCTTCAATTCAAAGTTTGTGAATAGTGGGAGTGCGAGGCGTTGAGATTGAGTAGGAAAATGTATCCTCCAAACCAAACAATAAATAAATAGAAAGGAAAGACAAATTAAAAATATACTCGCTGGAAAAGACAGAAACGTTTTTTTTTACTAGGTTTCAGATTAGTTCGTATTTTAAATATTTTTAAATTTGGGATGGCTACTAGATCCCAAGCTTTTTAAATTTGGGATGGCTACTAAAATGTAGAAACAAGAGATTAAGCCAGATTTTTTCTTTTGGTTCTGTTGGATTTTTTGGTTTGGTTAGAGTGATTAGATTGATTAAGTTTGGTTAGGTTACAGTACAGTGATTAGAAATGTATAGTCAAAGAAACGAAAATATCACCAATAATCTCACATGCCACTCCCTGCATGCCACAAAAAAACTAAAATATCCTTTGTCCTTTTCTTTTTTATGTTACTAACTCTCTGCATGCGGTTTTGCTACCATCATGGCCGCGAACGGTTGTGAAATTCAAGCACCTGAGCAGACATCCCAGCAAGTAGTTTCGTTGCCTCAATCACAATAACAATATAAGTGTTATCTGTAAGAGGTAATGATCATATTCATTTCAGAACAAAACAACTATGGAAACACTTCGAAACCTAGGACACAGGAGCATAGGATGAGAAGTATAGCCAGGACCAAGTAAGGATATACTAAATCAAAATTATATTATTCACAAATTGCTTTAAAAAGATTTATGGTAAAACACTCACTACTAGTACCGATTAATATACAAATTAAATATTTCAGACCATTTTGTAGCAGCGCAATCTCAATCCAAAGACACTACAAACCCCTCCCCCAACCTAATCCTTATCCCCACCCATGGCGATCATGTAGCCTGCATGTGGCGAGTCAGCCTTTACCCCTCCTTCTCTATCAGCCTTGGATTGACTTGCGCTCTTACTGCCCCACCCTGTGCTGCAAAATGAAAATGAAAATGAAATTTGACAATTGTAATATGGAATCAAGTTTTGATTTGAATTTGATATTGACAAAAAAATTAATTTTTCAATTGCTATCTTTAGCTGTGTTGTTATATTCACCAATTGACTTTGACTGTTTTTGTATCGTATAGTTCAACCGTGACACATGATTCATGAGTGTGCTACACAGTTCTTGTTGTACACTCAACGAAATAAACTTTCGATATTCATAAGATTGCATTGTGATTATTTTCTATAAGAAATCAATATGAACTTCATAAATTTGCCTTATGAAATATAATAATGTTGAAAAAATAAAAATATGGAGCAACCTGGAATCGAATCTTGAACGTTGAGGTAATGGTTCCAGTGACTTGCCCACTAGTATATATCAACACTTGTATATAGGAAAGCTTAAAGGCGTACAAAAAGAACGTCGTGTGATACAAAATCCATTCATAAGTCAGTCTTATGAAATTCCAAAGCATCGTTCATAAGTTGAACCTTATGAAATTCTTAAGTTTATTTGCCTGAGTGTACATATTTTGAAGAGTGTGCGTGTATTGAAACAAATTCATTGCTTTCCTGCACACTCATACATCATAGTGGGGACTAAAAACAAAATCAAAATAAACTAAATTTGAAATCAACTTGGAGTAAATTTCTTGGTAGACTTTGTTCCAATCATATTTGAGTTTATTTTATTTTTTTATTTGTTAATTCTATATAACATTTAGAATTTGAAATAAAGCAAAAAAATATTTTCATGAGTTGATATTGTTTCGTTTGAATTAAACATTATTTTTCAAAGCTGCACGCAGAGAAATCGATATTTATTTCAAAAATAAATCGCTTTGAATTTAAAGAAAAATCTTTTTGACTCAGGGCCTAATTTCAATTTTCTGTGAATCAAATGTTAACGATATTTTTTTGTTTTTACAGTCTAGCTTCCATACGACTGGATATAGATTCCAAAATTATTTTTTATTTGATTCTAGCTTATCGTTATTTGATTCAAATATTTTTTTTTACTTCAATTACGTGCTTCTTATTAAATCAAAACAAAAACGCTTTGACTCAAAAAAAAAATTGGATTTGTTTTAAAAATAATTCTGATTGATTTTAATGATTTAATTTCAGGTTTGCTTTGAATTTCTTTATTAAATCTGTTTATCTTTACCAACGTTTAATTGTTGTTTTAAAACAATATTTATTATGTTCATAAAATTGCTGCACCTAAAAAATAATCTTTGCGTTCGTCATGTATTTTTCCTTTTCGCCAAAAATGGCTGCTTTATCAGATCTTTCACCTTCTTCCGTTCGATGAATTTCAAAGTTTTGACGGTGTACCGGTTTGCTGAAATAAGCCCAAAAATTAGAATTTTGAACACAAGTAAAATAAATTTACATACCTTGAAATGTACCGATAACTGCATCACACTGCTCGATAAAAATCTAGTCTCCTCCGACGAGTGCGTTTTGCAGTTTCCGTGTTATAAAATGGTGCGAAGAAGATACACACATGCACAAAGCAGCATACCATTTTGGAAAGATTTTATTTTCAAATCAAATGTAAATATTGTTGATTCAAATATATATATATTGTTCGATGAATTTCAAAGGTTTGACGGTGTACCGGTTTGTTGAAATAAGCCCAAAAATTAGAATTTTGAACACAAGTAAAATAAATTTACATACCTTGAAATGTACCGATAACTGCACCACACTGCTCGATAAAAATCTAATCTCCTCCGACGAGTGCATTTTGCAGTTTCCGTGTTATAAAATGGTGCGAAGAAGATACACACATGCACAAAGCATCATACCATTTTGGAAAGATTTTATTTTCAAATCAAATATAAATATAGTTGATTCATATATATATATATTTTTAAATCAACGCTGAGTGGTATTAAAAACAAATAAATATTTTTTTGATTCAACCATAATCATTTAATTGAATCAAAGCCCTCGTATATTTGATTCTAAAATGCTGTACTTCGCAGCGTGTGTAGTACGAAGAAGGAAAAATCTCGGAATAAACGGAATTTGTCCCTCTATACATAACCGCTTAGCTAAGTTTATCTATAATAAATAAGTAGTTGATACATGGGCTTCAAATGGTGAGTTGACAACTTCGAAGGAGGGTGCGACCGACCTCTCGTCCTCACAAGTTCCTACCTCACGCCTCCACGAGTCATATGATCACAAAAGACTGCCAGCTGAAACATGGAGACGCTGGTTGGCGTAGCCTGGGCAATGTTGTCAATCTGACAATAGCGAAGTGAGGGGGTGCGACCGAAGATCTTATACCTTTAAATCATATTGTATATTTTCCATTCTCATTTTATTAATAATTTCAGCACGCTTTGGAATCATCTTTGCATTCCAAAACTATGTAAGAGCATGGAGCAACATGCCAGGCATCAAAGGCGGAATTTGTATCTCAGCATTTCAGCATTCCATTTTATTTAAAATTGCACTTCTGAACTTCAACTATTATATTCATAAAAGGCTGGCATGTGCTTATACGTAATGTAGGATTATATTTTAATGTTGTGTTTGTGGTATTATGGTAAGATAAGCCAATTCTTTCAGAAAATATCCAACCGGACTCTCCAATTGCTATCTTTGAAATGTTGCTAGAACAGTATAAAGAAAAATATTACAAATATTACAGTGTCTTATAAAATAATATCTCTTATTGAAATTTTATCCTTTATATATCGAATGATCTATTCTGTTTTCAGCTTTCCCAGGACTAGTAGGATATTGATACATATTTAACTTTTATTTATTTTTCAGTAACAATCCATTCAAGTTTGAAATTTGAATAAATTAGCATTTTTGTCTATAATGATATCTTAATTTGTTGTGTACAAAATATATTATATATTAAATAACATATAACGGGGAAAGGTAGGGACCATCAGGGCACCCAAGTAAAACGATTTGGATAGGGAGCATGGGACTGCCTCCTCCCTATTGTTAACATTTCGTGGAACGAGGGCGGGCTCTTCGACCCCATCTATTGGGTTTATTCTGTCATTCGAGGGCTCGATTCTAGTGCTGTGAGTGTGAACTTGCTTTTGGAAGGAGATTCTCTTCCCTATATTCGCGGGTTTCGCGTAAGTGTCTCTGCTTACGGGCCCGCCCAAACGTTTTTGGCCCTTCATACAGGAGCTTGATGATCACAAACAATAATAGAATCCTGATCAAATCGTTTTTCAGATTATTCCACTGCTATGGAAAGTTTCCTTGCTGCAATAGATGGTAGTATTACATCATCATCATCATCATCAATAAATAAGTAGTTGATACATGATCATTTATATAATAACGCATAATAATAATATTGACTCAATTTATTTTATTAATTTGTTAGATTTTGTTTGATTGATTATGTATTATTTTATTAATTATATTGAATTATATTTAATGTATTATATAAAATCACATGTTTATTAGTTTCTCGGGAATTTGCAAATTCGAGGAAATGTTTTTTTGGGAAACGGTACATTCGGAGTTAACCCAGGAGTTTATTTTTTGTTTAATGTTAACCAAGCTCACAAAATTGGCAATTGTTTTAACTAGAATTTTTTAATTGGTAGCAAATTTTGAGCCTAAAAAATGTGTACAGGCAAAGTAAAAAGAAATGTAGTTTTTCTTTTGAAAATTTATAGATATAGATGATTAACATTAAACGCAGGAGTCCGATCAAAATTTATATAAAATTTGCAAAACGAATAGGAGGCAGTGAGTTCACTTTGGAATGCTAAATGCCATTCCAGCAGAAATATTAAGGTTTTTCTTAAGTTTAATTCCATAGTTACTACTACAGTTTTTGTATAATTTGTCATGACGACATTACAAATTCATTTTCAAGGGACTTCTCTTGCGTCTTCTTAAGTAACATACCAAATCCGCGTTGCAACGGAAATACCATCACCTTGAAGAAGAATAATTTAATTCAGCTGTTGGCACCGGTTCTTAATCAAATCACGTAGTCGTCATGCTGTCCGTATTCTAATCTTTCTTATTGTCTATATTTTCACAATTCACAATATCCTTGACAGATTTCATCGCAGTGCTTTTGTGTTCCTTCTTCTACTATTTGTACACATCTTGTAGCTCTTCGTTTGTATAATCACTGGTATGCACCTGTAAAAGAATTAACCTTGATAGTTTTAAGAATAATCATTGGATCACAGCAAGAAAAACAACGATAACATCAACGCATAGCATAAAACATCATTTTGACTGAGAGCAGCACAATTCACTCCACTCCACTTCACCGGTAATTTGCTAACCACCGCCCAACGGTACATTCGTCGCAGAAAATCGTACTTGCCGCAGTACTTTCTCCGACTCTCTTAATTTGCTCTTTGATTTTCTACAAAAACGGTTAACATCAACCATTAATGACACGTAATATAATAAATAAAAATTACTTACAACTTCAAAAGCGCATAGTTTCTGGCCCAACACTTTTTCTCCACCAGCTTGATTTTGATTTTCTTAGAACTATCAAAAAAAACATTTGCCTTCTTCTTTTTGCTCCACTGCACAACTCCACAGCTCACCGTAATCCACCTTACGATGGCCTGATGAGTTGCATGATGGTTGCATGTGAGCACGCAGAGAAAATTGACCTCTTTGAATTAAAAAAAAAATTATTGAAATGTTTTGTAACTTCAAATATTTAAAGTTTTGTCTTCCATACTTTTTTTTTGTAGCTTCATCACTCTCATAAGTCAAATTTGTCACCTTGTGGACAAGAATTTGACCAGTAGTGAAAGTATCACATTTGACCAGTAGTGACTTCTTACTATCATTCAAAGGGAAACGACTAAAAGTGCACTTTTCATTTTATTGACAACTTAACAACATAACATTCATCCTTTTTTATGGAAAGAATAACCGAAATACTTGTTTTGCTCAAGGTATAATAACTTAATGTAATTGCAACATTTTCGAAAGGGGTGAATGGGGGTTGCTAGTCTTTCTTCTTATTTTATCGTTACCTTTCCATGTAGTTTATAGCATGTATCCTCCATACCAGACAATAAATAAATAGAAAAAAAAACTTGATAGGAAATAGAATTGTTCTTTTCCAAGTGTCAGATTATTTAGTCAGTGATTTGAAATATTGTTAAATTTGGGATGGGGATGGTAACTAGATCCAAAGCTAGAGAGTAGGCTAGAATTGAAAATGTTGTTGTCTAAATCTAATCCAGTATTTTTTTTTTTTTTTAATCCTTTTTGATTCAAACATCATTACTTCTGGTTGGTGCTGTTCAAGTTTGGTTAGGTTAGGAATTTGGAATTCTTAGTCAGAGGAACGAAAATATCGTCGTGAAAATATCACCAATAATCTCTCACCTACGCCCTGCATGCCATAAAATACTAACACCTTAATTTCTTTTCTTTTTGTATTGACTTCATGGTCGAAAACGACTGTGAAATGGATCGATTGAAGTGCGAAGGACCTGCTCAGCCCTAGGCTACATGCCGTTTTGAAAAGGAAGTGATCATATCAATTTCAAGAAAAAGTACCTGTGGAGCATCCTCGAAAAAATCAAAGACAGCACACAAAGATAAGTATATA
The DNA here is from genome assembly GCA_024533555.2 of Aedes koreicus. NCBI lineage: Eukaryota > Metazoa > Arthropoda > Insecta > Diptera > Culicidae > Aedes > Aedes koreicus. Next base: position 226,922 of record JAHHFK020005250.1, read on the forward strand.
CGAAATCAAAACTGTCCAACTATCAAAAACATTCATCTTACTTAAGATCAAAAAGTTATATTAGAGTCACTACCAGTTTCAAATCACAAACAAATTAAACATTTCAGATCATTTTGTAGCAACGCGGCCATCTCAATCCAAAAAACACAAACCCCTTACCCCAACCTAATCCTTATCACCTCCCATGGCGTTCAAGTAGTCCGTATAGACCAGTTCGCCATTACCCCTCCCTAACCCTCGGCTTTGGATTGACTTGCGCTATCATTGCCCCACCAAACGTTGCAAAATGAAAAAAAAAAAAAATGAAATATGTACGTTATTTAGTATTTCAGTACAACATCGTATTATTTTCATCATTGTATATTAATAAAATCAGATGAAAATTATTATTAATAAAAATAAATAATAATAGTTAAATTTTAGCTGCTTCAAGGTTACAAGGACATTAATTCCAGATAGTATAGCAATTTCTCTTACATTGTAGCTAAAGGTTCTTTTCTATCAATTTTGATCATTGGATATTATTCAAATTAATAAATTCCCTTCAACTCTGCTGATAATGTATATCCATGTGTCATAAATACATACATATTTTTTATTGTTTGGGTTATAATTAAAGGTTTTACATTCCGGAGTTACATTCATCTACCAATGATTGAGCTGTAGTGAGGCACCAAGCATCATATTATTATCATATTCCTATCATTGTTTAAGTTATAATATGTAGAGGGTGTGAGCGTCGGAGCGGTAGGAACTGCAGTTAGAACATATGAAGAACAATGTACTTTTGAAGATGCTCCGAGGAGTGGTCGGAAACCCGGTTCTGTGAGTCCTGCTATTGATAAGAAGATTAGGAATGCCTATAAGCAGAAACCATCGGCTTCCGTTCGAGATGTGGCGAAAAAGAAAGGGACCTCGACGTCTTATGTGATCCGCGCATAAGAACGATTTGGAGTCCAGACATACCGGAAGCAGAAGAAACCCAAAAGGAACTCAAATCAGGCCGCGTCTGTGAAACCGAGAGCCCGGAAACTATATGATACAATTTTGTGTAAAAATTTTGGGTGAATAATCATGGACGATGAAACGTATGTGAAATTAGATTATAAAACCCTTCTCGGACCACAATAATTCTCTGTATGCAAGGCCAGGGATATCCCCGAAACGGAGAAGGTCATCTTCACCGAAAAATTTGGCAGAAAGGTGATAGTTATGCAGGCAATATGCGAATGCAGCAAAATATCTAGCCCGTACGTAACATCGGAGACAATGAACATCCAGAAATACATCAAGGAATGCCTCCAGAAGCATTTATTGCCGATGATTAAGCAGCATGATGCTCCAGTCATATTTTGGCCTCATTTGGCATCATGTCTTTACGCCATTTGGCATCATGTCTTTAGGGTGGTACAAAAGTCAAATGTTTGTTTCGTGCCGAAAGACATGAATCCGCCAAATTGCTCGGAGGCACGGGCAAAACTTTCTGGGCTTTGACCAAAGCAAAGCTACGGAAATTTGCAAGCCAGCGGATGACATCGAAAAATTTAAAAAAGGATTGGACAAAAATGCAGAACTTTGCAGACACTTATGAGTCAAAATTTTGATTGAAAAATGTTATGTAAAACACCAGTTCTGATATAATTTGACAAATAAAATGTGTCAAATCTTAAAAAACAACACTTTTTTGTTAGTTTGAATGTGTGTTTATAATTTCTGAAACAGTCTATAAGCTTATTTTCTCTATAATTTATCAATCATATTGATCCTATAAACAAAGATACCAGAATACCAGACACCAATGGGAATGATTTCCTACTTCCAAGTAACATCTGTAGGTTCTCTGTGCAACTTCAGCTGACTTCGAAATCACGGAACAGCAACTCACAACTGGTCAGTATGTTCATGCTCATGCTCAACTTTGATATTTTAAAGCTTGAGCCATTTAATAGCTGGAAGCATTGTTTATTTTATGGCAGCGCTCCTAGTGATCGGATCTGGCTGTTTTTGCTGCGTCGTTTTCGCGAAAAAAAAAATCAAGCAATAATTCGTAATTTAACGTGAACTAACAGTGAAATCAAAAAATCTCCGCGTGCACTGTGTAAGCCGTAGTGAATACAATCGATTCCCTCTCGAAATGTGTGAGTGTCGGTAGTACTTTTCCGTTTTGTTTTTTGTTTTTGTGCTTCGCCCCGCACCCGGACGAAGAGTTACATCAGTTTAGTTTTGGTTATTAGTGGTAATATTGTGACACTCGGGCATAAATTATTAGATTAGAGTGTTTTTTCGCTTTGTCACGAGTGAATCGATGATTATTAACAGTTTTGAAGCTCGATATAGAGTCGCCTCATAGCGGGGATTTGCATTAATGGCAGAGTGTGGCGTGAAAAAAAAGAAGACTAGTGCAATGTAGAGAACGGCCATTTGCTGGTCAGAAGCAGCAAACGAAAACAATGCGCATGGGCGGGCGAAAAGCTTGCACATAATTTAAGGTGCATTCACCACGGGGTGTACAGTGTTTTGTTATGCAGGTTGCATATCTAGCGGGCGGTTTAGCTACGTTAATTTTTGCGCATATTTAATCGCGAGTGCATAAAATTAATGACGAATCAAAGTCGAAAATTTTTATTTTTACGAATGAACAAGATAGTGTGATTGAGGAGGTGGACATGGGTGAGATCTATTTGATTAAAACTATATGGCAATTTTCTTATTTTCCAATAATACTAAATACGTGCCAGGTTTGGAAATTTAAAATTTCCAAATCTGGAAGTGTGTTGCAGTGCCCTTATCCAAATGATATCGGTAATGTTTACATGCGGGGCATATTGTATGTGAAAGTAACCTCGGAATGGGCGTGACTCTCCAGACATTCTGATATGGGTTGCTGGATCTGCAGTAGAGCTATCACTTTCTATCTCCCGGATTAAGGCAGCTTCCAATGATCACTTGTAGGATTGTTGTAAAATGATTTCTTCCATAATACCATTGCCGGCCGATGGGTGTTAGATTGCACACACACACACTCACACTCTCCACACACACACACACACACACACACACACACACACACACACACACACACACACACACACACACACACACACACACACACAATGTTCACTTGATTTGCTTGGTACCACTCCATCACAGTTTTAGCATAGTGGCATGATGCCAAATCGGGCCAGAACAAAGGTTTTTCTTTGTGACTTTTGATGAAGGGTAGCAATCGCTTCTGCAGACACTCTTTCTGATAGATCTCCTTGTTGATTGTGCCTTTAGTGACGATAGATTTACTCTTTTTGCCACACGTGCAAATTGCTTGCCACACAAGGTATTTTTTGGGAAATTTCGATGCCTTCTTCGTTCTAAAATGCTCAGCTGTAGCATTTCTGGCCATAGCAGAATAAAAAGCCAGCCCTAGAAGCTGCTTGAAATCCTCCAGGACATAAGTTTCATCGTCCATAACAACGCATAAAAACTTCGTCAAATATTCGCAGTACAAACGTCGAGCCCGTGATTTTGCTGCCATGTTCTGTTTGTCGTTGCGATTTGGAACTGTTTTTACTTTATACGACTTAAGTCCCAAAGGCTGTTTTGATTTTTGCACAAAACCAGGCGACATCCTTATTTTACGAGCCACCGTTCGAATGGAGAGATTTGGGTTTTTCGTTAATATCCTTTTCACCTTTCGGCCCACGACAGGATCAGCGCGTCCAATGTTTTTGTCACTTCTCAGTTTTCTCTCCACAGTCAAACGTTCCGAAAATTGTTTGAGCACATCGTGAACAGTGGATTTAGGCAAATCCAATGTTTTGCAAGGTCCCGTATTGACAAGTCAGGATTTGCCGTACGCCCGTACAAAGTTCGCTCGGGCACTTGTCTTTCTGCGCCATCTGGAATACTAAACATGAAATGTAATCATCGATCACAGTCTTTTTCATCATAGACTCTCAGCTATACCACAGTGAAAATTTTCATTCCTACGTGCAATATTTCAAAAGTTACAATGATTTGAAGGTGTCCGGATTAATGTGGATACAGGCCTTATGTATCGATATAATCTACAAATATATCAATATCATGACCATATACATCTATATATTTATCTATATCATCTACATATATTTCGAAATCATCTTCATCATATCGTGATATGACTACCAACTGGATCATACATGTTTCGCTTCAAATTTGATAAATTTGCCACGAAGTTGGCATAGCACACGACTGTATTAAAAATAGCTGTCCAGCCAGCCTCTCGCTAGCGACAGCTGCTGAACCATCATTCTGGCTGGTTGTTCGCCCGCGTACCCTCGTGCAGGGTACATGCAACCGCCAGCTGCCAGAGCAGTACTGGCCCATTGCCGCTCTGAACAGCTCCATGGCTGCCGAGCGAATGAAGAAAATTTGAAGGTGTCCCCATTTTATATCGTGCACTGCTGCATGTGAGACGTTCCTTACTTAAATTTGAAGTCTGTGATAGGAAAGTACTGTGCATTTAGTAAATTTGCTTTGAAAAATCGGCATTATAAGACATAACCTTATATTTGCGTTAATTTCAAAAGTTGAATGTTAAAAATCATTATTGATTTCGAAGCGTATAAAATGTCCCGATCGATTGGTGCAAAGATTCTGAAAATCGGTCATAAAATGAATTAGTTATCAACGTTCAAAACCAACATATTTTTCGTGACGCTCAAAATTTTCGCAATTCGAACATGTACCCCAGTATTGAAAACACAGACGTAGTCCTACGTCAAAACACAACCGTACGTGCCGCTCAATCAAACTTGAATATCCCTATGAAATCAGTTTGATTCGAATCGTGTGCTTTATACCAATGTTGATAGCATTGCCTCGAAAGAACAGAGGCAAGAACATGCAGTACAAAGCAAATTTCATAAGAGGGGACGGGCTTCAGTTTTAAAACCAGACACCGGCAACAAAGCAAAATAAATTTGCATCTGAGGGGTGCGGCTATGGCTGTATTAAACATGAAATGAAACCTAGTGAAATAAAAAGAAGAAGACAATTTGAACCATTTGTTATCCGTTTTTGAGAACCCGGGAAGGGAAAACCATATTTTCAACCTGTTCGTATGCAATATTGTATGGGAGTAAAAGTAGGTTATTTTTAAGTAACAAGTTGAACTACTTATACAAATAGCACATAATTGAAATTTTAATCCAAAATATTTGTGAGTTTTTCTGATCAAATGGTGTAAAAACAAAGTCATTCTGTTCAGTCAAACGAAAGTTATTAGCGTTCAAAAACCTTTCATTTTTGCGTAACGCTCTCATTTTTCAAAATTTTGAAATTACACCCAGTATAGAAAAGAGAAACGTAGTCCTACGTTAAAAAGTTACGAATAAGATGTTTAGAGTCACATTGACCCGGATTTCAAACGCACATTGTGGAAACAATATATGAGAATATTTTAAAGTTTTTGCAGTCAAGATGCTGATAAGAGTCCCAATTTTCAGTTTCTGGTGAGTACGGCAAGTTTTGACCCGATTGACCACAGAAAATCTGTGCCCGAAGAGGACATGTTTGGCCACGATCCGTAAGGCGACGACAGAAACAAATTCTCATCGGAACATGCTTTTCGACGGCTCAAATCTCATGATTTTTCATGAATAGTCTACTTCTAGCCGTGAAATGGACCAATGACTATATTGGTTATTACGGGATAATCCGAATGCCCCGGGGGAGCCCTTTAGGATGGGGACAAATACGAATTTTCGCCGAAACATGCCTTTCGACGGCTCAAGCTTTATGATTTTTTACAAGTAGTCTACTTCTAGCCTAATAATGGCCCAATAAATATATTGGCAATTCCGGGACAATTCGGATGCCTCGGGGAACCTTTTAGGAGGGGACACATACGGTTTTTTGCCGAATCATGCCTTTCAACGGTTCAAAGTTCATGATTTTTCATGAATAGTCTACTTCTATCCTTGAAATTGACCAATTCGCCATTTTGAGACATATTCGCTATTTCGAGACAATCCAGATACGATGGAGGAACCCTTAAGGAGGAGACAAATGCGGATTTCCATCGAAACATGCCTTTTGACGATTCAAACTTCATGATTTTTGTTGAGTTGTCTACTTCTAGCCTTGAAATGGAACCCGGATGCCCTGGAAGAGCCATTTAGGAGGAGACATATACAGATTTTTGCCGAAACATGCCTTTCGACGGCTCAAGCTTCATGATTTTTCATGAGTAGTATGCGTTCAGCCTCACTCTACTACAATAGATCAAATTACTAGTCCCGACCAGAGGAAAAAAAATACGTTCAGCCTTGAAATGGACCAATGATCATATTCGCCATTCTGGGACAATCCACATGGCCCGGGGGATCATTTTATACCTTTCGACCGCTCAAACTTCATGACTTTTTGAAAACAATCTATTTCTAGTCATTAAATGGACGAATGCCTGTATTAACCATTCCGGGACAACCCAGATACTCCGAGGGAATCCTTCAGGAGGCAAGTACAGATTTTCACCCAAAACATGTCGATGTTACTAATTTTCGACCATGCATGAAGATATTGACAGAGTAGCTATGGTCACTCATTGAATTCATGAGTCATTGACAAAGGAAACCATGTTAATATCACATCTTGTTAATGTCCAACATGTACTGTTTTCATTAAATTGGTAAAAAAATTAAACAAATTCAGTTAAATATATCCATGGAGCGGGCAAAGTTAATGAGCTTAGCCCAACTAATAAAAGTGAATAAGCATTGAGTTCCTCAACTGTAGTGTATGCGTCACTGCTGACAGATGAGTAAAGGGTGTCCACGATGAAATTGCCACACTATGAAATTGCTCTAACTTTTTAACCGTTGGGTAGAATTTAATGAAAATTTGGGTGGATTTAGTTCATAGTGCATTATTTACATCCTGCAAGTTTTAAAGTCCTGTGATCAAAACTCGCGGAAATGGAGTCGAAAGAACAGCTCGTGTTTGATAAAATCTTGCGCATTCATCACGAGAACAAGGATCTCTCGCATCGTTCCATCGCTAAAACGTTGGGAATCGCGAATTCCACGGTGTCGCGAGTGATTAAGCGGTTCGAGGAACGGTTGACCACCGATCGGAAGCCCAGAAGTGAAGGAAAAAGTATTCCGTACAACACCAAAAATCACAACCGCGTAGTTGGGGCCTTCAACCGAAATCCGAACGCCTCCGTTCGGGATGTGGCTAAGAAGCTGCACCTAAGCCGAAGTTTTGTCCAGAAGGCCAAAACTAAGGCTGGGCTTCGAACGTTCAAGGTACAAAAGGCCCCTAATCGCGACGAGAAGCAGAACAAGTCCGCCAAAACCCGTGCCAGGAAGTTGTACCTCAACATGCTGACGAAAGTTGAATGCTGCATCATGGACGACGAAACATATGTGAAGGCCGACTTCAAACAGATCCCCGGCAACCTGTTTTTCACGGCCAAGGATAAGTTCAGCGTTCCGGAGCATGTCCGCACTCAGAAGATGTCCAAATTTGCGAAGGAATTCCTGGTTTGGCAAGCCATCTGCACGTGCGGGAAGCGGAGTGCACCTTTCGTGACCCAGGACACGATGAACGGACAGGTGTACATAAAAGAGTGCCTCCAGAAGCGGCTGCTTCCTCTCCTGAAGGCCCACAACGTCCCAACAATCTTCTGGCCGGATTTGGCCTCATGCCACTACTCCAAGGACGTGCTGAAGTGGTATGCGGACAATAAGGTCAATTTCGTGCCGAAAATGTTCAACCCTCCCAACACTCCGGAGCTCCGCCCCATCGAGAAGTACTGGGCGATTATGAAGCAGCACCTTCTTAAACGACCTAAGGTAGTGAAGACAGTCGAGGAACTGAAGAAAGTATGGGTTTACATGCACAGGTTGTGCAGAATCTTATGGCCGGGGTTAAGGCCAAGGTGGGGGCATTTACGTATGGACTGTAAATAAAATACGAGTAAAATGGTAAAATGAAGTTTAATAGTTATTTCTCAATCCCTGAAAATTTGATGGCAATCGGATGAAAACTGGAATTTTGCGAATCAATTTTGTGTGTGGCAATTTCATCGTGGACACCCTTTAAAAATGATGAACTAAGAAATCTATGTCAATTGGATGAGTTTTTCTTTGATTTTGAAAACTCACGAATTCTATTACCGTGCTGTTTACCGAACTTGCCAGATTTCGGTAATTTCGGTAACCAGTTCGGTAATGAAGTTCGTGAGCTTCCAGAAACAGCAAAACGTCTCACATAGCTTTGACATAGCTTTATACTATTTTTACTTATTTATAAGCACGTTGGGACGTTTTAAAATATTTCAATGTGATCTGAGAACTACAATAGAAAACCAATCAAATTCACCAGTAATCAGCCCTAGGTGTCACAAGGTTCTCGTCTTGGCCCATTACTATTTATTATAATGCTGATTTTTAGCCATCTGATTGAACCCACTGCTGAGTTGGCCCCACACCCTAGGCTGACGACATAAAACATGAAGTTAGCGCCTAGGCTTCATGTTTTCACAGCATATTTACATGTTTGCTGTCCCTACACAAATATAGCCACTACAGCGGTTCAAAAAAAGTTGGCAACTTCAGCCTTACGCTACATTTTTTCACTACGATATTTTTTGCCAAATTTACCATTCTTCCTCCTGTTTTCTACTTTTTACATCAGGTTCATCAGTTTAGCATGTACAATTAACGTTTTAGTTGTGGTTCATTTTCCGAAGATCGAAATGATCAAAACAAAAGATGATCATTCTGATTTTTCTCAGGGTAACAGGATCAATTTAAAAAATCGAAAATCGACATCAAATGGGTCGACCTTGTAGAGATCAATCCAAGATCACCTAGTTCGTATGTTAATAAAGGCAACTGTCATTGGTCTCCCCCCCTGGGGCATTTGGATTGTCCCGTAATGGCCAATATGGTTATTGGTCCATTTCACGGCTAGAAGTAGACTATTCATGAAAAATCACGAAGTTTGAGCCGTCGCCAGGCATGTTTCGGCGAAAAACCGTTATTCGTCACAAGATGTTAACACCCAAGGAAGGTTAACCAAGTCAGTGGTGAAATTGTAGCCAGCTGGTTGGCGCGTCCACGAGGTGCTTGTGGTTGATTTAGTTGGCAGCTATCACCGGTAAGGCGCTAGTTGAACTAATTGACAGTCATCTTTCGGTAAGACAGCTGAGTGCTATGAACAGTATAAGCCAGCCACCATCATCATCGCTAAGACCATCCCCACCGGTGGGTTCGTATCTGGGTAATATTTTGATGACAGAGAGTGTTCCTATTTTGTTTTAGCCACACACTTTCGCACCGGTCGTTCATAAAAAGGTAACAAAATAAGACTCAAATTTATTCTCGCACCGGTTCCGTTTCGCTAAATATTTCGTGCACTGTATAGTTTGAATACTCTTCCGTACAGGTTTTCGACGTACTGGTTTGTCCCAAAGATTGAAAACATCCAGCCAAGCCCTGCAAATCACTTCGTTGTCTTGTTGCGTCCAATTCCTACCACGGGGTTTTGATGCACTAATTTTTTCACAACATTTCATAATAAACGTTAAATTGCCAAATAACACTTTAAAAACAAATCGGAAACACTCAAATTGAAATGAAAGTCTTCCAGATGAAGATATTGTTTTAACGTTTCAACTTATTTTGCTTATTTTTCTTCAAATAGCAACGCTCGGCTCGGTTGGGTCGGGTTGTCAAATTTACGAACCGACTGCTCACCGACCGAGCGAATTGTCATTTTCCAACCCGGTTACCAACCACCGGTGCGGTGTCGAGTTGTCAAACAGGGTAACAATTTGCCGATATTACCGTATTGGTGCGGTTGGTCTAATGTGTGCAGAAAATGCATTAATTAGCATCATTAGCATGACCAGTTACCAGTAATTAACAGATAATTAATATCAATATTCTGCTAACAACTGTTGCAAATATGACGTTAATATTGCTGGCTAATGAATTGTGGCACAATATTAATAAAGATGTGAGTGGGCCATACGACAGGTCCAAAAAAGATCGATCAAACATGGATTATTGGAAATCCGTCCTTTTTTGGGAGACCAATTTGATTTTCACACCTGAAGAGTTTGTTTGATTGGAATATATCTAACATATCTTTCCAAATTCATGTCAATTGGCAGCCTGCGGTGGCCGAAATAGTTTCAACTTTCACTTCGTAGCATACCTTAAATCTTGTGTACAATTTCAAACACAGCTCGGAAATTTAAACGGTCTCTATATTATTCCGAAGCGCAAGCTTATAGCAAGAGCAGCAAACAATACCATAGCATAATAGAAGTTTTACAAATGGCGACTGGCACAACATATTTAGAACAAAAACGAAAGGGTGAGTTGTGTCAGTGACATAACTGCAAAGTTGACGTAGGACTGCTTGTTGATGTGAACAAATTGATGTTATGGAATTAATAAATTTCTACTATATTTTATTCAGTCTAAATAACTATGAAACCCTATGCTATCAGTGTGTGAGGCTTTACTATTGTTTATCCACGAAAATTTATAGAAACTGCAGTTCGGCTCGAATTAACTGTTAATAACGTTTTGTTTGTTGAATGTCCAACGTGCTTGTAAGTGTTAAATGGATCCTGTGTTTACGGAGGGCACATGGTTCGCGGATGAAATTTTCTCCTCAGTATTCTTAGGCTGCAAGACGGCCTGGGTGTTTGGCAGCACGTAATACTACATACTACGTAAAAATGTCGGCCATTTTCTCCGGGAGGCGGCGTTTCAAGCAACACCATGTTGAGTCGGTGCATGTAATGAAGATTTCGATGACTTAAGAGAAATTTCGATCAAACACACTCTTTAGTAAGTCATCCTGAAAAGGACGGATTTTAGTTGTTTACGGAGGGAACACGGTCACGATTGAAATTTTCTTCTCGGTCTGGGTGGGCTGCAAGACGGCCTGGGGGTTTAGCAGCACGTAAGGGAAGGTCCATTAATTATGTCACGCATTAAGGGGGGGAGGGGGGATTTGCGAAAACGTGACAATCCAAACAAAAAAAATTGAAGGTCCATACGAAAAACGCGACAAGGGAGGGGGGGGGATTAGCATTAAAAAAAAGTCACTTTTTGTGTGACATAATTAATGGACGTTCCCTAATACTACAATCTACGTAAATTGTTTGGCCATTTTCTCCGGGAGGCGGCGTTTCAAGCAACGCCATGTTGAGCCGGTGCGTGTCATGAAGATTTCGATGACTCAAGAGAAATTTCAATTTAGCATACTCCAGTGCGTCGTCCTGAAAAGGACGGATTCTAGTTGTTTTCGGAGGGAACAAGGCTCACGATTGAAATTTTCTTCTCGGAATGCGTGGGCTACAGGACGGCCTGGGTGTTTGGCAGCACGTAATACTACAAACAACGTAAACATTTTGGCCATTTCTCCGTTCGCGGCTTTTTAAGCAACGCTATGTTGAGCCGGTGCGTGGTAATGAAAATTTCGATGAGCTCAAGATAAATTTCAATCAAACATACTCGTTAGTTGGCAAATTCATTTGGTCGTCCTGAAAAGGACGGATTTTAGTTGTTTACGGAGGGCACACGGTTCACGACTGAAATTTTCTTCTCAGTCTTCTTGGGCTGCAGGACGACCTGAGTATTTGGCAGCACACCACCCTGTGAAATGGTCAAACCGGAAAAGTTTATTCAGCTCCTCGTCATTGCGGACGGCCAGCTGCAGGTGGCGTGGGATGATTCTAGTCTTCTTATTATCACAGGCACTTCAGTAATCAGGTACTCCATCACCACAGCAAGGTAGACGGGGCCACCGGCAACAACGCGCTCGGCGTAGTTGCCCTTTCAGCAGACGGTTAATGCGCTTGCCTTTACGGATGCACAGCGAGAACTAGTGGTTGGTCAGACGTTACCACATATTTTACTATCGCTGGCACGTTAACTAAGGCAGTATTAACCAGCCTTGGTGAAAACACCAAACCGTTTTGCACGAGAGCCGAACTTGACTGCAAACACACCACCATATGGCTATAATTTACCACTTCAGTTTCGTACTTATAGATGAACCCGCAACGCAATGGAGGAGACACGAGTGTACACGCTCGTGTTTTGCTTATAGGTTTGTTTTCTTGGCCGTTGAATGACGGGCGCATAAGTTGATTGAGTATAACAAGCACGGCATGGGTAGAAATAAAATAAATTAACCACGCGTGTATTCCGCAATCGGACACAATCGGAAAAACTCGGCTGTGGTGTTTGCCGAATCATCATACACGGTGTCTGAAGCCAAAACACGAGCACTGGCATTGGTGTTGTACCAACCGCGTGGCGTGTAAGTCTGGAAGCACGAAGTCAAAGTGGTGAATTCAATACTAGTGCGTGTGCGTGGTAAAAAATAGCTCGGCGTGCAGTGTAGTGTTTGGACATGGCTGGTATTAACCAATCAGAGCCTGGCGCAAATATGATGTCATTTTCGACCAAAGGCTTCGACCAAAAGCTTTTCGACCAAAGGCTAGAAATTTTTCGTTAAAGTACTTTTTTATTAGTTTAAACAAATGCAATGAATTTAGTTAGCAACAGGGATCCAGCTTTGATGTTCTTCCTTTCGAATGAAATACTTATCGTGAAATTTCTGTGGGCCAGAGAGGAGATATAATTGTTCAAAATCTCCAAACCTTTACGTAAATTTTAGAACGGCGCCCCTATACATTAGACATTGCTACGTAGTCCCACGTCATCTTTGCGTTCAACCGCAAAGGGCTGTTACTTAGAGTTTTTGATCCTTGTGTTCTAGAAAGTTAAGGGGCAATTGGTCGGTAAAAAACTAACAAAGCTACTGGTGTTGATCGACTCCCAATCAGGCTATTAAAATACGGTGGTGAAGCACTGGCAAGTTCGCTGCAATGGGTAATTACCAAGATTTGGGAGGATGAGTGATTACTGGAGGATTGGATGGAGCGTAACCGGTTATGATGACATCGATCACGCAGTTTGGTATTGCCCGGATAATGATGCCGCCAGAGCACGACTATTGGATACCCTAGTGGCACAATGTAGACAACCCTTCCGCGAGGAAAGAGATGTTTTGGGAATGCGTGGTCTCCCCTACAAGCAAGCGACCTATTAATTTCTTTGTTTGCCTGATCTTAATGTGTAACGTCATCACCCCCCTCCCCTCCACGCTAGTAAACTCCCAGCCATTTGTCCCAGCTATACTTTCCTCTTGTTTCCGTGCTACTTGTACCTGCCCAGCAAGCTATTAATCAGCCATCTGCGCCTAACTCCTGAAAGGGGCTATAGGAATTGAGGACTTGATTGCAGCCGTAGCCATGAGCAGCAATTATAAACTTAAATAACTTACCTGCCTAGTCCCTTCCAAGCGATAATGTGATCAATTAACCTCGAGCCAGCCACTTGTGCCCTACTTACTTACACCATAAAGTAAATCATTGTAGATAACAAAATTGAATATCGGCTCCGCAAAGTGTCACACACGTCTGAATCTTACAAATAAACGAACTAAGTAAAAAAAAACAAAAAAAAAGGATTGGATGGAAGATTTTATGTGTCCCATTTATAAAAAAGGTGACACCATTGCGCTGAACTGGCCGACTTGACGTGCCGCAAGGGCTCAGTAGGGATCAAGACCCGAAGCTAAGAATCAGTTCCATTGTGGTTATATCACATTTATTAGCAGAGCAGCACATCGAAATTTAGGTTGATTATTCTTTATATGCTGTACAATCTCAGATCATCTATGGATATCCCAAGTTTTGTTAAATAATTTTAAATCAATTTTTTTTCTCGTGGCTATGATACATTATCTAAGCTTTCAGGTTCATGGTGGATGCGCGGGTCCGTATACAATTGCAGCAGGACCACAATCTGCAGACATGTAACTACAAATGAAATTATTATCATTTTATATTATAACATCCATTCACTACGTTTTGTATGCTATTTTATAAGTCATTTTCAGCTTCGAATTTATGCATCCTTGTCAGTTATAGCTCATCTAACCTACGTTATGTATTTGAAAAGATAGGAAGGTTTTTAATGTTTTTTTTTTTAGAAAGGATCATATTCGAAAAATTCTACTTAAAAACAAGCTCTTTCCTTCTTCATCAAAAATATATATTAATTCAAAACCTAACAGTTTACAATCATTCATTTCCCATTTCACAGACATAAAGAATCATTTATGGGTCCCGATGAACAAGAGCTATCGAAAAATTCATTTTTTAAATTTTTTTATTTTAGTTTTTTAAAGATTTAGTTTCTGGATTCATACTCATATGAAATGTATTTCGCCTTATTGTTAGCTGTTTTCAGTTTTTCCAATATTATTATGATATTAATACACATCTAATTTTTATTTTCAGTAACATACCAGTAGATATCAGATATATCTTGTACCCACGTTTATTATGTTCTCTGACTATTATTGTGAAAACAAATTCTAATCTTAGTAGATCTTAATCCAATAGAAACTGCAACAGTGGAAGCCTTTCGATGAGTGAATGGTGAGCTTAGTTACGGATATATGTATTCTACTATAGATTACTAGCCTGCTGGTATTTTTATTTTATATTATGACGTCAGGTTATTATTTTATGTTATTAAATTGAATGATGTGACATAATGGCATTTAAATTCATTTCATTAAAATCACTATTTCCGATGAGACTCACTACAAAAAATATTGCAAGGAAACGGAACAGCACATCGAAATTTTAGGTTTACTATTCTATTGCTATATAATTTCAGATCATCCATGGATATCCCAAGTTTTATGAGATAATTTTAAATAAATTTTTTTTCTTGCAGCTACATTGTCTAAACTTTTAGGTCCACAAATGGAATTGTAATTATCATTCTTATATTCATTCACTATATTATTTGTCATTGTAATATTCAGTCATTATATTTTTATAATTATAATATTAAGTCACTATATTTCAAATATGAAATATGAAATAAAAAGTTATATGAAATTAAATATATATTGGGAAGGGAGGGAGCAACAGGGTATCACTCAAGCTGGAATTGGACAATGGAGTGGTATGACAACCGGCGTCTAGGAGGGAACAAACAGTATCATTTTCTTTATCCTACCGATTCGATTGCGATGCTGTGAATTCTACTCCAACAGTTTCAGTGAGAGTGACGTGCTCTCCTTAACAAGCCATCCCGTAGAAAGCTTAGTAAGTATTACGAATTGGGTTATTCGATTTGTTGGATCGTATCGTTGGAAGGAGAATGTTCCCGCGTAATGGTTGGCCCACAATTGATACGTTGCGGATGCGTTTGCGTGAATTTGACAGTTTTCCCATAGGTTTTCTGTCAAATTTACGTCATTGCATCCGCAACGTATCAATTGTGGGTCAGCCATAAGTGTCTCTGCTAACGGGTCCGCCCCACCGTATTTGGCCCTTCATACAGCGTTACTGCAACCCGGTAACTCAATTTGATCTTGCTATTAAGTGGAGCTGCATACATGACAAGGTCTTAGAAGGGATGGTGGCTACCTTACATACATACATACATTCATAAAAAAAAGGTGACAAGCTTGACTGCTACACTTATCGTGCAATCACGCTGCTGAACGTCGCCTACACTCTGAGATTTTTCTAATCGTCGATAGTTTAAAAATAAATCATTTGTATCGTTGACGGGGTTTACAAATCGCAGAGTATAAAAACCATACTAACGTTGCATAAAGTTTAAGCTTAGTCCAAGTTGTGTGAGAGAATTATACAAAGCATTACTGTCAATCCTTTGGCGCGATCATGATGTAATTTCATGATGTGAACATTTAATCGATTCTCGAAAATAAATTGCTAGTTCTGTTCAGTGGCGTGTGTGTAGCGAGGTTTGCTCTCAATTTTGCCGGTTTCAAATCAGTGCTCCACCAAACTACACGGTGTTCAATAAGTTCGAATACAAGTTTTCATCATTGCGTAGGTATGCGCCATGTACATATTCTGCATTGGTATTGGTGTCAGCTTTAGCTTCATTCATACGCTACCGAATGTGCGCGGTGTTGACATTCTGTTAGTTGTTGTTTGTTTGTTACGCGCGATGAAAGAGTATCGGGACTTCGTAATTAAGCGTTTTTTGAACGGTGAGCGACCCGGCGATATATTCCGGCTGCTGAAATCGCATGGGGTCAAGCGGAACTTTGTCTACACGACCATCAGGCGATACCGGGAGACGTCCTCGACCAATGACCGTGTGAGATCCGGTCGGCCGCGTTCAGCGAGGACGCCACGGGTCATCAAGATCGTGAGGGAGCGAATTCGGCGCAAAAAGAACCGCTCAATCCGGAAAACGGCTGCAGATCTCAACGTTTCCATAGGAACCGCTCACACCATACTCACCAAGGACCTTGGTTTCAGGCCTTACAAAAAACGTAAGGTCCATGGCGTTTCGGAGGCTACCAGCAAAAAGCGGTTGGATCGAGCTAAGAGGATCCTCTCTCGGCACGCTGGTCAGGAGTTTGTTTTTTCGGACGAGAAACTGTTCGTGCTGCAGCAGCCGCACAATGTGCAAAATGACCGGGTGTGGGCGCCATCGAGGGACAGCATTCCTGAATCCAATATAAACATCCCTCGGTTCCAAAGTGCCGCGTCGGTGATGGTTTGGGGGGCAGTATGCAAACGTGGTAAGCTACCCTTGGTGTTTATTGAAAAAAACGTCAAAATCAACGCGGCGTACTACAAAACTGAGGTTTTGGAAAAGGTTGTTGCCCCCAGTCTCCGAAGCCTCTACGGCGATGAGCCCATACGGCAAATGTGGTTCAAGCCTGGTGTCGGGACAATTTAACCGACTTTCTGGACAAAACTTTGTGGCCTCCCAGCTCCCCGGACTTGAATCCTCTCGACTTTTTTGTTTGGTCCTATATGATGGCGAAGCTGAACGAATACAAGGTCAGCACTTTGGATCATTTCAAGACGGTAATTCTCAAAATCTGGGACGAAATGCCCATGCAGTCCGTGCGTGCCGCCTGCGACGCGTTCGAGAAACGTTTGAAGCTCGTTAAGGAGTACAAAGGGGGGTCATTCCAAGAGAAATGTTGTAAACGTTCCTTGTAAACATAGCTTTCAATAACATAAATCCAAAAAATAAAAAAACATGTTTTCATTTTTTTAACAAATTTTGAAAGTGTATCCGAACTTATTGAACACCGTGTACAGCATTCAATGTTCGAATTAAACGATGGCAGTAAATCGTATTTCTCTTTTTACTTGATTGTACATCAATCCAATTGGATTACATTGGTTATACAAATCAGAAAAAAATATTATACTCTATGTCTGCATATGGCATGCTCAACGATACTACATGCCAAGCACCACATTTCCAACCCGAACAATATTTTCGAATAATCCAATCAATCCAGTCAATCGGTTTTTATTCACACCGACAGCTTTAAGAAATTTCGGTGTCATAAGTTTGCAGGTTAGAATTTGACAAAACAAAAAGAAATCCGGGGCGGGAAAACATTTTATTCTGAATTTCAAATGAATCTCCATTAAACTAAGCACATATATTTCAACATTATACTACGCCCTTTATATATCGAGTTTATACTTAGCGAGTATAGTTGCCGTTTCTACTAAGCTAAGCGTCAACCAGGTGAATATCGATTTAGAGTGAACTTTAAACTAGTTAGTTTAGATTTTTTTCTGAGTGTACAAGTAACTCCCCCTAATTCTATGCTGTAGATTGCCATTCAAGTCGGTTTACTACACAATCGCTCGAGACCAGCTATGGCAGATTATGCACGAATGTGGATTCGTGGATGGATCAAGTGATGAGCATGGTCAGTGTTTCAGGCATTAGGGTCGTGTTAGCTATTGAACATTGCATTGGAGGGTGTGATTCTAAGAGTAGTCTTCAAGTAGTTCCTCCAACATTTTGGCTTCGCCAATGACATTGATATCATTGAACGCAACTTTGAGATGATGGGGGAAACGTACATCAGCCGAAAGCTGAAGCAAGTAGGGTTGGGCCTGTCATTAATGTGCCAAAAACGGAATACATGAAAGGGTGAAGCTCACTAGATAACAATGTTAACCTCCCATCACGGGATCAGATTGACGGTGATGAAATCGTGGTGGTAGACGACTTCGTTTATCTGAACTCGTTGATGGCCGTCGATAACAACTCCAGAAAAGAGTTACATAAGTGCATTATGGCCGATAGTTGTGCTTTGGACTCCGAAGGGCGCTATAATCAAACAAAGTTAATTTTAATGTTTGGAAATGGAGATATCTTGTCATCAACATGAGACCCTAAGAGTAGACAGTGATTTCTGCTAGAACCAACGATTTGAAAAGAAGTATTGATAGTTCCGTTAGAGTACGTCAGGCTGAAAATTGAATAGAAGCAGTTGAAATTGAGCGGAGGGCTATTTTGAAAGACAGTATCCGATCAAGCACACAATCTTTTACCAAGCTTTCCCAATCCAGCATAGGCAATCCAGGGTAGGCAAGGGAGGTATGTTGTTAATAATTGAAATAATAGTCAGTATAGTTATAGTAACATACAATAAATAAAAATATTGACAAAATCATAATGCAAAAATTAACTAAAAATAAGGAGTTTGATGGTGGGGTTACCATGACAACGCAATTTTTGTACAGTTTGAATCATGAAATATACTAAACCCATCGATATTTGTTTTGAGCATGACTCCCCAGCAATCGGTCGTGGACGGATAAACTAGCCACCACTTGAAAGCTCTTTTAATGTATTTAAATTTAGATGCAACCAACTATATCCGCTCCTACCTGTTCCTTAGTGTGGTATGGCCGTCGAAAATACGACGAAAAAAACGGAAAAAAAATTAAATAACTGATCTCACTGATATAATGCAGGTATAATATGTTCTAGTAAATTGTGTATTTTGATATTACAAATAACTTTGTCCAACATTATATTGTCCTCAAAACTGAAGAAAAAAAATTTTGGGGAAAAAATTTTTTTTGGGGGTTTTTTTTCTAAAAAACCCTCTTAACCCAAAAGGGGGAAAAAAAACATTTTTTTGTGTTTCAGGAAAATTTTTTGTACAAAATTTTTTTACAACTTTGGGAAAAAAAACACCACCCCACCACAAAAAAAAAAAAAAAAAGGGTTTTTGATTTCACTGGGGGGGGATTTTTATTAAATAAAAAACGAAAGGGTGAGTTATGTCAGTGACATAACTGCAAAGTTGACGTAGGACTGCTTGTTGATGTGAAGAAATTGATGTCATCGAATTGATAAATTTCTACTGTATTTTATTCAGTCTAAAGAACCATGAAACCCTATGCTATTGGTGTGTGAGGCTCCGGTTCTGCTTCCGCTATTGGTTCTAGACGAAAATTTATAGAAACTGCAGTTCGGCTCGTATTGACTGTTAATGATATTTTGTTTGTTAAATCAGCGCCAACATTAATTCGCCCTAATTTGCTTTTGTAAACAATGGCTTTCGTAGTCATTTGCTCTTGAACAAAAGGTCGCAAATACAAATTAAACACTCTTTAAGGATGATCAGCTTTATTTCTATCCGCTGATATATTAATTTTGCAGGAATTGTATTAAACTTCCGATAAATTAGCAGACAAAGTGTTTGTTTACAAGAGCAGATTCGCCCTAATCAAATGATGGCGCTAAAATGTCTAACGTGCTTGTAAGTGTGAAATGGATCCTGTGTTTACGGAGGGAACATGGTTCGCGATTGAAATGTTCTTATCAGTTTTCTTGGGCTGCAGGATAGCCTGAGTGTTTGGCGGCAGGTGATACTACGACAAAAATAGGCATTTACACCGTCTTCAACTCGAGATTGTACAGACTGAAGATTGAACATTCACCCAAAAGTTGAAACGGTGGCAAAAAATGCAATTGCAGTTTTTGCAATCATATCTTGAGAAATCCGCATGATTCAGAAAAGGCAATTTTGCCCAATTTGATCCACAAAGCATTTTATGGTACAAATGAAGCCATGCACGTGTGTGCAAGCGACTCGCAGGCACAAATAGCTCGAATCAAATTTATTATTGCCCTTATTCAATCATCACCAACATATCAATATACAATATGGATGAGTCGATATCACAAAATGCCGCAACGCTATTGGCTACTGCTGTATTGCCGCCGTGAAGTGTTCTATTTTTGTTCTCACTGATCATCGACACATCGTTTTATGAAATAAACAATGCCATGCAAGTTAGCGACAGGTTACACATAGCTTGGGCACTGATCATAAACCACGTAGACTCATTTTTGAAAAACTCTCAGACCCCCTCTCCCCCCTCGTAGACTCCCCCCCCCTCCCACGAGAAGAGTCTACGTGATTTATGAATAACCCCTTGGTGGAAAATATGTCCAATGCTTCATTGCTGTACCCTGAATTCCTCGCCAAGTGAACTACGTGTAGGGTTTCTATTCCCTATCTCTTACTTAGTTAAAGTGGCTGAATGGTTGCCATTGAAAGCCGCCGCACGGACGGTCCCGGTTTGAATCTCGATCTCGTGATGGGCATATTTTATTTTTGTGAGCCATCTGACTTTCGGACACTCATCTCTTGCTCACAATCTAAATATCACTGCGCACAACCTCACGCACATGTTCAATTTTTCATTGCGAATTGCTGTTGCTTCTTTGCCCACCACTAATGTTAGATTTTTCATCCAAGTTACGATCAACAGCGAGAAATAGAACAAAATCTTGCGAAATTGTAACTATTACAATCTTACTTTCTTATTTTGGGTGTAGATCGAATTACGAACAACTTAACCTAACACCAAGTAGACCAGTTTGGACATTTTCGTTTTGCAAAAAGTTCCACTGGCTGGAGCGGGCATCGAACCCTCAACTTCATGACAACCGCTTGAACGACGGGCGACGCCGCTAACCATTTGACCACGAAGATGATGTGGTCGATAGATCCCATTTTCTCTGGGAGTCGGCATTTAAGCAACGCCATGTTGAGCCGGTGCGTGGTAATGAACATTTCGATGAGCTCAAGAGAAATTTCAATCAAACATACTCTTTAGTTGGCAAATTAATTTGGTCGTCCTGAAAAGGACAGATCTAAGTTGTTTACGGAGGGATGATTTACGTCAGCGTCGACGTCGGGCGTCTTTCGCTTGCCTCGTCTAGCGGCATCTACTCGAAAAACTCGGAAGAAAGCCTTTTTATCACGAGAGCGGGATACACGCGTCTGAACGTGTCGATGATCCAATAACGAATGATATAATGGCATAGACATGACATGACAGGAAGGAGGCATCAACGAAGGCAATGCGAATCAAATTTTACAAAAGGGGACGGGCCTTAGTTGTTACGCCAGACAGCAACGTGGAAATGAAATCATTAGTTTTTATTAGCGTGACAGGGGTTTCGGAGGTTAAACTCGCTTCTTCTCAACTCAGGCAACAGAAAAACGGTTCTTGTCAGGGCCTCAGAACCCCATTCAAAGAGAGTTGAGATACGGGCACACTTACTTCTGATAATAAGAGAATAATTAGAGCAATTTTGATCAGAAAAATTAGAGCTCACATTTGATAACGACCAGCAACCAACCTAATATTTTATCTGCAACTAATCCATTATGTATCTGTGTACAACTAGGAACTACAACGAACCTTACCCACCCCCTACAAGAATATATGTACACATGGTCGGTCTGCCGTGTTGCAGTTCAGCACAAATTAACTGTTAATATTTCGTTTATTAAATGTCAAACGTGCTTGCTTGTGTAAACATGGCGAATAGAGATTTATATATGAATACTAATTAAAAATTTTGGCCATTTTCTCCGGGACGTGGCTTTTCAAGCAACGCCATGGTGAGCCGGTGCGTGGTAATGAAAATTCGATGAGCTCAAGAGAAATTCCAATCAAACACACTCTTTAGTTGGCAAATTAATTTGGTCGTCCTGAAACGACCTGGTTTTAGTTGTTAACGGAGGGAACATGGTTCGCGATTGAAATTTTCTTCTCGGTCTTCTTGGGCAGCAGAATGGCCTGAGTGTTTGGCAGCACGTAATACTACGATAAAAATTGACATTTACAACGACTTCCACTCGAGATTGTACAGACTGAACATTGACCATAGAGCGAATAACAACGAACAACTTAACCTAACACCCATTGGATTAGACTGAACATTTTCGTTTTGCAAAAACTTCCACAGGCTCGAGCAGGAATCGAACCCTCACTTCATGGCAATCGCTTGAACGTCGGATGACACTGCTAACCATTTGACCACGAAGATGATGTGGGCGATTGATTTGGCCATTTTCTAAGGGACGTGGCTTTTTAAGCAACGCCATGTTGAACCGGTGCGGTGTAATGAACATTTCAATGAGCTCAAGAAAAATATCAATCAAATATACTCTTTAATCGGTAAATTGATTTGATCGTCCTCAAAAGGACGGATTTTAGTTGTTTACAGGGGGGAACATGGTTCGCGATTGAAATTATCAGTCTTCTTGTTCTGCAGAACGTTTGGCTGGACACCACTCTGTGAAATGGTCACATCGGAGAATTTTTTTTTTCACCTCCTCGTCGTTGCGGATGGCTAGCTGCAGAGGTGACGTCGATGATTCTGCTTGGTCGAGTCATCTTGTGTTCACGGGCGGCGATTTCTACCAACGTGCTCCGCAGACACGTCTGTCGCACGCGGATGCACAGCGACAACTGATGATTGGTCGGTCGTCCCCTGATGTTTGATATTCGTTGGCACGGTAACTGTGGCAGTATTAACCAATCAGAGCGTGGCACAAATATGATGTCATTTTCGACCAATAGCGTTGTGCATTTAAACATTTTTCTCTAAAGTACTTTTTAATTAGTTTAAACAAATGTAATGAATGTAGTTATCAACCAGAATCCAGCTTTGATATTCTACCTTTCGAATGAAATACTTATCGTAAAATTGCTGTGGACCAGAGAGGAGATATTATCGTTCAAAGTCCCCAAACCCGCGTAACGCTTGCGATTTCAGAAAATTTAGAACGGCGCCCCTATACAGGAATAGAAAAGAGAGACGTAAGTCCTACGTCAAAAGTCAAACCGTCTAAAACGAAGGTTGGTTTATTCATTATTTGGAAAGGAGAAAAGTTTTTGCGTTTAGAAAAAGGGGGGGGGGGAAAAAAGGGGGGGGGGGGGGGGGGGGTGGGGGGGGGGGGGTTTTTTTGTTGTCGGGGGGGGTGGGTGTTGTTGGGGGTGTGTGGGGGTTTTTGTCGTTATTATTTTTTGTGTGGTGGTCGTTTTTTTTTTGTTTTTGGTTTTTTTTTTTGAAGATAATTCAACAATTTTGGAACAAGACGCGCGGACACACGTGTCATTCCCAAAACATCGTGTAAAATGCTATGAGCGGATCCATTTGATATATTGAGCTCATCAACTATTTCTCTCTTGGTCACACGGCGATTTTGTAGAACAATTTTCTTCACTTTTTCGATGTTTTCTTCGTTTATTGACGTTGATGGACGACGATCATGAGGCAGATTTTCAACTGATGTACGACCTTCTTTGAACGATTTATACCAATCAAACACACGTGCACGCAATAGAGCAGATTCCCCATAGGCTTTGTGCAACACTTTCAATGCATCCGAAGCACTTATTCCGTTGGAATAACAAAATTTCAAACTAATACTTTGCTCAACGTTTGATTCCATAGTAAAATTCGAAAAAAAACACACTGGAGGTTAACTTGTTTATAGTGCGGTAAAAAAGAAGCTTCGTGACAGATCGTGCTCAAATTTGACATGTAAACGTATAACAGTCCTACCAATCTAAGAAAATTTTTTTGACGATGTGTCATTGGCGGACCGTTTTATTTATAAAGTCTCGTTCATATTTGAGCAGAAAGTACTTGCCACACAATCAAACAAATGCAACAATGGGACTTGGCATCGAGAGCTCTCAATGAATAACTGTGGAAGTGCATTTAGAACACAAAGTTGAGAGCTAGCAATAAGCAAATTGTGAAAGCATTAAGCTTGAAATGCTAAAGAAGAAAGAAGATGGTTAACTATATGTTACTATATAAATTGACGATAAATAATTCTCCAGTGGTGTCTGAGTACGAGGCACTGAGGAAATCTGTAAGCAGTAATGAAATACGCGTACCTGTCAAAGGATTTGCAATAATCACAGAATTAACAAGAAATAACTCAGCCTACTCAAAAATTATTAAGATTGTGGGGATTCTGTTAAGAGGTTCGTCCACCATTAAAAAACAACCTTTCCTAGCTTAAGGTGAAAATCGCTAGAATCAAAAAATGGCCTCCATCATAGCCGTTTTGCATTCACACTTCGAGTTATTTAAGGCACAACTCTAACAAACTACAAAGATACCTCATGCCAAACGTTAATGACTTTTGTGTTGCAGTGCAGCAAG
The DNA here is from genome assembly GCA_024533555.2 of Aedes koreicus. Classification (NCBI taxonomy): domain Eukaryota; kingdom Metazoa; phylum Arthropoda; class Insecta; order Diptera; family Culicidae; genus Aedes; species Aedes koreicus. The sequence continues at coordinate 251,320 of JAHHFK020005250.1, forward strand.
AATTCTATTAAAATCTGGCACGTACAATATTTGTAGTTCCTTAGATTTGTGCCTTAAAATATTCGTAGTAGCAATGCAAACTAGCCACGATGGCTAAACTATACTGAAATCTCTTTATTCTCATAAACATGTTTGTATGCTTGACCACTCATTATTTATAATTATATTGCAGCTTGTTCGAAATTTGACATCACCTGAATATGGAGAAATAATTAGGCAAACAATAGATGATTACAGCACAAAACACAATCCTAAGGACTACGGTGGACAATTCTTCATAAAGGATAGTCATGGAACTGCTCATATTTCGTTATTAGGTTTGTATGTTTTTTCAATGCTAAAATTTTATTTTTATCAACCTTGGCGTATAATGTCGGTAATCGCAAGTCATACCCTGGGGGAACCCCGGCGTAGTGTTAACCTCTCACGCCAACGTCACGAGTTTAAATCTCACCCCCGGACAAGCTACGAAAAACACCCAAAGAGGTGTTTGAATGACTACGATGGGAGATGAATCTTCCCGAGACTAAAAATTTCGATAATACAGAAACAAAAAAAATAATAAAAGGTCAGTCCTATAAGTAAAAAGACGTTGAAATTTATGGTCCTATAAGTAAAAAGGCATTGACATTTTCATGGATAGTTTGGAGGAAAAATCCTTCTTAAAAGTACGGTAACACACAACATCTCTTACATCGAAAAGGAGTCTTATGGTTACATTTCGTGATGAGACATTGGTGTTTTTCTCTAAATTTTGCTGACTGAATCATGTTGGTTACAGGTGTAACACAAAGAACATTACAAATAGATTAAAATCTCCTGTGAACTCAAATTTGTTGAAATACAAGGAAAATACACTTGCGATTATCGGCAGTATACATATTGGAAATAAGATAAGTGTGCGTGCAAGTTGCAGAGTACCGTTATTAATATTGAATTCATCTATTATAAGTTTTGAACAGAACTTTAATTCATATCGAGAACCTCTAACGGAAGGGTTTAAAAACAAGTCAACGTACTGATGTCTTACACAGCAAGTAATTAAAAGCATCCTGAAAAATACTAAAATTAGTATTTTTCTTAGCAATATTAATATTTGTGCCATATTTATAATATGACAAAAATATCAAAACGGCCAGGCCCACTGTGTAGCGTTAGGGGTAAAAGAAGATTAAAAAATAAACGGCAATTCAATTATGCATTTGATGAATAAGTTATTCAACGAATATTTTCGGATCGTAAGGAGGAAACTGATACAACCGTCTTCCCGCCTCGATTACAAGTCAACGTGTTAACGTCTATTGTTAAACATTGATTTTTGCACCTATAAATAACTTAATATAATTTATCTTTAACCTTAAAGCTGAATCTGTTCGCTCTAAATTATTAATATTTGTAGATAGGTGATAAGTGATATATTTTTTTTAATATTTTTATATTTCACGTCAACTTTTTTTTTAGTTTAGCAAGCTTATTATTTTAACAATTAGCTTTCGGATTCTAATAGTTTAACTTCTCACGTGTTGAAATGTTCGAGTGCTAAGAAGACTATTCTAGTAAACTTGGAGTTCATGGTTCAAACCTGGTTCAACAAGACCCTAATTTACAAACTTAAATTATGATACTTTACAAGCTTTAATGATAATATAATTATTTGTCAACTTAAAGCAACCATGCATTAAATTAAAATAAATTAAATACTTCGTGTAACTTGGGTTTCCTTACCAGTCATGCCAAGGATTCTATTCGATCGTAGTGTTGTATCTTTTTCTGGTGTTGTTGTCGGTTATCACCAAGAAGCCCAGACTCACGGGTTCGTTTCCTACCTCGATATCATCACCGTTGATCTAAACTAGGGATAGGGTGATAACATAGTCTTCTCCGAATCCATTCATTTCATGTATCTCGCTCTCCACGTTTTAATGATCAGTCCAATCTTGCTAGCTTCTGCCTTAAGTCTGATGTACGATTCCGCCAGCATCCCAAAGTTTCATGTTAGTATATAAACGGCGAACCCAACATGTTGAATTTACTTTCTCAAAATTGTTCCAGTCGTGTATTTATTCGAATAAGACTTTCCTATGCAGTATCAATAGTAAAAACAAAAGCCCATCAACATGCCGTAATCCTCTTCAAGATGCAAAGGCACTCGAGAGTGTCCCAGAAGCTTGAACGACGCACATCACTAAATCCACCGCTGCCATGATCAGTCGCGTCACTTTATCTGGAGATCCATATACGTGCATAATCCGCCATAGCTGATCTCGATCGATTGTACCGTAAACTGATTTGAAATTGATGAATAAGATTGGATTGGAAGATGATGAGTGAGCACGTTGTATTGTGCTTTTCTACAATAAATGAAATGCGATGTTTTGACGTAGCACTATTGGAATATATCTAACACACCGTCAACACATCGTCAAACTCTTGTCAATTGGCAGCCAGCGGTGGCCGAAATAGTTTCAGCTTGACTTTCGTCGCATACACACCAAAATTTCATTGCTGGAAAACAGTAAAATTTTGCTGATATTTTTTGTGCTGTAATTTCACTGTCCCGTCACCGTCACAAACCCGTATCGAATGAACTTAAACGTCTACAGCAGACGTACAGTTTAAAGAGACGTTAATAAAATGAATGAATCACTGGGCGGACCCGTCTCGAATGAACAAAACCGTCTACAGCAGACGTACAGTTTAAAGAGGCGTTAATAAAGTGAATCACTGGGCGGAGCCGTCTCGAATGAACTAAAACGTCTACAGCAGACACACAGTTTAAAGAGCCGTTAATTGAAAGAATCACTGGGCAGAGGGTCAATGAAAGTCTTGTAGGTTTCGACGAGGGAAACAAAGATAAAAGGGGACATATGGAATAAAAAGGTGAGGGAACGAGGAGCATGCTATCGCGCTCAGGTGCTTGCGGTCCTTATGCCGTCTCTAAAACGTCTACAGCAGACGTACAGTTTAAAGAGACGTTAATAAAATAAATGAATCAATCACTGGGCAGACATGCTTAACGGTCGATGGCTAAAAAAGGCGCACAAAACCATAGCCATAGAAATATGGTGACACAAAGTCACGAGTGATAAGCTGAAGGGTATGCTCGGTGAACAGGGATCGTTCACTCAGTTACAGGTGAGCGTGTAGACCATAAGTGTCCAGTTTTATTGAAACATTCGCGTGAAGTGAGAATCAATGTGGAGCGTCAACTATCAGTTACGCCGATTCAGGACTTCTCTGTCCGTTTTATAAAACACTTTTTGGTTGGCGAGTCAAAGACCGTCATTGCACGCTACGGTGGAGGAGTCTTTCTAGTCACCGACAGCTAATCGTAAATCGCACCCACATTCCTCTGGTGTCGGGCTATAGGTATGAGGGGACATCAATCTCGAGCAAAGGTCCTAAATACGAAGTAGAGAGTCCTTCCCCGGTTCGACAGAGGGCGGCCTTGCCATCGTCGACCAGCTACTTCAGGAGGAAGCACCTTCGCATCGGAACCAGCTCCACAACCGCTATACCAGCCTGTCACCAAACCACCGTCTCGGTCGAAGTGAGCGAACGAACCGCCATCGTACAATAGCCTACAAATGGTAGACGCGCCAGTCTGACCGCCATTGCGCTGCAATCTACGGTACGGTGGTACCGCCATCATCTTGCCGAAGGTTGGCGTTTGTTCGTCCGCCGTTGTCGGAATTGTTCTGGCACCTCATCGTTAGAGCTCGCGAGACTGTATTCATCGTAGTCACCGTAGTCGTCGTTGTCTTCGTACTCTTTGGAAGGTACGTCCTAGGTCTATACCATACAAATCACAGCAGATAAAACATAGTGTTTGAGTTGATCCGTTCTGTGTTATCAATTTATTTGAAAGCTTGAGTGCCCTTAAGTCCACGAAGCCCCTCGAGTTTGCCCAATAGAGGGCCTACCCTGTAACCCAGTTCTCAGAGTCTCATGCTGCTGACTTATTGTCGAGTGGAACATTAATTTTAATTTGTTCCGCGATGGCGTGAGTACCCTTGAATACTACTTGGTATAAGCCCATAAACTTCATTGCAATTGGTGATATATGGCAACACACAGTCCTGCAGAAATCATCTCATTAAATCAAAAAACCCTAGAGAAGAAATTATCTGAAAAACCTCTTGTGCAAGCCTCATCAAAAAATAAATTTCCTTCTTCTGGATGGTTCTGGATAAACGGTGCTGGAGACAGGACTGGTCTGCATATGACAAAAAGCTCAACAATCGGAAGTTCCTAGAAATAACTGCCTTTAAAGCCAGACAATGGAGAAAAATGAGACAGCAACAAAGCTCCGCCGTCAGCAGCTCAAATAAAAATCATCACAATAACTGTCAAGCAAGTGGCTCTGACAAGGAACTATTGGTTGTTGAGAAAGTACAATTTAACGGCCCACCAATGATTACCGACCACCCAATCGCTGCTCTCTCGGTTCCATAGTTTATCAACTTCCGAAAGGGTGAAACCATCAACCCATACCGCACCTATAAGCAGGCCACACATCATAACAACAATAACACTGCTGAAGTGTCAGAAACGGAAAATGAACATATTGCCCTACCTACACGTATGGAAACACGTTCTACACCCTCGACCCCATGCACCCACCTATCTTAAGCATGGCACAGAACTCAGCTGACGGTTACCTCCGCTATTTGAAAGCACGCCTACGGGACCCAAAAATAATGGATACTGTGCGGACGTATCTTTCCTTCCTACATGACCAAGCACCTGCAGTATGTATACGCGGAACCACAAAAATTAGTGCATCTGCAATGCTATCAACTCAAGGACTTCCAACCGACACAAATGTTCTGCGCGAAATCTTCCTGGACGTCCATGAAGAACTGGGAATTTCACGCACTGACGCCTTAGCAGATCTTCAGTCACACCGAACGTTCTTGTCCAGAAAACGGACACAACGACTACAACAAACCAGAGAGACAGCACACAAACTCTACCGCCCCCAAAATACATCAAATTTTCAACGGCACTGACGCACCTTTCGGAAAGCAACGTGTTTGCGTTCGACCTGACGCACTCTACAGAAGTAGACTATGACGACCCGAATCCGTGTGAGGATGTATCCTTAGAGCATAGACGGTTTTGAATATAACGACTCATTTCGATAAGAAAGCAGAAGACATTTTAAGTATTTATGTAACCGACGATGTACCTTAAAAATATCTTCGCTAAAACATATATCAACTGAAATGAACATGAGCATGATTGACCGCCCACGGCTGCAATTCCGTTGTTGCCAGATCAGCTGTATTTACACAAAGAACCAACAAATGATTTTTGGGACTAACATACATCTTCAATGTGTAAATGCCCAAATGCTGATCAAGTAGGGAATGGGAAGGTACGTGTTGACATGATACTCGCTTTGAAGGAAGCCGAGAAATCCGCTGCACTTCCACGAGAAATCACTGGGATATTGGATAATTGGGGAAATATTAGCAGCAGGGTTCGTTTTGGTTAACGATACGCTAAAAGTATGTAGAACTATCCGCCAAAAGCAATGGACCGCCCCAATGTGACTGAAAAGAGATAAGCATAACGAAAAACAAAACAAAATAGACATAATAAAATAAAACAGGATATTAGATATTGTCTTCAAAATATGGTAGAAATAAATTATTTGTTGCTTTGCAAACCAGCACTCCTCGATGTCCTAGATGGCAAAGTCCTGCTGGACCCGCAGTCGCTGCCGTCGGCACTCGTTCACATCAACCCGGCCGTCGCCGATGTGTCGGAAACCTTCCGGTAGTAACATGATATCTGTGTCTAATACATTCTTCTTGTACCGATTAATTTACAAAATAAGCCTGCACACCGAATCAAAATTCACTTTGGCATGATTGTGATATTTTCCTCTAAAATCTAGTTCTAGATATTGGCACTTGGTTGCAGGAAACAGAATCAATAAGAAAAATAAACTCGCTTATGACCTCTAACTTTACACGGTTGCTAAACAATACACACTATCTTCCCCCACAATACACAAAGTTCTCGTTGACTCTCGAGACTGTCGTGTGCAGCTCATCGTGTGGAAACCTTCACCGAACGACCCGATGGAGACAAACGAAATGAAACCCGTTACGTACGGTACTGCCAGTGCTCCTTTTCTTGCAACTCGAGTACTAATACAACAAGCTGACGACGATGGTCAACAGTTTCCACTAGCATCCACGGCTCTTAAAAAGGATTTTTATGTTGACGACCTATTTTCAGGCGGAAACAACGTAGCAGAAGTAATCGAACTCCGGAATCAGCTAGAAGCACTCCTAGCAAAAGGCAGATTCGAACTGCGCAAGTGGGCCTCAAATGACGAGGCAGTACTCGAAGGAATTGTTCCGGAAAACCGCGCACTCAAGACTTCGATAGAACTTGATCGTGATCAAATCATCAAAACTCTCAGTTTAAATTGAGAACCAGCCTCAGATAGCCTTCGATACAAAACCGACCTGCCAACCAATACATCTGACCAACCTGTCACCAAACGAGTCGCTCTTTCACTAATTGCTCGCCTCTACGACCCGCTCGGCTTAGTGGGACACGATGTAACTTCGGCCAAGGTCTTCATGCAGAACCTTTGGATGCTGAAAGACGACAGTCGATCTTCTTGGAGTTGGGACGAGCAGCTTCCGATGGAATATCAGACCCGTTGGACCAATTATACGTCGAAATTGCCGAAACTATACGAACTTCGGATCAACCGCTGCATTCTGTAACCCGAACCTGAAATCACAAATCCACGTTTTCGCCGATGCCTTGCAAATTGCATACGGAGCCTGCGTCACCCAAGTAACCATGAAGCTGTATATAGATACATCAATTTTGCATTATATTACGATATATGTTTATGGTATAAAGCAGTTTAATCTTACATGCGCCATGAACGTAGAATTAAATTCGAAAAGGGCCCCACTCCTGTCAAATTAAAGCTAGCGCACATGCTTTATTGAAACCCTAAAACATGTATATTTAGGGCATAGTTACTTTTTCAGCAGTTAAATTACTGCTTCTACTGAAATGTTTCATTGCATTTTTGAAAGCATACATAGAGCTTGGGATATTTAAAAAAAAACATCGAATATGTTTAAAATTTCTAATTGAGTTTAGATCTTTTCATTGTTGTTCTTTATTAGAGGATGTTATTTCATACTATTATTATATGGCATCTTCGCGTAAAATTTAAGGGATATTATTTAATTATATGCACAAATGTGTTTCACTTTCCGTCAGGATTCGAACCAACATTTCTCACGACTGAACGCTGAGTGCCGGTTGCCTTATCGCTCTGAGCTAAGAGAGCAATAGAATTACAAAGGACAACTGCATAAGGAAGCATACTCTCTGCTCTCTTTGTCGTTCTAGAAAAACATGTATCATGCAGCTATCTTTAGATTTTTCTTGCTAAACACGTCGCAGAGACAGCGATACCCGAACTTTTTATCAGTGCAAACCTCAACCCAATACGAGCTACAAATGAAAGCATACACACCGATGTTAATTACACAACAAGCCAACACAACATTGATACCCGGACCGGTTTAAATTGGATAAAAAAAGAAAACGATATGAGAATTAAGATTCCTCGCTCAGCCTTCTGAAAATCAACATAAATAAAAAATAAACCCGTGGCTCTCCATAATGTAGCCATATTTTTTCCCGAAATTTTAAGAAACTTCCAAAGTTTAAAAGAATAAAGATGACAATTCTGGATCTGAGAGACAGCCAGCTCACGTGTTTTTATTTCCTAAGTCAAGTTCGAAAATGGCATCCAGATGATACTGCACCAATGTTTCTTTTGAACTAGCAATGAATCATTTATTGATATAATGCAATAATGCATCATTGAATGCGTATTTAATGTTGAGTAGGTTTAGATATATAGTAATGCATCATCACATTTTTAATGTAAACGTGATGCTGCATAGCATGGGAGTTGTTTAAAAAATGTAATATGGCATAACTGTTGCTGATAATTGGTCGAATTAGTGTTATGATATAATGCTTATGGTTACTTGGGCAGTATCCCAATAATCTCAGGCATTGAAATTGTCGGTTGCCAAATAAATCTACAGAATAAAGATCTTTGCATAGCTTCCGTCTATGTCCCACCGAGGACATCAATAAACCGCCGTCAACTTTGGAGCTCAGTAACATTCTTCCTCTCCGGTTTTGTTGGGGGGGGTTACTCCGGGGTACTAGGGGGGGGAAAAAAAAAGGGAAAAAAGGGGGGGGTTTTTTTGTGTTTTGGGGGGTTTTTTGAGGGGGAAAAAAAAAAAAAAAAAAAAACCCCCGGGGGGGTAAATTTTTTGGGACTATCATTAGATTGTCTGTGGAAGGTAATCTGGATGGGTATCGTTTTCTTTCCGAACTGATGTACAAAAGTGCATTAGAAGCTCCGAAATGACGTGTTCCAAGTGCATCCCTCAAAAGAAGACCTGCCACCCCTGGATGGGATGACGAATGCACTAAGTTGTATCTTGATAAATCCGATGCGTTTCAAGATTATTGTAGACATAAAACATGTGAGCTTTTTGATAAGTACCTCAAGCTTGAAAAAAGGTTAAAAACTTACTCAAAGCAAAGAAACGCAATTACTGGCGTTCATTTGTAGAGGGACTATCTAGAGAAACCTCAATGAAAACGCTTCGGAGAAAGGCTCGTTACATGCGAAACCGCTCATCCTCCAATAAGAGTGAAGAATACTCCATGCAGTGGATATTTGACTTCGCTGAAAAGGTTTGTCCAGACTCTGTCCCAACACAACCGAAATTACGGGATACAACCCGAAGTAACGGTTATTTGGACGAACCATTCACAATGTTGGAATTTTCAATGGCACTTCTTTCATCCAATAACTCTGCTCCGGGAAGCGATCTGATTAAATTCAACCTTCTAAAAAATCTCCCCGATATCCTTAAAAGACGATTACATAACCTTGTAACAAGTATAAGTGTTGCATCCAAGATTGGTAAGATGATTCGCGTGTAGTTTTCATTATTCGTGTTGCTTTTTAAAAAAAACCAAGCAAGCTTTTTCATGTTCGTGAACGATGAAATATCCCTACCACGAAGCAGCCAGTAGCAGAACTACCCATGCAAGAATTAAGCAATCCACCACCAGATGTCACCGTCTCAGCGATCAATGGACCGCCATAAGGGTGGCAAAATAAGGACCATTGCGAGGAGATTTGGAGGCACAAACGGCGGGTCAACGGCCACTGGTACGAGGTCAATAGCCGTAAGAAGACACAATCATTAGTCTTGTGATCGTCAAACACTACGGTCGTATTAACGAACATCGCAAAATCTAAGCAAACGGCTTGGTAGTTGAAAGAAGTTTGAGTGGAAAACGTATTGTACCTTTTGGATATCCAGGTAATGAACTACATCTAATAAAAAAAACCCTGAACCAGACCCGACCATTGCCTAGCAAGAATAACCACCATCCCCAATTCTCCATTGCGCCCACAGGACCTCGCGGGTTTACCTTAATATTTACGGAAGGAACCTGATAAGGCAGATTCGACCCCGCCTTAGGCTCAGTCGCCGTTCGCCAACCTGATTCCCCCCGTTATTCTGTGTTCGTCACCGATCCAGGCAAACTGACTTACCTTTGTGGTGTGTCAAGGTTTCGAGTTCATCAACACACTCGAAAAGCGCACGGGACATGTTGAGGGTCCACCGAAGCTGCAGTCCAACCCTAGCGAAGCTGAGTGGAGTGCCGCGATCCCTGGCCGAGGAGTAACAGCAGGAACAGTTGACGGACAGGAGACCGGTGAAGGGGCCCCGAAGAAGAGTGGAAAACCAAGAGCTGAGGTAGGAGTAAGAATTAAGGAAGTGGGAGTTCATAGCCAGAAAAGGGAAGGAGACAGATTAAAAGTGTGCACCAACAGTAATAAAGTGGGAATTTTGTTTGAAGCGAACGTGAAGTGTTTCCTTGGTTCGCGGTTTGTTTCGAGCGTGTGCCGGCCCTGAGGCTTGAAGACGGGGGTCTTATCAGTGCTGGGAGTAACACCGCACTGGCACGTTACACTTTGGCGCCCAACGTGAATTGTCTTAGACATTCCGTGCTAGGGAAACACTTAACATCTTTCCAACTTTTCTTGCAGAAGTCTCTGGTAACGTCCAGAAAAGACTCACGGAACTGACGGCACGAACTACTAAGAAATTTTAGAAAATTTGTAATCGTTATTTTCAATTTGGAGGTCTTGGAAGTCCAAGGAGGTTAGAATAGCTACCAATATTTATGAGATACAAATTAAAACAGAATCGGGTGAAGAATTCAATTTTCACGGAAAATTCCGGAAGTTTATCTTGATCTGTGTGCTTTCGGGAGAGTATATAAAACGTCGAGAAAACCTAGGAACTGTATTTCAATTTCAATCAGATTCATCAGGCGAACTATTTAGTAGGATTTTTAATTAATTTACTTAGCTTACAAAGCTTGAACAAATTTTAGGTATTTTTTTTCTAATTCAATTTGCTTTCATCCAGCTAAAGCGTTCTTACAACAAGGTTTTTTATTTCAATTTTAATCAAGTTCTCACAGATAAAGAACAGTTCTTGCTCTTTAATATTCGATTTCCGTGATTTTTTTAAGCATCCTTAGCGAGGTAGAGATGGAAATGTCATTGTTACGGGTGCAGTATTATGCTATGAATACTGCCCACCTTACGGTGGATGAAGTCGAAAATGGGTGGAAGGGCGGGGGGTTGGGTAAATTTGCGCGGGGGGGGGTTGTTGGGCGGTCGGGGGGGAAATGGGGGGAAGAGAGAAGGGGAGCCGCGTAACTTTTTTTTGGGTTTGGGGGTTGGTGAAGAGAAGTTAGAGACATGCGATGATAAGTTGAATTCAATGAAGAGCTATTTGGAAAACAGGAGATCAAAAGCTCCTGATCAGTGTTTCAAAACTAGATTGATTCACATCCTGTTCCGAATGGCAAAGACTTAAACGTCGTGAGATTAATGAGGAGTGTGCAAACAGTTTAGCGGTTATTGCTGGCGAATGTGTGAGGTTGTTAAATACGAATTATTCGATGACCTCTCATCATATGTGAATGAAAGCCTAAATCGTATGTTGAGAGAAGAATCAGAAGGGAATGAACGTGAAAGCGATGATATTGAAGCTGCTGAGAATAGGTTTGAATTAGAGGAAGAAATCGTAAATGAAGAAGAACAGAACTCATTAATCGCATTAGAAGAGCAAAATGAAGGTGAAGTTTGTGGTAAAAATACCAATGAAGTAGCAAAGCGTGAGCAGGAGAAATTGGCTGCTGAAAATAAACGATTGCTAGTAATTGTTAGTCAGTTACTTCAACGTGTTGAAACACTTGAAGAGCAACAAGCTAAAGAGCAGTCGCAGACAAGCATGTAAAAATAACCAATAGTACTCAATTAGAGAGTGTAAAGATTCCGACAAAATCTTCCCAGCAGAAACCTACGGATTTCCTTGCGTGGTTGAAGGAACGGAATAGCTCCTTGGACAGCTCAAGAAAGTCTTCAGAAAAGCATCCGGCCGAAGGGAAATCCAGTAGACCAATATTATCAGAGAGACCGAGATACAAGCCAACCAGCAACCAGCTGACGGTACACAAATGGACGATTCGGTATGATGGCATGGATAACGGTCGGAGACTGAATGAATTTTTGAAGGAGGTTGAGTTCAACGCTCGCTCAGAAGGTTTTTCTGAGGATGAACTATACCAGAGTGCTCATCATCTGTTCACCAATAAAGCCAGAAGTTGGTTCATGGAGGTGAATGAAAATTGTGAATTAGGATCTTGGAAGGAGTTGGTACGAGAATTAAAACACGATTTCTTACCGATCGACATCGATTACGTCTACGAAAGACAGGTGTACAACCGGAAACAGGGAACCAAGGAAAAGTTTCAGGACTATTACTTGTACATGGTCCGGATCTTTCGAGGTATGTCTAATCCCTGGGACGAAAAGCGCAAATTTGATGTGCTGTTTCGCAACACGCGTGAAGACTGTCGTATCGCCATGCTGGCTGCCAACGTAAACGATATCCCTAAAATGAAAGAGTTCGGTAAGAAATTCGATGCAATAAATTGGCAATTATATCAGAGAAGGGAAAGATTCTCATCAATACCGATTCAGGTGGATGAAGTAAATTATCAACGACCATACAATGAAAATAGGCAAGAAAGGTTTGGTAAGGCAGGACAGGATAGACGAAGCGATAGCATTAATTCGAAGCAGGGTTTCAATGGAAGAAATGAACATTATGGTTCATGGAAACAACGTCCGCCAACTTATCAAGAGAAAGACAGGGAAGGGGCAAGGAAATATGAAAGGAAATTCTGATCCAACTCGGGTATGAACAGATGGTTGAAGAAAATGTAGAGAATAAAGAGATTGCTACAATTGTCACTCTGAGTAGCGACCCGAGACCATTTGCGAAAATAGAAATGGTTGGAATTCCTATGATTGGATTGTTGGATAGCGGTGCAGCGAGGACAATTTTAGGTAAAGGGGGTAGGAAATTAGAAGATTCTTTAAAATTGAAACTTAAACCCACGAACATCAATCTGACAACTGCAGCAGGTCATGAATTAGAAGTAATAGGATCGGCAGATATTCCAATCAGCTTCAATGGGGAAACAAAAATCTTACCAGTGCTGATTGCCCCAAACCTGAGTCGTAGATGCATATTAGGCTACGATTTCTGGCAAAAATTCGGAATTCATCCAACATTTAGCCAATCCGTCGAATCCCTGGAAGATGACACTGTAGATGACCTGAAAGAGAAGGACCAATTGAGTGATAATCAAATTCACCAGTTAGACAAGGTGAAACAGTTGTTTCTAGTAGCTAGTCCAGGAAATTTTGGTAGGACAGACTTGATCGAACATCGGATCGAGCTGAAAGAGGAGTTTCAAAGAGCGGAACCGGTTCGGAAAAACCCGTATCCTTGGAGCCCGAAGATTCAAAAGAAAATACACTTTTCCGTGGACAAAATGCTTAAATTCCGACTTAATACACTTTTCCGTGGACAAATGGCATAAATTCCGACTGGGCCTTACCAGTGGTCTCAGTGAAAAAGAGAGATAGTGATGAGGTCAGACTCTGCCTTGATGCTAGAAAACTTTACGAGCGAACCAAAAGAGATGCGTATTCTCTACCCCATCAAAATCGAATTTTAAGCCATTTAGAGTCTTTTAAGTATTTATCCACCATTGACTTATCTCAGGCGTTTTAACAGGTTCCGCTTGAAGAGAGTTCTCGTAAGCTGACGGCTTTCTCAGTTCCCGGAAAAGGTTTATTACAGTTCACACGATTACCATTCGGATTAGGGAACAGCCCAGCTACTCTTATCAAACTTATGGACCGTATTCTAGGATTTGGGGCTCTGGAACCATTTATTTTTGTATACCTGGATGATATTGTTGTGGCAAGTCACACTTTTGAGGAGCATATCCAAAAACTACGTGAACTCGCAAGACGTCTTAAGGAGGCAAATCTTTACATCAACCTGGAAAAGTCAAACTTCTGCTGTCACGAACTGCCATATTTAGGCTATATTTTATCCCGAGAAGGTCTTCGGCATAACTCGGATCGAGTCCAAGCGATCCTGGAATTTGAGGCACCCAACTCGGTACGTTCATTAAGACGATTCCTCGGTATGGTCAACTACTACCGTAGGTTCATCGACAAATTTAGTGAATTCACAGCACCTCTCATCGACTTGGAACAACGCAGCAGAAGAAGCTTTCAACGCTATCAAAGAGCGATTGATTTCGGCACCTATGATGGCCAACCCAAATTTTAATCTGCGTTTCACCGTTCAAACAGACGCCAGTGACACAGCAATTGCGGGAGTGCTAACGCAAGTCCAAAATGGTGAAGAAAGGGTTATTGCATACCATTCCGAGAAGTTAAAAGGGGCTGAGCTGAATTATCATGCCGCAGAAAAAGAAGGTTTAGCAGCCTTGCGGTGCATCGATAAATTCAGGTGCTATATCGAAGGCACACCTTTCACGCTGATTACAGATTCGTCAGCATTAACTTTCATTATGAAAGCTAAATGGAGGTCATCGTCACGATTGTGTAGGTGGAGCATAACTCTACAGCAGTACGACATGGAAGTGAAGCACAGAAAAGGAAAGGATAACACAGTATCAGATGCTCTGTCACGATCCATCGAAGCTCTAGAAATAGATGATGTTGATGAGTGGTACAAAAATCTGTTTCAAGCCGTCGAAGGAGACCCGGAAAAATACATCGATTTTCGAATCGATAGCGGGAAACTTTATAAATTGGATTCTGCCCGATCGGACATTCTCGACTATAGCTTTCAATGGAAAGAGTGCGTAACGGAATCTTCTCGTCAACACATAATGAAACAAGAGCACGACGAAAACTTGCACATCGGGTTTGAAAAATGCGTAGAGAAGCTTAAGAGACGGTTTTACTGGCCGAGGATGAGTGCCGATCTCAAGAAATATGTGAAAAACTGCCAATCGTGTAAGGAAAACAAGCCAGCAACAGTTTCAACAGCACCTATAATGGGTCAACAACGAGTCGCACTAATGCCGTTTCAAATTATATGTATGGATTACATACAATCTCTTCCACGGAGCAAGCAGGGAAACGCACACTTATTGGTCATTCTTGATCTGTTCTCTAAGTATTGCCTGCTTGTCCCAGTGAAGAAGATCTCGGCAAGTAGTCTTTGTAGAATCGTGGAGGATATGTGGCTCCGAAGGTTGTCTGTGCCACAGTACCTAATCTCAGACAATGCAACAACGTTCTTGTCCAAAGAATTTCCGGATTTACTTAAAAAGTACGGAATTCAACACTGGGCGAATGATCGTCACAGGAGCCAGGCCAATCCAGCAGAACGCGTGAACAGAACGATTAATGCAATGATTAGATCGTACGTTCGACAAGATCAACGTCTCTGGGATACTAAAGTATCGGAGATGGATTACGTGCTCAACAACACCGTTCACTCGTCAACTAAGTTCTCTTCACATCGGATTGTGTTCGGCAATGAAATTATGACCCGAGGGTCTGATCACCGATTAGATAAGAACGAGGAACTCACCGAGGAGGATAGAATGGTGAGGATGAAGGGTGTGAATAAAAAAAATATGGAATTTGGTCAAAGAGAACCTAAAGAAGGCACATGAAAGTACTAAAAGACAGTACGACCTACGTCACAAAAGGTACTCACCAACATTTGACGTAGGACAAAGTGTTTACAAACGGTCATTCCGACAGTCTTCGGCTAGTAAAAACTACAATGCCAAACTCGGTTCAGTGTATACTCCCTGTATCATCGTCGCCAAAAAGGGAACAAGCTCCTACGAGGTCTCCGACATGAATGGGAAATCACTCGGAGTGTTTTCATCTGCAGATTTAAAGGTGTAAAGAGTAGGAGTGACAAACATCACTAGGCACGGTTGGTTCCTGAGAGTTGGGAGGCCAAATCGGTTGATGGCAGTCCATCCGTTAATATCCTCTTTTGGAAGGCTTGTCTGATCCCTTTGGCGTAATCCCAGTTCGAGGAGGTAACAAATCTTTGCCCATAAAAGAAAATGCAGCTGCAAATGCATCCTTATAACAATGCTCGTTTTTATACGACGTTCGCTTTTCGTAAAATCCTAGGGAATCGTAAAATAATTTTAATATTTCGTTTTGGGAAAATTGTAATGTTTTCGTTAATTTGTGTTTAATCTAGAACATGTCGTATAATACAAAACATATTTAGAAATTCTGCACATGCACCTATATGCATTCTACCATATCTCGCAATCAATCTTATGAACAAGATCATCTAAGGTTGCTTCACTAGTGGTGGATTAATGCGGTAGCATTGTGTGAGCGAGGGTTCATGCAATATAGATTAGATATGATAAAACCAGACCTAGTAGACCTTCAAACCCTTTCCAACCATAAATCATACTTTCATAGAACAATAGTTAAGCAATTATGGATCTAATTAAATCAATCCACAAACCCTGATAAAAAAAAACAATCAATTACATACCTTAAATTACATGCATTCCTCATACAAAATATCACAATAAGATTTTAGTTAGGAAAACCATAGAAAACCTTACACCTCTAGAGTAAATAAATAATTTAATGATCATTTGGACAAACTTTCGACGACGAAGGTCATTGAAATGATATTATCACTCTATTAGTGACAATTTTCTACAAATTTTCCAAACTAGAAACACATTGGATACTTACCACGTTTCATCAACAGTTTGATCTGATAGAACATGGCGAATAACTCAACGTACCCGATCCATACGCACACATACAGATCAATGATAACGCTATTTCGAGTAGGTATACTGTAGTAGATCAACAGTGAACTCCGACACTGTGAAATTGTTCTAAGTACTAAATTAAACGTTTGCAACCGTACCAGGGTGCGACTTTGTAATATTGCATTTGTAAATAGAAATTCCGGAATTTAATTACATATTTTATTGCATGTCTTAGAAACAGCATGTAAAATTATTTTAGAAGTTATGTAAATATTTTTATTAGATATAAGCGTAATGGTTCTTGTTTGCTTTTAAATATTTTTAAATTGTTTCTCATCAATGTTGGTCGAAAAATATTATCATTATTGGGTTCGCTGGAGACCGGAATCTTACGATGTTGATGGTCAGTAACAGGTTTAACCTTTAAATTGCGTGGAGTTGAAAAAAATCAATGATGATACCTTATGACCCCAACCCAAAAAAAAAAAGTGTTAAGATAAAACGCTCTTCGTACCTAGCAGGAAATATGAGCCTGATAGAGGGAAAATATCGTGTCAATATTTTGTTGATTTCTTTGTAAAAAAATAAGTGTCTGTCAACGATGTTTGTGAATATTCAGGTTCAGAGGTATGTGTCAAGTTGTCGAAATGATAAGTGTGGAATAAAAATATTAGCTTCCCTAATATTGTTTTTACCCGAGTGGGGGGAGAGTGTAACAAGTATAAGTGTTGCGTCCTAGATTGGTAAGATGATTTGCGTGTAGTTTTCGTTATTCGTGTTGCTTTTAAAAAAAACCAAGCAAGCTTTTTCATGTTCGTGAACGATGAAATATCCCTACCAAGAAGCAGCCAGTAGCAGAACTACCCATGCAAGAATTAAGCAATCCACCACCAGATGACACCGTCTCAGCGATCAATGGATCGCCATAAGGGTGGCAAAATAAGGACCATTGCGAGGAGATTTGGAGGCACAAACGGCGGGTCAACGGCCACTGGTACGAGGTCAATAGCCGTAAGAAGACACAATCATTAGTCTTGTGATCGTCAAACACTACGGTCGTATTAACGAACATCGCAAAATCTAAGCAAACGGCTTGGTAGTTGAAAGAAGTTTGAGTGGAAAACGTATTGTACCTTTTGGATATCCAGGTAATGAACTACATCTAATAAAAAACCCTGAACCAGACCCGACCATTGCCTAGCAAGAATAACCACCATCCCCAATTCTCCATCGCGCCCACAGGACCTCGCGGGTTTACCTTAATATTTACGGAAGGAACCTGATAAGCAGATTCGACCCCGCCTTAGGCTCAGTCGCCGTTCGCCAACCTGATTCCCCCCGTTATTCTGCGTTCGTCACCGATCCAGGCAAACTGACTTACCTTTGTGGTGTGTCAAGGTTTCGAGTTCATCAACACACTCGAAAAGCGCACGGGACAGGTTGAGGGTCCACCGAAGCTGCAGTCCAACCCTAGCGAAGCTGAGAGGAGTACCGCGATCCCTGGCCGAGGAGTAACAGCAGGAACAGTTGACGGACAGGAGACCGGTGAAGGGGCCCCGAAGAAGAGTGGAAAACCAAGAGCTGAGGTAGGAGTAAGAATTAAGGAAGTGGGAGTTCGTAGCCAGAAAAGGGAAGGAGACAGATTAAAAGTGTGCACCAACAGTAATAAAGTGGGAATTTTGTTTGAAGCGAACGTGAAGTGTTTCCTTGGTTCGCGGTTTGTTTCGAGCGTGTGTCGGCCCTGAGGCTTGAAGACGGGGGTCTTATCAGTGCTGGGAGTAACACCGCACTGGCACGTTACAACCTGTATAACACTCTCATGGAATTCAATATAGTTCCACCCGCATGGAGGCAGGTTAGAGTAATAGCTTTTAAAAAACCGGGGAAAACAGGAAAATAATCTTTTAAAAAGTTGGTGGGGGGGGGGAAAAAAAAAAGTTTGGGTTCGGAGGAAAAAAAAAAAAAAAAGTTTTTTGTGGTTTTCTTCTTTCTTACAACAACCGGCTGTTCGCAAAAAGGAAGAGGTTCGTTTCTTTTTTGTGGGGGGGGGGGGGGTTTGATTCAGTTTCCATAGATATTCTCGCAGATAGTCTGCACAGTAGTGGTTTACCAGGAATTTTAAATAACTTTTTGTATAATTTACTGTCAGAAAAAAAAATTACCTTCAATCTAGGTCAACTGACAACTTTCAGAATTTGCTACATGGGCTTACCCCACGGCTCATGTTTAAGTCCCTGGCGTTATAATTTTTATGTTAAAGATATTGATAACTGCTTGGAAAATAGATGCACGCTAAAACAACTTGCAGACAATGCTGTGCGGAAATCTTGCAAAGACCATTGCAAAATTCCCAAGATAATCTGTCCATCTGGGCCACAAATTTTTGGATCGAGTTTGCACCGCAAAAAAACCCAATTTGTAGTGTTTACTAGAAAGCGGTTCCCAGCCCAACTGCGTCTCAAGCTATTGGGAAGAGACATTACCCAATACCCATTACCCATTGTCTTCAAATACCTTGGAGTCGTGTTTGATTCAAAATGCACTTGGAATACTCACATTGCGTATTTAAAACAGAAATGTCAACAAAGGATCAATTTTCTAACATCAATTTCCGGGACATGGTGGGGTGCTCACCCGGATGACCTCATTAACCTATTCTTTCAATTCACCTGGAAGACCTCATTAAACTCTATAAAATAACTATTCTTTCAGTTCTCGAATATGGCTCTTTTTGTTTTATCTTGGCAAGAAACAGCCACCTCATTAAATTGGAACTCATTCAATATCGTTGTCTACGTATTGCTCTTGGCAGTATGCTTTCTACGCATAATATGAGCCTAGAGATATATTAATTATATGTCATCCGATATTAGTCTTCCATGCTATAACTCTCCTAGTGAATGCTTTTCTTATAACAGTTCCTCCATTGATTATGATCTCTCTATGAAACAGGCTGCTCAAGGAATTCCAGATCAATTTCGACCTATTTTAATTCCCCATATTTTCATTGAAAAGTACCAACATGTCAATTGCAATAGAAGAATTTTCACTGATGGGTCGCGCATTGATGGATCCACTGCTTTCGGTGTTTACAATGAATACTCATCTGCCTTTCGGAAATCTCAGGAACCTTGTTCCGTATATGTTGCTGAGCTGGCATTAATCAATTTCGCATTGGGGATAATTTCCGACATGCCCATAGACCATTATTTCATCTTCTCGGATAGTCTCAGTTCTATTGAGGCCCTCCAGTCGATGAAAACAGTGAAGCACTCATCTTACTTTCTTTCAAAACTAAGGCAGCAGATGTGTGCGTTGGTCGAAAGATCATTTAGAATTACCTTTGCATGGGAATTCCAGGCATTGCTCCAGGCAATGAGAAGGCGGACTCTCTAGCAGAGGTGGGCGCAAAAGAAGGCGAGATTTTTGAAAGAAGAATTTCACATGATGAATTTTTCCCATTAGTACGTCAGAGTTCTCTTCAAATTTGGCAAAAAGATTGGACAAGTAATTCTCTTGGGTGGTGGTTACATTCCATAATTCCAAATGTTTCGTCGAGATCGTGGTTCATAGGTCTGGATGTAAGTCGCGGTTTCATTCGTGTGATGTCAAGACTTATGTCCAACCACTACTCGCTAGACGCACATCTATACAGTATTAACCTCGTCGATAGCAATTTATGTTGGTGCGGAACCAGCTATGATGACATCGATCACGCAGTTTGGCATTGCCCGGGTAATGATGCCTCCAGAGCACGACTATTGAATACCCTAGTGGCCCGAGGTAGACAACCCTTTCACGAGGTAAGAGATGTTTTGGGAACGCGTGATCTCCGCTACATGCAAGCGATCTACGAATTCCTTTGTTTGTCTGATCTAAGAGTGTAATGTCATCACCCCCCCTCCCCTCCACGCTGGTACTTTCTCTACCATTGTGTCCCAGCTATACTTTCCTCTTGTTTCCGTGCTACTTGTACCTGCCCAGCAAGCCCAAG
Organism: Aedes koreicus; assembly: GCA_024533555.2. Classification (NCBI taxonomy): domain Eukaryota; kingdom Metazoa; phylum Arthropoda; class Insecta; order Diptera; family Culicidae; genus Aedes; species Aedes koreicus. Next base: position 271,595 of record JAHHFK020005250.1, read on the forward strand.
GAGCCGAGGACTTGATTGCAGCCGCAGCCATGAGCATCAATTATTAACTAGAATAAGTTACCTGCCTAGTCTCTTCCAAGCGATAATGTAACCCATTAACCTCGAGCCAGCCACGAGTAATTGGTGCTCCGCTTACTCACACCATAACGTAAATCATTGTAGATAACAAAATTGAATATCGGCTCCGCAAAGTGTCACACACGTTTGAGCCTTACCAATAAACGAACTAATGTTTAAAAAAATAGTTGCGGATGTCAGCACTCCAAAGTTTATACAAGCGCTTCGGCGGTTCGTGTCTCGCCGTAGTCTTTGTTCGGATCTTCACCTTGAAAATGGTCGAAATTTCGTTGGAGCGAATAACGAACTGCGAGATATTGTTAGCAGTAAAGAGCATCGCGATGCGATCACCCAAGAGTGCAACCAGCAAGGAATTCGTTGGCACTTCAACCCTCCGAGAGCGTCTCACTTCAGCGGTCTATGGGAGGCCGCAATAAAGTCTGCTCAAAAGCATTTTGTGCAGGTTCTCGGAAAGCACACTCTAGCGTACGCCGATATGACAACGCTGCTATGCCAGATCGAATATTGCCTGAACTCGCGACCATTTGTTCCACTAAGTGACGATCCAATGGATTATGAGTCGCTCACTCCGGGGCATTTTCTTACGGGGCTCTCAAGTGTATTCCAGACAACAACTACATCGACATCGCATCGAATCGACTTCGCCAATGGTTCTTGGTTCAAAAATTATTCCAGGAACTGTCGAAGAGGTGGCACCTGGAGTACTTTTCAACATTGCAGCCACGTACTAAATGGTGCAATCGACCAATTCAACAGCAGCGAGACCAACTCGTCATTCTCCGCGACGAAAACATAGCACCGATGCACTGGCCAACAGCACGAATGCTTCAGACTGATCCCGGTCCAGACGGCATCATCCGGGTAGTGACGGTCCAAACACCAACTGGCCGTTACGTTTGTCCGGTATCAAAACTCTGCCTGTTACCAGTGCAGTCATCGTCCGACCACAGCAAATACATTCAGGATTCAACAGCAGTCCATCCTTAGCAGAAGCACCTACAATGACCACGAAAGAACATCGACGCGCAACACCTCACCCAGTGCCGTAAATGCCAGGGATGGGGTCACGGGACAAAAAATTGTCACATGGATGCCAAATGCATGCATTGTGGCGATTCCTCTCACGCCAAGGACAACTGTCCTGTGAAGGATCCCAAAAATTTTAAATGTGCGAATTGTGGTGGAAACCACAAATCCAATTTTTGGGAATGCAAGACTCGCAAAGCGATCTTGAATTCTCGTGCTAAGCATCAGGTAGGGACCGCTTCACGTTCCCGACCACGTAATTATTCCTCGGCTGTTAACAACGGTCATCGAGGAGGAAATCCAACATTCGTACCGGAAGGTACGATCAAAACCCAACCGTCAAATTTTCCACTGCTATCTGCTGTTAACAATTTTCAGCGAAGTACAAATGTACCCGTAAGTACAAACAGAGCACAAGTTTTCAATGCTCAATTCTTACCTGCTGGTAGCAATGTACAGCTAGGTAATGGAGCTTCCTACGCTGCCGTTACAGCCGGTAGAAACCAAAATTCTACCAGAAATGTTGAAGATTTTGACTTAGGTAGCATAACCGCTCCAAAAATGGATTTTTTACAGAAATCATTAATCGATATGATTAATGGAATGTTAAATACAAACTCCATGTTTGATGCAATTCAAACTGGTATAAAATTTGCAAACAATATTGTCATGACCCTGAAATTCAGAAATGGGTATTAAGACACTGAATATTTTAAATTGGAATGCTCGATCTCTTAAAAATAATGAAGATGAGCTGTTTAACTTTTTACGAGTTCATAACGTGCCTATTGCCGTTGTAACTGAAACTTTTCTTAAACCAGGTGATAAAATAAAAAGGGATCCTAATTATTTCGTACACCGCAATGATCGTCTTGAAAGTCCAGGTGGTGGCGTTGCCATAATTGTTCATAGGCGTATCAAACATCAAATTCTTTCTTCATTTGATACCAAAGTTTTTGAAACTTTGGGGGTTTCTGTTGCAACAAAATTTGGACAACTTACACTATTAGCTGCCTATTTACCATTCCAATGCGTAGGTCAGCAAAAGAATCTTCTCAAGGGTGACCTACAGAAGCTTACCCGTAGTAGGTCAAAATTCTTCATTATTGGTGATTTTAATGCAAAACACCGATCGTGGAATAATGCTCAAAGTAATTCCAATGGTAATATACTATTTGATAATTGTTCTGCGGGTTATTACACTATCCAATACCCAAACAGCCCAACTTGCTTTTCTTCTGCCAGAAATCCCTCAACTATTGATTTGGTCTTAACTGATTCATGTCAACTTTGTAGCCAATTGGTTACCCATGCTGACTTCGGTTCGGATCACCTTCCAGTAACTTTTGAAATATCTCAAGAAATAATTTCTAATCCCAACAGTTCTACTTTCAATTATCATAGAGCTGATTGGAACCAGTATCAAACATTCATGGAATATAACTTTGATCCTAATATTCCTTTGGAAACTAAAAATGATATCGATAATGCTCTTGACTCTCTGACTACTTCCATAGTTGAAGCAAGAGCTGTCTCAGTTCCAAAATGCGAGGTAAAGTTCAATACAATTATAATAGACGACGATCTTCAGCTTTTGATCCGTCTGAAAAATATCCGTAGAAGACAATATCAAAGAACACGCGATCCCGCCATGAAAGTTATCTGGCGAGATTAGCAAAAACAAATTAAAAAACGCTTCTCTGCCCTGAGGAACAAACAATTTGAAAATAATGTGTCAAAAATAGAGCCGAGTTCCAAACCTCTTTGGAAACTCTCTAAAATTTTAAAGAAACCTCAAAAGCCTATTCCAGCGCTCAAAGAAGGTGATAAAATATTGCTAACAAATGTGGAAAAAGCTCAAAAACTTGCTGAGCAGTTTGAGAGTTCCCATAATTTCAGTTTGGGTCTTACTAGTACTATCGAGAATCAGGTTGCTCTTGATTATGTGAATATTTCCTCATGGGAAAATATTTTTGATGAATCCTGGGGTACTGATTTGGATGAAGTAAAAACTATAACTAAAAAGTTAAAAAATATGAAGGCTCCAGGTGATGATGGAATTTTCTATATACTCATAAAAAAACTCCCAGTGAGTACCTTGTCTTTCATGGTAAAATTATTTAATAAATGTTTTCATTTGTCATACTTTCCTGGCAAATGGAAAAATGCCAAAGTTGTTCCAATTTTGAAGCCCGAGAAAGATCCAGCTGAAGCTTCTAGCTACAGACCAATAAGTTTACTTCCTTCAATCAGTAAACTTTTTGAAAAGCTAATTTTGAATAGAATGATGCTTCACATCAATACAAACTCAATTTTTGCTGATGAGCAATTTGGATTTCGCCATGGCCATTCAACTACTCATCAACTTTTGAGAGTTACTAATTTAATTCGTTTCTGAAGGCTGCTCAACTGGAGTTGCTCTTCTAGACATAGAAAAAGCATTCGACAGTGTTTGGCATGAAGGTTTGATTGCTAAATTGAAAAACTTTAATTTTCCGCTCTATATTATAAAATTAATTCAAAATTATTTAACTGACAGAACTCTGCAGGTAAATTATCAGAATTCCAAATCTGATCGACTACCTGTTAGAGCTGGTGTTCCTCAGGGTAGCATTCTTGGGCCGATACTATATAACATTTTTACTTCCGACCTCCCTGATTTGCCTCAGGGTTGTCAGAAATCCTTGTTTGCTGATGACACAGGCATCTCCGCTAAAGGAAGAAGTCTTCGTGTCATTTGCAGGAGACTGCAGAAAAGTTTGGACATTTTCTCTTCTTATTTACCGAAATGGAAGATTTCTCCCAACGCTTCCAAAACTCAACTAATAATATTCCCACATAAACCTAGAGCTTCTTTTTTGAAACCTAGTAATAGTCAGAATCATCGAGTCAATAATAATCAAGTGAAGATACACACAGTGAAAGTTAAATCAAGTTAAGAATATTGTAGTACGGTGAAATTAATTTGAATAAATTAAAATTAGGTTGAATTTAAGTTTAATGAAGTGCGTTTAAGTAAATCGCGTGTGAGTGCTTAGCCTTTGGGGAGTTTTGCTGCTGCTCGCTGTCTTCTCGACACGTGGTATTGCCATCATCTCTTGCATTCCTAAGCTATTTGAAGCAATAATCAGTGAAAAATTGTTTATCCTGATGAAGAATAGAATCTCAAATATGTAACACGGATTCTATGAAGGTCGCTCAACTGCCACAAACTTATTAGAATTCATTAACTATTCATTGATTGCAATGGAAAAAGGCAACCACGTAGAAGCTCTTTACACAGACTTTAGCAATGCATTTGATCGCATTGATATTCCTATGCTACTTTTCAAATTGCAGAAAATTGGCATAGAGCCGGACTTCTTAAATGGCTTGAATCCTATCTTGCAAACCGCCAGCAAATAATAAAATTCAATGGAAAGAAATCCCATCCCATTCAAGTCGCTTCAGGAGTTCCACAAGGCTCCCATCTTGGCCCTCTCTTATTCATACCATACGTAAACGACATTTCCTTCATTCTAACACGCAGAAAAAACTACCGTCATAACAAACATATTCCAGGTAAATCCAAAAATAAACTTAGTTTATTCTGGCCGCAAAAATAAACTTGCTTTATTTCTAATATATTCTATGTTTTAAACCAAACGACATCGATGTTTGAAATAAAAATCATGATATGTTTATTATAAACAAATTAATTATAAGAACAAACGTACAAATTTTGGATTTTAATGGTTGCGTTCTAAATTTATTTCATTTGTTCTATGAATCTTGGTTATCCTAATTCTGGATTTGGCTTGAATGCTAATATATTCCAGGCTCAACGAATTTGCTCGGACATCCACTACTGGAATCGAGAAAATAACCTACCAATTAATATGACGATTGGATCATGTTGCAAGCGTCGAAACTTTGCCTCGGCCTCAAGTTCTGGAGAAGGAAGTAAACACTCAAATTCATCTACCCGATGAATGTATTATTGAAATAACAGTGCCTTGAATGTGATTCAAAAATTGTTATTTTCCTTCGAAACTGGCTTTCTATTTACTTTGAACAATCCTTATGTTTCAAGTTGAACATCGATATTTTTAATTTAAATGGACAAAATTTGTATCCGTGAAAAACAACAAAAGTGCTTAGTTATGCCAACGACATGAAACTATTTCTAGAAATAAGAAACCAGCAGGATATTAATATATTCCAGAATGTGAAATACACATATTTCATACATGGTGTTCGAAAAGCTTACTGCAAATAAATATCAAAAAATGTAATTGAATATCGTTCAGCAGAAAACGAAATACGCCAATATATCAATCTCATTAGGAAATCAAGATGTTGGAAAAAAGTGAAAGAGTTAGGGATCTAGGTGTAATCTTGGATTCTAAACATAATTTCAATGATCATTATAACACCATTATTCATAGAGCAAACAATATGCTTGGTTTCATAAAACGCTTTGGCTTCAATTTTGAGGATTGAGGATAAAAACATTATATGTAGCATATGTTAGGTCCATTCTGGAAAACTGTAGTATTGTCTGGTCTCCATTTCATAGCACGCAAATTAACCAAATAGAGTCAGTACAGAAGAAATTTTTATTATATGCTCTTCGGAAACTAGGATGGACAACGTATCCTCTTCCATCTTACAAAGCGCGCTGCATGCTTATCAATATTCAAACATTGCAACAGCGTCGCGAATTGGCAATGTTTTCATCTGTTAACGACATAGTTTCACAGCAAATAGATTCAGCTGAAATTTGATCAAAATTAAACTTCTATATACCTTCACGGCAACTGCGGAACCGGAATTGGATACTTGATAATTATCGAACAAACTATTCCAAACATGGCCCTCTAAATCAAATTATGGCCACTTATAATCAGCATTGTGAAACTATAGATTTAACCATGTCACGGCAAAACCTAAAAAAAAATATTTAAGGCCAAACAACACAACATCTACTAAAAAGTATTATGAAATCACCCTCTACTTAATCTATATATTTTTTATATTTCAGAAGAAAAAACGTATATGTAAACAATGTATATGCAAAAGCACTAGTCTACGTCGGTTGACGAAATAAATAAATAAATTTGGGAGAGTAACTTGTACGCAGCGCTTAGCCGCGTGTTAGCGCGATAGTTGCAGCAAACCAGCTTTCTGCCCTTTTTGTCGCTGAGACACACGATATATCCCATCCAATCCTCCGGTAATCATTCTTCCTCCCATATCATGGAAAATACCCAGGGCATCGCCTTATCCAGTAGTTTTTCTTCGTATTTTAGTAGCTCACATGGTAGTTGATCAACTCCAGCAGCTTTGACACTTCTAGGTGTCTAAAATAAGAAATTAAACATGATGATTTATACACAGGTATTGATCGTTGTTTCAGCTACAACAGATCACTTGATGGCTGCAGAATAATATCGCAGAGTTCAGTTGCATCAAATATATTTTCTTTTTTAAACCATCAATATTAATGCTCGCACTTGTGCCCGTATATCTCACAGATAAAATATTATGTCAATTAAATAGCACCTAGAGACATTGTGTTCAGGAGTAACATCACCCTACCCTCGCTACGCCACTGCCGAACGAGAGGGGTTTCTCTCGCACGATCCTTCCACTGATTCGAGACGGTATTCTCCCTATAACTTCGACCGATAGCGTCTGCGATCACAAGCGCTCGTTATCGGTGACGCCATAAGAATCACCCCAAAACTGGCAGTGTAATAAATTACCTCCCAATCGGTATGGTTAGAGTCCGGTAACCCAACATATTGCATGCTGTATAATAGCTTGTTTGATCAGACATTAGATTTTTCAGCCAAAAAATGGCATCTTTAGCTATTGATCAACACAAATTGTTTGTTGTGTTAGAAAGATATTAAGAGCAAAGACCGAGCTTGGACCCGATGTTTTGGTACTTCCTGAGTCAAAAACTATGTATATTTTCCTCGTGACTATCCAGCTCCTGCTAAAACCCTCGTGAAAGTTCTTCGCGTCAGACTGACATAACGTTCTCTGTTGGCGCAATTTGGATCACTGGAAGTACAGTCTGTCCTTAGTGGCGCGAGTCAGAGAGCTGCTGAAAACTACAGAACTGAATGAATGGAACTGGATACCATCGAAACTGAACGTTGCAGATGATGACACAAATTGGCAAAAGCTGCTGTATTTGTCTGGTACAAGTCGATGGTTTCGTAGCCCATAATGGCAAGGGGAAGCGAATTAAAAATGGCTCATCACATCAAATTTCGATCACACCACAGAATAGAAGCGACATCATGTACTCCACCATTTCACACTTCGCGTGCTGTTTTGTTTGGAAGATTTTTCAAGTTAAAACAGTTTGTCAATAGGTATACAACGAACCTTAGTAGAAAACTGGCGAAAAAGGACCCTCTGAGCTCCTGAACTGCAAATTTTAAAGCTAATACAGGATGCTGAGTTTGGTGCGGATATATGTCTAGTAAAGAAACCAAATCCTGTTCGATGAAAGAACGCATTTCCGAAGAGTAGTCCACTATATGGGCTCCATTACTGGATTATATTGAGCTACTGCATATAAAGGGCCGCATTGATGCCTGAGAAGTTGTAGAGGAGTGAATGAAACGCTCTATACTGTTGCTTAAACGCCACCCAGTAAAACACTAAATCATCGCGAGCATACACCAGCAGTACCATCACATGAATCACCAGGCTGTGCTCAATTAAGTTCGTCGTAGATTCTCGTACCTCAGCTTCGTTCAACTTATAGGCAATGCCAGCCATTTCAGAAATATCCACTCTTCCACTCATTAAGCCTTCTGTCTTCCGTTCTCTTATATCGGTATCAACTACTTTGGCCCGATGCGATGGTTGTCGGCTAAATTACCGAGGAACGTTGAGGTTTACCTATCTCACCGAGAGCAAACCATCTAGAGATAGCAAGCTCACAGCCTCACAACAGGCTCGTGCATTCTTGCCCTCGGGAACTTTTTTGCAGAAAATATTGTCCTGTAGAAATAGTCAGCGTTCGCGGTACAAATTTCATCCGAGCCAGTCGTGGACTGGAGGAAGCGTTGTAGAAAGTGAATCAGGACAAACTAATGGAACAGTTCGTCAATACTGATATCAAGTTGTCATTCAATCCTAAGGTTCCCCAGAATATTTTTTTGATATTTTTTGGGGATGAATTGGGAAAAAGGAACATGAAAATGGGGCCGATTATGTATAAGAAACTATTTTGCAAGAATTGCAAGAAACTTAACCAAAAAAATATATATAGAAGAAGTTCCATGAAACCCGATCTAGTGATGCCAGCATATAACAACGATTTCTCTCGCCGATGAACAGGATTTGTTGTTCAATATATTTCGATCTGGTCTAATAATAGATTTCAAAGGTATTAAAAAGCAGTAGGGAAAGGAACTGCTTCAGCCCCCGGGACCATATTCCAAGCACAGGGTAACAAACAAGGAAAGTTACAAAATTTCGTCGAGTACTTTTTTTGTATACAAAACGGGTCGACTGTTTGGGACATCGCAGCAAGCCGTGTTTCGAAACTGACGTGTTTTGCTTTTGCTGCGTCGTTTTCGCGAAAAAATCAAACAGTAATTCGTAATTTAACTTGAACTAACAGTGAAATCATATAATCTCCGCGTGCATTGTGTAAGCCGTAGTAAATACAATCGATTCCCTTTCGAAATGTTTGAGTGTCGGTAGTATTTCCCCGTTTTGTTTTTTTTTTTTGTTTTTGTGCTTCGCCCCCGCACCCGGAAGAAGAGTTACATCAGCTTAGTTTTGGTTATTAGTGGTAATATTGTGACACTCGGGTATAATTTATTAGTTTAGAGTGTTTTTCCGCTTTGTCGCGAGTGAATCGATGATTATTAGCAGATTTGAAGCTCGAAATAGAGTCGCCTCATTGCGGGGATTTGCATTATTGGCAGTGTGTGGAGTGAAAAAAAAAGAAGACGAGTGCAATGTAGAGAACAGTCATTTGCTGGTCAGAAGCAGCAAACGAAAACAACGCGCATGGACGGGTGAAAAGCTTGCACATAATTTTAGGTGCATTCACCACGGGGTGTACAGAATTTTGTTATGCAGGTTGCATATCTAGCGGGCGGTTTCGCAACGTTAATTTTTGCGCATATTTAATCGCGAGTGCAAAAAATTAATTACGAATCAACGTCGACATTTTTTTTTATGAATGAACAAGATAGTGTGATTCAGGAGGCGGACATGGGTGAGATGTATCTGACTATAACTATATAACTATAATCTTATTTCCAAATAATACTAAATACGTGCCTGGTTTGGAAATTCAAAATTTCCAAATCTGGAAGTGTGTTACAGTGCCCTTATCCAAATGATATCGGTAATGTTTACATGCGGGGCTTATTGTATGTGAAAGTAACCTCGGAATGGGCGTGACTCTCCAGACATTCTGAAATGGGTTGCTGGATCTGCAGTAGAGCTATCACTTTTCTAGCTCCCGGATTAAAGCTGCTTCCAATGGTCACTTGAATGATTATTGTAAACAGATTTCTTCCATAATACCATTGCCGGCCGATGGGTGTTAGATTGGACACACACACACACACACACACACACACACACACACACACACACACACACACACACACACACACACACACACACACACACACACACACACACACACACACACACACACACACACACACACACACACACACACACAAATATATAAAGAAGTTGTAGATTGTGTTTTTGTATATAAATATAAATATATATAAAAAAAAAAAAAAAAAAAATTATAAATTTTTATTTAAAATATTAAATTAAAAATTATTTTTTTTTTTTTGTATGTTTTTTTTTTTTTTTTTTTTTTTTTTTTTTTTTTTTAGAGGTGATCAAACTTAACACAGTTTGAACTTAATTTTAGATGAAGCTTACTGCAGTACGAAAAGAAAGTATAAAATTCATTGCGTTAATATGGTTGAAGCCAATCATGACACTTTTATTTTTAGCATATGTTTTGAGCAGATGGTCGTAGACGAACAAACTTAGCATTATTTGATAGCTCTTTTAATGTTTTGATGCTGCCTTTTGATGCTGCCTCACATCTGCACACCTGTCTTAAATTATACAAAACGTTGAGATTTTTTTAATAACTCATCCTAATAAGATGGTACAAGATAATAGGTTCAAAAAGTTGTGTATTGTTTAAAAACTACCATTTTAGTAGAAAAAGTAAGATCCTTTAAGCAATAAAACATTTTTTTTTGAGGGATGTGTTTTGAAGTGTTCGTCGTCAAAGAATGCTCTGTATCTTAGTTTGCGTAAAATATACAATATCCATGTATTATGTGTTACACTTGTTCTCATATCTCGACCATTGACATCCAAAGAGGGTGGACATCAACATTAAATTAAATTAAAAATTAAAATAAAACAAAATTTGATCTTTTCTATAGGTGGGTTAATCATGCCGTTGATATCTTCAAATTATTACACAAGTCATATTACCCAGCTTTACTGAGAAGCTCATTGCTACAAATGCGATATTTATGGAGTTGTTCATTAAGACCTTGGACTTTTGGATTAATGTACTTTTAAGTCACTGTACGTTGCTCACTATTGTAACAGTTCGATTGGAATAAAAGTTCTCATCTCCGCTGATCTCTCATTTATTATTTCTAGTGTCAACCATAATCATCTTGTTTTTAAACTGAACTTTTCTTTAAATTATCAGTGTAAATAGATAAATCTCTGGATTCAATTTTATATCAGTGTTTATTTTGAATGACAGCTGCGAGATAATCTATTTTAGAATATCCTCCATATTCTAAATAACCTAATCAAGAATGTATTTTATTTAGACGTAACGGAGGAAAATTATGATTACCAAATCTATCAGTGAAGTTTGTATTTATACAGCAAAAAATATCGCAATAAGAATCACGAAATTTGGGTTTACGTATGATGTGATGATATTTATTGCACAATGTAAGTAGGGTAGGGAACGGCTTCAGCCCCCAGGACCCTATTCCAATCTCGGGGTAAACGATAACTTACATCGCTCACTCTCTTTTTCAGCATGCTGCTTCATCTAGGTAAGCAATGTTGCAAAAAATGAGCATTGTAGGTTAATGTTTACCCCGTGTTTGGAATCAGGTCCTGAGGGCCTAAGTAACGAACTGTTAACGAATTATAGATATCATGCAATTATACACACTTAGAAAATTTTACAGTATTCGGTAATTTTTTACCGTACTTTCAACAGCTGAACGTTCGGTAATCCGATTTACCGGATTTCGGTGAAATTTTACAGTATTCCGATAAAAAAATTACCGGAACTTGTCAAATTTTACCGAAATCCGTTAAATCGGATTACCGAACGTTCAGCTGTTGAAAGTTCTCTGTAAAAATTGGATTACCCAACGTTCAGCTGTTGAAAGTTCGCTGTAAAATTTTCTAAATGTGTACGTTTGACAACCTTCTCCTCTACATCCTTTTTACTTAAACTGAACGAAAAATCGCAATAAATAAAAAAGAAATACCACAACATGACACCATAATTATTGTCAATGTGTTGGCAAAATTGTGAATCTTAAACCTCATCTTAGTTTTTTTGGTTTTTATTTTTAGGTCCAAATGGAGACGCGGTGTCGGTGACAAGTTCGATAAATTTTTAGTGAGTCTTAATATTATTTTTTCATAGGAAAATATACACGGAAAAAAATCATATACTCAATGCTGTGTACCTTCTTTAGCAATTTTGCACAGAATCCAAAGCAAGCACTCAGTGCTGGGTTAGTGATTTTTTCCGTGTACCTAATTCGCATTCACATTTTAGTCACACGCATTTAACATCTTTTATTTTTTCATACCTTCGAAAATACGCGTTGTGTTTTGACATCAGATCCCAAATAAATTTCTCACGGTTATTTCGCTTAACGACGTTTTCGGGGTATAATCTGAAGCACGTGTAAATAGAAAAGATCTAGCACAAACGAAAGTGCAGTCGGCTTAATAATATGAAAAATATAGTCTGGTTGTATGCTATAGTATTAGTCGCGACCAACAGATGTGCTAGTAATCGTATTTGCATTGAAAAACATGTAGAGTTCTCCTCCAATTTTTTTTTCTAAAGAATTTTTATTTTCCCTGTGAAAAGTATTATAGGCATTTAAGTAGTATGTTTGAAAGGCAAATTATCCACGGAACATATGAAATTGTCAACAGTATGTGCGTCACTTAAGTTTTGAGACTGCGACGTCGGGTTGGCGGTTCGAGCATATCAGGAGCAACATGGAAATAGGCCACGTAAGCTTTTGTAAACAAATCGATGTATGTCCGTTTCTCGGCAACCGAAGGACACGTATATAATTCAAAATCTCACCACGCAGGGGAAAAGTTACCACTTCTTTATGATAGTGTTCGTTTGTGTGAGATTCTTTCAGTATATGAGAAATAGGCTCCCAAAGGCTTGTTTACAAATGCTTGTATGGCCTGCCACATGTTACTCTTGAAATGAATCGTTCATTTGTAAGACTTGTTTTTGGGAAGATGAGATCAAATCATATCGTATATATGAGCGTTTCCAGGCGAAATGATCTGGAAATGAGAAAAATTATTTTCGATATTTTTGAATGAAACTTTGCATACGCGTTTGGCTTAAGAGACTGAGCATTTTCCGCGCTAACATAGATTTTTGTGACTCAGGCGTCAGTTTTTAAACTGTTTAAGAACAAGTTGTGGCCCTATGTGTGAAGATTGTGAAAAAAATGTACACTGAGAAAAAAAGTTAAAAATTAACATGAAAATTTTAATATCTTAAAAAACTTTTTTTTTATTTGAATTGAAAAACTAGGAAAATTTAAATTAACACTTCACTTGATCACTTTTTCTAAAAAAAAATAAAAAACTGAAACACTTTTTTAAACTATCACTAGTAAACACGAGAAAATTCCGTTAAATTCTATTTGACAGATAGACCTATTTTCGTCTGCGACTTACAGACGTCTTCAGTGTCGAGTGCTCGCAGACGAAATAGAACATCTAGAACATCAACTTTCGGTGCATTTCTCAAAATTTTAATATTTGCGAGAATAAACGTATTCTGATTATATAATCTGATTTGCGAAGTATTTAAAAAAAAAATCAGCATCTGATGATGACCTTTGTAAGAGCATCCGTTCTCGAGATATTTGCGATTTAGTTTTATCATACTCAAATAATTTTTGAAAATACGACCTTTTCATAAGTTTTTCTAGATTTTCCAACAACAAGAGTTGGTTTTTCGAAATTTATAATAAATTTTACGCTACTCTCTCTTTGACCGCAAGATGATTGAATGAACGGTTCAAATAAAACAGATTATAAACTATAGAGGATGCATAGCGCTACTGTTCGTCTTGTTCTCACACGCGAACATGGCGGGTGCATAACTGTCAAATATACACAACACAAAAACCAGGAAAAGATATTTTGTCAACGACGTCAGCGCTATGGGTCCTCTACAGTTTATAATCTGTTTTGTTCAAATGTTGGACCAACTTACCGTCTGCCTGAATTTTAGGTGGCATCAAAGGCTTTCAGTAGCTTGAAAAACTCGTCCGTTGGCTGCTGGTTATTGCCGATAGTATACCTAGAAATCTAAAACTACCTGTACTTGGTATATAAATTCGTTCTACTCCTCGGAAAGCATCAATAACAATTTTTTTTTTTTGGGTGTTTAGTAATAGTTTCAAAAGAAATTCAGTAAGGTGAAGTGTTGCAAACCCTTGCAAACCCTAAAACACGGTGCTGGGTAAAGCTCTGTAAATTAAACGAAAACATTATTCAAGGGCTAATATTAATGAACTACCGAAATCTGTTGGATACGTCTTTATCAATCTGTGATTCGTGTCGATGACATTTAAACACGCAGAAACTGAGTATGATATCGATGAGCAACCACTCAACCCCGTTCCGGAGCTTCAACCATCTACATCAAGGTACGCTATGGAAGAAATACCTTCGGCTACATCCATCACATCATCTTCTCAAGAAAGCTTGCAACAGGAGTTTTCCAGAGCGCCTAATATCGAGTTGTTTAACAAAGGTATAACTGGAATCAACGTTTCACCGGTATCATCATCAAAACTGAAGCAGGTTCACTATCCTCGGAGAAAATATTTGAATATTACTGACGGTTTAAAAAATAAACCTTTTCGGATTTGAAAAGGAAGATGACCTGGATTTGTTGAAACGAAAGGCGGCTGACTTTGACGAGATAATATTTATGTTGAAAAAAAATTTGCTGCGCCAGAATGTTCAAGAGAAGACCAAATAAGGATACTATCAGTTTTACCAAAATCTTGGAATAATCAAACGGTAATGGAACAGTTTAACACACACGAATACATGGTTAAGTAGGCTCGTCGCATAGCGGAAGTCAAAGGAGTATTGGCTACCTCCAACAAGAGGATAGGAAGCGGTTTGACGCCGGAAGTAAAAAATGAGATATTTAAGTTTTACGACAGTCACCAGATAAGCAGAGCCATGCCAGGACTAAGGGACTACGTTTCAGTAAGAAAAGATGGTAGAGCTTCAAAGAGATTAGTGAGACCAATATTGGCTTCAGTTCGTTTGCAACTTTAAAGCCAAAGTAATGTAAATTACTTGGCAGCTCAGGTTCTCATAATATTTGTGTCTGTACCATTCACGAGAACATTGCATTGATGCTTCATAGTCTAAAAAAATATGCTTTCCAGAATGATATGAAATTTTACTTCGAAAAACTATTATGCAACACATCGTCAAGCTCGAAATATTGTTATCTCCGTAAATGTGAAAATTGTCCAAGCCGGTTAGCTTTTGAAAAAAACTTTTTCAAAGAACTGGAGAAATTTAATGCATTTGAAATATCTTTCGAACAGTGGATTTCAACAGACCGGTGTAATCTAGAGACCCTCTTAAAGATTGGACTCGGAAAAAATGCGACACTTTGTTTTGGGTGCAACTTTTTATCGCGTGGGTAAAAATAAGTAATGTGAAATTGGGTAATACTAGTTTAGAGTGTTATGTTTATGTGTGCACAATTTTATTGCGGTTTGTCGAGTAGTTTTCAAGATGCATTCGAAACAAGAAGAGCTACGCCAGCAAATCTTGGGCGTGGTGTTCGATAATCCTGGTCAGTCGCACAGATGGATCGGCAAAAGGCTTGGAATCCACCATTCCACCGTGTCCCGCGTTGTGAAGATGTTCCAGGAGACGAAGACCATCGAGCGGCGCGCTGGAAGCGGCCGAAAACCGAAAACGGAATACCCACAGAAGGCGCGGAAGATAAGGTAGTACTTTAAGAATAACCCGAACCTTTCCACCCGAGACGATTCGTCGAAGTGGTTCGTCCAGCAGACCATGAAGCCAGGTTTTGGAATGGCAATAACTCTCACTCGTCTCCAATCATCCGGTACAATGTTTAGTTCAAGAAACTGATTAAACAAGTGCAACATGCGCCTCTTAGCGACGTCTGGGAGGTTCTTAAGCAAGTTGAACTTGATCCTATCAGCCCCTGGGGCCGTATTGCCACACGAAAGGAGTGCGAGAGAGAGTTCTACCATTGAAAAAGGTTGGCTGTTCTCATCTATCGAGTTTGTGGTTTCGCGAGGAATCATCCGTGCCGGCACAGAATCTGGATAAACTTTTCGCGCAAATTTGAGGATCCATTGGTCCGAGTACTCCTCGCTCTCGTTGTTCGTAGTTCGGTTACGCAGTCTTCGCGCCGTGTTCCAAAGAGTACTCATCGACGCTTCGCGCGTTAGCCCGTTCACGAATTGTCGCCAGTAACCGCGCTTCTTGGCCTTGATGAGGCTCTTAAGTTCACGTTCGAGAGCCGTGTATACTTCGAAGTGCTCAGGTGTTCCACGTCTACGGAAAACTTTAAACGCGTCGGACTTTTTACGGTAAACCTCGGTGCATTGCTGATCCCACCATGGAGAAGGAGGTTTCCTGCGAAATGACGCCCCGGGAACTGGTCGAGTTTGAGCTTGAAGCGCGCTGTCTAAGATTCGGTTGGAGAGGAAGTTAATTCCTCCAGCGGTGGAAGCCCTTCTACCGTCGTTACGGCTTCATCTATAGTTATTCTGAACTTTGTCCAATCAATATTTCGAGTTAGATCATACGCGACGTTGATGGATTCCGACGGATCGAACACGGTGCCAACCGAAATTTTAATAGACAAATGATCACTGCCGTGGGGATCTTGAATCACATTCCATGTGCAATCCAACGATAATGAATTCGAACAAAGTGTGAGGTCTAATCTACTGCCAAGTGAGGATGGACCAGCCAAACGTGTTACTTCTTCATTGTTAAGAACTGTCATATTGAAGTTGTCACAGAGGTCATATATCAAGGAAGACCGGTTGTCATCGTACAGTTCTCCCCAGCCTGTACCGTGAGAGTTAAAATCTCCCATGATCAACCGTGGAGTAGGAAGGACCGAACAAATATCTGAAAGTTGTTTTCGGTTAATTGAGGCACTAGGAGGAATATATACAGAAGCAATACAGAGGCTTTTATTTTTTATGACAGCCTGACATGCGACAACTTCAATACCTGGAATTGGAGGAAAATTCACTCTATAGAAGGAGTAGCACTTTTTGATACCCAAAAGTACTCCTCCTCCACGTGAATCCTCACGATCAAGACGAATTATATTGAAATCATGAAACGGAAGATCGATTTCGGGAGAGAGCCATGTTTCACAAATAGCAAATACATCACAACCGGTATTGTGAGCCAAAAATTTGAAAGGTTCCAATTTAGGAACAAAACTTCGACAATTCCACTGCAGAACAGTGATCAAATCCCCGACCTCATTTGGAAAATTATCCATCGAAAGAGATGATAGCTACAAGGAGGGGCCACTTAATTGTCAATTGCTTCAACAAAGTTTTCACTGTGGGAAGCATTGCAAATACAATGCTCTTAAGAGGGTCAGAAATTTCGAGGTACTTGAAGATACCTTCGACAATGTCATCAAATGAGAACAGCCCATTTGAGGAAGGGGCTTCTGTTCTTAAAATCGGGGCATCAGGGGTTTTAGATGTACCCGGAAGAGATGGAAAGTCCTGGGTGTAGTTAGTATTACGAAAACCAGATGGAATTGTTTTTTCCTTTTTCGCATCTTTCCTTGAAATGGGCAAGTTGGTTTCGGGCTTCTGTTCAGAAACTTTCCGTGGGCGGACGCGTCTTCGTTTCCTTGATGCACCTTCCGGAAAATTGAACGATGTTCCCTCTTCAGCCAAATCAAAGTCAGACTCGTCATCTGACAGAGGAGTAAAGGGATTTGTATTGGCATCGGGTGATGGTGAGGCTTTTTTCACCATTTCGGCGAAAGATTGCCTGGAACGCTGTTTTAGCGAGCGTTCTAATTTTTCCCCGCGTTGTTTGGACGGCGGGGACGACGGGGGGGGGGGGGGGGTTCCTTTAAGAAAAGGTTGTGGGGGCGGGGGCGGGCCCCTTTGTTTCCCCGGGGGGGGGGGGCGTGGGTGGGGGGGGGGGGTCCCCCGGGCGGGTGGTGGGGGCGGGAAAAAAACAGGGGGGTGGGTGGGGGGGGGGGGGGGGGGGAGAACGGGGGGGGGGGGTGTTTTTTTTTCCTCGGTGGGCGGGGGGGGGGCCCCCGTCGGGTGGGGGCGGGGGCGCCGCCCGCCCTTCTCTCTGTCCCCGTGTACACTAAATATTCAAGTGTGAAGAACTGAGAGACAGCAATCTCATTAGCTTTTTTTTTTTTTTTTTTTTTTTCTTTTTTTTTTTTTTTTTAACTCTTTATTTATTTCAAATTTTTACATTATTTTACATTCATATATTAACCTAGGTGATCCTGCTAAGTAATAAACATTTCAACCTTATATGCTATCATTTATATCTAATTGAGTTAATATTATTTTTACTTTGTCTATTCAGTATTTTTAACAGGGTTCCTTTTGCCTGCGTGTAAGAATAATTATTGATTTCTTAAAACTAGTTCTTATCTATAGAGAGAATTGATCATTGCAATTGAAGACTGCAATGATTTTTGTCTAAAATTATGAATTATTTTGTTGGACATTTCTTCTAGAGTCTCAACGTTTGAAATTCTATGTAATTCAATAGTACTGAACCAGGGTGGCAGCTTCAAAATCATTTTCAGAACTTTGTTCTGAATCCTTTGAAGTGCTTTTTTCCTAGTAGCACAACAACTAGACCATATTGGCACAGCATAAAGCATGGCCGGTCTAAAGATTTGTTTGAATATTAGAAGTTTGTTCTTCAAACAAAGTTTGGATTTTCTGTTTATAAGAGGATATAAACATTTTATATATTTATTACATTTGGCTTGAATGCCCTCAATGTGATCTTTAAAAGTTAATTTTTGATCAAGTATCAGTCCAAGATATTTTACTTGATTTGACCAAGAAATTGGAACTCCGTTCATAGTGACCATATGACTATTACTTGGTTTCAAAAATGCAGCTCTAGGCTTGTGTGGGAATATTATAAGTTGAGTTTTGGAAGCATTAGGAGAAATCTTCCATTTTTGAAAATAATCTGTAAAAATGTCCAAGCTTTTTTGTAGCCTCCTGGATATAACACGAAGACTTTTTCCTTTAGCGGAAATGCCTGTGTCATCAGCAAAGCAAGATTTTTGACAGCCCTGAGGTAAATCAGGGAGATCTGAAGTGAAAATGTTATAAAGTATTGGCCCAAGAATGCTACCTTGAGGAACACCAGCTCTGACAGGCAATTGATCAGATTTAGAATTCTGATAATTTACTTGCAAAGTTCTATCAGTTAAGTAGTTTTGAACTAATTTCATGATATAAAGCGGAAAATTGAACTTTTTCAGTTTCGCAATCAAACCTTCATGCCAAACACTGTCGAATGCTTTTTCTATGTCTAGAAGAGCAACTCCAGTGGAGCAGCCTTCAGCTTTGTTTGAACGAATTAAATTTGTAACTCTCAAAAGTTGATGCGTAGTTGAATGCCCATGGCGAAATCCAAACTGTTCATCAGCAAAAATTGAGTTTGTATTGATGTGAAGCATCATTCTGTTCAAAATTATTTTTTCAAAAAGCTTACTTATTGAAGAAAGCAAACTGATTGGTCGGTAGCTAGAAGCTTCAGCCGGATTTTTGTCTGGCTTCAAAATAGGTACGACTTTTGCATTTTTCCATTTATCTGGAAAGTATGCCAGATGAAAACATCTGTTAAATAGTTTTACCAAGAAAGACAAGGTACTCTCAGGGAGTTTTTTGATGAGGATATAGAAAATTCCATCATCACCTGGTGCTTTCATATTTTGAAATTTTTTAGTTATAGTTTTTACTTCATCCAAATCAGTTCCCCAAGAATCATCAAAAATATTTTCTTGTGAGAAAATATTCAGATACTCCCTGGAAACTTGATCCTCAATAGGACTTGTAAGACCCAAACTGAAATTATGGGAGCTCTCAAACTGCTTAACAAGTTTTTGAGCTTTTTCCGCATTTGTGAGCAAAATTTTATCACCTTCCTTAAGCGCTGGTATAGGCTTTTGAGGTTTTTTCAATATTTTAGAGAGTTTCCAGAAAGGTTTGGAACTCGGATCTAATTTTGACACATTATTTTCAAAATGTTTGTTCCTCAGGGCAAAGAAGCGTTTTTTAATTTGTTTTTGTAAATCTCGCCATATGACTTTCATAGCGGGATCACGTGTTCTTTGATATTGACGCCTACGTACATTTTTCAGACGAATCAAGAGCTGAAGATCGTCATCAATTATAACTGAATCGAATTTAACCTCGCATTTTGGCATTGAAGCAGCTCTTGCTCTATTTATTGAGAAAGCCAGAGATTCAAGAGCATTATTAATTTCATTTTTTGTTTGCAATGGAACATTAGGATCAAAGTTGTGTTCCATAGATGTTCGATATTGATCCCAATTAGCTCTATGGTAGTTGAAAGTAGAACTGATGGAATTAGAAATGATTTCTTGAGATATTTCAAATGTAACTGGAAGGTGATCAGAACCAAAGTCAGCATGGGTAATCAATTGACTACAAAGTTGACATGAATCAGTTAAGACCAAATCAATAGTTGAGGGATTTCTGGCTGAAGAAAAGCAAGTTGGGCTGTTTGGGTATTGAATAGTGTAGTAGCCTGCGGAACAATGATCAAAAAGTATATTACCATTGGCATTGCTTTGCGAATTATTCCATGAGCGGTGTTTTGCATTGAAATCACCAATAACGAAGAATTTAGACCTATGACGGGTAAGTTTCTGGAGGTCACCCTTGAGCCAGTTCTTTTGCTGACCAGTGCATTGGAAAGGCAAGTAGGCAGCTATAAAAGTAAATTGGCCAAATTTTGTTTCAACTGAAACCCCCAAAGTTTCAAAAACTTTGGTTTCAAATGAAGAAAGAATGTGATGTTTGATACGCCTATGGACAATGATGGCAACGCCACCACCAGCTCCATTAATGCGATCATTTCGATAAACAAAATAATTTGGATCTCTTTTGACCGTATGGGCAGGTTTGAGATAAGTCTCAGTTATAACAGCAATATGCACGTTATGAACTCTTAAAACATTAAATAGCTCATCCTCGTTATCTCTGATGGATCGAGCATTCCAATTCAAAATATTTAATGACTTAAAATCCATTACTGAACTTCAATGTCATGACAATATTATTGGCAAATTTAATACCAGTTTGGATAGCTTCAAACATGGAATTAGTTTTTAGCATATCGGTTATCATGTCGATTAACGATTGCTGTAAAAATTCTAATTTAGGAGCGGATATGTTACCTAAATCAAATTCATCAGAAGTCCCGTGGGAATTTTGGTTTTGGTTTCTACCCGCTGCAACGGCAGCGTAGGTAGGTCCATTTACATGTTGAACATTGTTAACAACACGGTTGGGTAAGAATGTAGGGTTTGAAGATTGAACCCTGTTGGTACCTGCAGGTATCGAAATAGTATTTACTCCTCGTTGAGCGTTTGAGGTTACAGTTGCGGATGGAAAAACCTGTCCGCTGTTTCTACCGACGGTTTGGTAGGAATTAGTTCTTTGCTGATCGTTGTTAACAGCAGCAGAATGGGTAGTAGCTGGTCGGGAACGTATATTGTTTCCTACCTGGCGTTTAGTGCGTGACTGCAAAATTGCTTTGCGAGTCTTGCACTCCCAAAAATTTGATTTATGGTTTTCACCACAATTTGAACATTTGAATTTTTGAGGATCTTCCTTCACAGGACAGTCGTCCTTAGTGTGCGATCTCATTAGCTTGTTTAAGGTTAGACACAACGACCCTTAGTTTATTGGGTCTCACCTTAATTATTTCCGTCACGGCTGAGAAACGCTTCGTCAGATCGTTAGTAATCTGATAAACATTCAAAGGTTTCGTTTTGGGCTGAAAATAGACAACCCATGGACCAGCTGAATCAACTGGGTAGGCTCGTGACCCGGCGACGTTTTGAGACACCTCATTATTTGGCGGCATGGATGAATCCTCTTCCGACAAATCATCCATCTCGCACCCGTGGGAGCTTATGACGCTCAACCGCTGAGGCAATTACAAAACCACACAATACAATACAATTCAATGTAATAAAGGTTTAGCTTAACACAAGCGACAACACAAAATGGAGATACAATCTATTCAGGGGGGAAAGAGAAAAACAAAACACTTATCTTATATGTATTGTTGAGCTGCTACTGCTGCTGCTGCTGCTTCTGCTGCTGCTATCGGGTGACGACCTTGATGATGATGATGATGATAGTCGTCGTGGGGAAGAACGATATTTTTCTCGCTTTCAGTGTCGATGACGGGTCATTGGATGGTCCTTCACAAGGCTCGCCTGTAAAGGCCACTTCCTTCGTTCCGAAGGTCGCACTGTTGCACTATTGAGCTAACTGGTACACTAGCTATAGTGCAGAAAAAAACCACGATCGTGGAGAAAAAAAACCCAAAACGTAATTCGATTACGGAGCTAACAAATGTTGAACTTGCACACTCGAACGTTCGACAAGGAATGACACTAAATTCTGAAACTGACATTTTATTCCTATGCAAACTCTCGTTGAGGCGTGTTTTTTTTTTGCAAATTTCAGCTTGTAATGAGAACATTAGAATTCCTACTAAATAAATTTTGTAACTTTGGTTTCGGTTTGAATAAGTCATTTTCAAATATACAACCATATAGGGGCCATGCATAAACCACGTAGACTTTTTTGAGGGGGGGGGGGGGGTTTGGGTTTGACCAAAGTCTACGCTCCATACAAAATTTAAAAAAAATGTATTGAGAAAAGTCTACGAGGGGGGAGGGTGGTCTACGTGGTCTACGTGGTTTATGAAATGGCCCATACTAAAACCACATACTTTAATACGTGTTGAATACAATAGGCCATAGTTGAGAACAAAAAAAAATGTCCCTTATATTGAGTCTACGGTATTTTTGTGAAATCTTTGTTAATATTTCTATGTGAACAGCTAATTTATAACACATGAATATTCTCTTTATATCTAGGATACATTACTAGGCATATCGATTCAATTTAGACAAATTTAGGTCATTTGAAGATCGTTCAGGTAATCTGTCAGCTTAACAATTCAAATCATGGTGATTAAAAGGTAAAGGAACACTCGCTCAAGTGTATACCTATAAATTGATGAATAAAGTCTTAACTGCTCAGAGTAAATCGATCACCTTATGTCAACATGATTTTGTTGCTGAATTTATGAGATGTTTGATGCATAAGCCGAATGAAGGATCTATGCTGACAATGAATCCCGTATAACAATTTATTGTCTTGTTCTCATTAGGAAGGCTAACAGTGAACGTTTTTGAATCGTAACAAATATGTAATTTTTTTTTTACTGTGAGAAATACGATTTACATTTTCATGTATAGTGCACTTGAAAACGTTTACATTTCTCAAAAGGAAAACCAATACAAGTCCTTAAAAAAAAAAGCTTGAAAACAAACATTCTCAACATTGTTTTTAAGGGAATACAAAACAAATACTGGTGATGACAGACTCAAAAATAAACTATAAGCTAGTAAAATTCTGTAATATAGAGCAATTTAGTGTTTCATGTAATTGCAAGGAGTGCACCGCCTGTAACTTTATTTGATGCTTAGCATTTGTGGATCTTATACATACTTTGACTAAGTGATCAATTTATACGATAACATTCCACCGTTAACCAGCCTTTATTACACTTTTTTTAACCCCACCTATGCGGAAGAAACATATGCTATATAGTAGCATTTTAATTGCTTACTTCAGTTGTCGTTATTTTCTTAATATAGATGAACACGTTTTCGTTATTTCCAAGCTTTAGCAAGGTTCTACAACAAGTTATTATTAATTCGCAGCTTCGGCGCTGCTTTGACAGGCCAACGCACTGGTATCATCGTGAACAGTGGGATGGATGATTTTTCTTCTCCTGGATTGAAAAATTATTTCGGGCTTCCTGGTTCAGAACGCAATTATATTCAACCACAAAAAAGGGCACTATCATCAATGTCACCGACGATTATTGTTGGTAAGTATTTTTATATTCGATCATCTCAATTGCGTTGCATTTTAGGCTAATTGATTCATACACTAGTGCAAAAGACCTATTGAATTTCATTAAATAACCTTATGATAATTAACCTCAAGGAAAAGCTATTTTCATAACAATACATTATGAAATGCTTTAATTGTTGTCACAATTACTACTGATGATGTGCTTGCGGCAACCGTATGTGTTTTGTTGAATAAAATTATGAAATTTTTTTGTTAGTGCTATGGAACTCCTATACTTTGGTTATGCAATTTATTAATATATTTCATATGTTTCGTTATACTTTGTTTTAAAATCTACTAAAATTGTTATAAAATAACTGAAAAATATGTCCAATAAAAGTCAGTTTAGGCCAAAATAAATGTTCAGTATAGAAGGTTATCATGGGAGCACTAATTTGAATCTTCATGAAAAATAATTCGCGTTAAGATGGGCGTTTAAATTTCCACTTGATAATACATCCTATACATATACGAAGCGAATCAACTACTGGAAGCAATTATTTATTTCGACCAATGAGAACAATTATGATATTTTCAATAGACTTTATCTACTTAATGGTTTCCATAGTTGCATAGTGTAATTAAAATACAGTGGGCTCGTGATTTTTCACAAGGCAAATCTTATGAATTTCGATAGGTTTTTTACGCCAGTCTAAAGCTTCAAATAGCAAAATAACAAAGTAGCAGAACTCGTAACGCTGGTAGATCACCTTTACGTGGTGCGTTACGGGGTATCAGATATACCACCGAACCCTAGTCCGAATTAATTCAAACTAGGGAACATATTTGTTTTTTGTAGTCAAAGGAACGTACAGAGGATAGGCAAAATTTTGCCCAAATTCAATTCCTTATAACTTTTTGAAAAATTATTGAATTTGGACAAAACCGGAAGCATTCGACGGCAAATTTAGTCAAAATTCAGGAACATGCATGGTCACGAATACTGGCCACCGGACACCGGAGATGTTTCGGATTTTCAGAGGGCATGTCAAAAAGACATTTTTTCTGCTGCTCGTATTTTTGTGTGGTGTGAAGTTACATAGATGACCCCTATTTTCTAAGAAACTAAAACTCATTGAAAATTGAATGCCAGCGGTTGCACTAAGATCCGTTGAAAAACTTCCGAAATATGGCCATTTCCGTTAAACTGGTCCCGGATACTATGGTCAATCATGTATATCCTTCCAATCATGTATATATCACCAAAACATCAAGATTTTTCATGGAGGTGCTTCAGGGAGCATATTCAGGACAATCAGTTGCCCTGAACACTCTGTAGTAGGTTCCAGGTGCCCCGGGGGAAGTGGCCAATTTGGAAAATGTCCGGAACCATATCAATATGGGTATCAAACTTCAAGATTTTTCGAGGTGATACTTCTAAATGCATTTTAGAACCAGCAGCTGCCATGACCACTCTGTAGTAGGTTCCAGGTGCCCCGGGGGAAGTGGCCAATTTGGAAAATGTCCGGAACCATATCAATATGGGTATCAAACTTCAAGATTTTTCGAGGTGATACTTCTAAATGGCCATCATCAATGGTGCCATGTTCAATTTTCATTAGTGTCCCCTCCGCCTCGTAGCATATTGTCACAAATCCACCCCCCCCCCCCTCTCCCCTAAAATGCTACGTCATTGATGGACGACCTTTAATAAGCTCATAAATAACCTTATGAATTTTATCTAGGTGTGTATGTAATCAGTAATCATCTTAAAAAACCAATACATTGATGAAATTTCATTTTTGTATTTTTGTTGCTTCATTTTGCCTTATGTTTTTCGTTATAGAATTCGCATAATAGTGAGTGCGCTTTCTATTCAGTGGTCATGGTCAGAACTATGGATTGTTTTGTCTGCTTCTTTTGTTCTCATGGGATGGTGTTAGGAGAACTGCAACTGTTAGGAGAACCACCCATCGTCCACACGGTGAAATTCTGGCGGTTGCGGTGTGTCGGGCATGTAGCCAGAATGTCGGACAACAACCCGGTTAAGATGGTGCTCGATAATGATCCGGCCGGTACAAGAAGAAAACGCGCGCAGTGGCCACGGTGGATCGACCAAGTGAAAGACGGCCTGCTGACCCTTCGCAGACTTCGAGGCTGGCGGCGCACGGCCATGGATCGTGTAGAATGGAGACGACTTCTGTATACAGCAAAAGCCGCAGCGGCTTTAGTTTGGTTATCCATTATGAGTTTATTTCGGAATATATATAGCAAAAGCCGCAGCGGCTTTTGTTTGGTTATCCATTATGAGTTTATTTCGGAAATGTGTTTGAATTTTTTTTTCATAAGGACGATGCATTTTATTAATAGCGAGTGGGGCCTCCGTTTGCCGCCAGAACAGCCTGGATTCGACGGGGGATGGATTCATAAAGTTGTTGAACCGTTTCCAGAGGATTTTTTTGCCACTCGTCGATAAGCATTTCTTCCAACTGCTTTAACGATGACGGAGGATGAAAAACGTTTCTCACCCTTGCTTCGAGAGTCAACCATAGCAGCAAAATTATATTGAGGTACGGCGATTGTGCAAGCCATGGCAGGTGATCAAAATCATCAGCATGTGCTTCGAACCACGTATTGATGATCTTCGCTCTGTGAATCGGAGCGTTATCACCCTGAAAGGTTCCATCCCCTCCAGGAAAGAACGATTCCATCATCGGCAGCACCTAACCATCAAATAAAAAATAAGATGTTATATTCAGGATTTGTCATCATATGAACAAATACCTTGTCTTCCAAAATAATTTGATAATCGGCAGCCTTCACTTTTCCCTCAAGTGCCATAATAGGACCAAGTCCATGCCAAGATATGGCACCCCTCACCATTACTGAGCCACCGCCATGCTTGACGGTAGGAAGAAGACATTCTTTATCATAAGCCTCTTCCGGTGAGCGCCATACGTATACTCGTCCAGTTGTTGGAAAAAGTGTGAACGATGATTCATCAGACCACACGACCTGCTGCCATTGATGCGCTGTCCAGTCTTTGTGGGCTTTGCACGATCGCTTTCTTGCGATCGCATTCTTCGGCATTATCAGCGGTTTGGCAATAGCGGCGCGGCCATGCAGGTTCATTTTATGCAGTTCACTACGAACGGTCCAAGTAGAAACTGAATCTTCCATAGAGTCATTCAAAGCAGCAGTTGCTTTTACAGCAGAAATCCAACGGTCTGATTTGACGATCCGCCGCAATGACCGTTGTTGTCGGTCATCCAGCTTCCGTTTTCGTCCTACGCTTTTTCCTGGTGATGTTTTTCCCTCCTTGTATTGGGCCATGATTCTGCAAACTGTTGCGGGAGATACTCGCACCAATTCGCTGGTTTCCGTAATCGATGCACCTACTTCACGTGCACCGACTATGCGGCCACGCTGGAACTCGGATAACACGGACGACATTACGAACCGAACAACAAGAAGACGACTTTTTATACAACAACAAAGCTTCTGTACACCATCCCATGAGAACAAAAGAAGCAGACAAAACAATCCATAGTTCTGACCATGACCATTGAATAGAAAGCGCACTTACACTCATGCGAATTCTATAACGAAAAACATAAGACAAAATGAAGCAACAAAAATACAAAAATGAAATTTCATCAATGTATTGGTTTTTTTAAGATGATTACTGATTACATACACACCTAGATAAAATTCATAAGGTTATTTATGAGCTTATTAAAGGTCGTGATATATACATGATTGGAAGGATATACACGATTGACCATAGTATCCGGGACCAGTTTTACGGAAATGGCCATATTTCGGAAGTTTTTCAACGGATCTTAGTGCAACCACCGGCATACAATTTTCAATGAGTTTTAGTTTCTAGGAAAATAGGGGTCATCGATGTAACTTCACACCACACAAAAATACGAGCAGCAAAAAAAATGTCTTTTTGACATGCCCTCTGAAAATCTAGAACATCTCCGGTGTCCGGTGGCCAGTATTCATGATCATGCATGTTCCTAAATTTTGACTAAATTTGCCGTCGAATGCTTCCGGTTTTGTCCAAATTCAACAATTTTTCAAAAAGTTATAAGGAATTGAATTTGGGCAAAATTTTGCCTATCCTCTGTTATTGATTCTTATTACATTTTATGTCTTGTGAAAAGTGACAATACTCGGATTGACCCACCGAGGATGAGCTTGGAATAAGAAAAACATGATTAGTCTTCATTCATTCTTATTTTCTATTTGATGTTCTATAGTTTGAAGTGGTTAGGACTAGGATTCTGATGCATGGTCAGTATCGGAGTCATTATTTGTTTTGTTCGCAATGAATCTGGTTTTGACTGATAAAGGGGTGCCTTTGAAGAGTGCTGTCACTAACAAAAGGTTTAAACAGCGGAAACTTTAAAAAAAAAACTGGATTCATAGCGAACAAAAGAAACAAAGACAACTGTAAAAAACACCGAATACTTCATCATTTCTCAATAGTGCTGAAGTAAAGGATACGGGATATACTACAATGGATCAAATTACTGGTCGCAGTGGTTTATGTCCCGAACAGAGTAAAAAAAAACATAGTAGTATTTTGGGCATACTGCCCAGTAAACACAAGATTGTATATGATAGCGGATATGAGAACAAACTGGAGGCGATATAGGTATATGGACGCATGTACATATATCCCCGTATATTGAAGAAAAAATCAAAAGAACACTTGAGCAATGAAAATAAAATATATAAATATAAATACAAAATACAAATAAAGGACATTCGATGATCAATTTTAGCCAGTTCCCGTATTGTATACTTTATTTTTTATTTTTTTATTTCAGGAAAAGATGGCAATGTTAAATTAATAGTTGGTGCTGCTGGAGGAACAAAAATAACAACAGCAGTTGCTATGGTAATATTTTTTTATCACTATTTATACTTTCTCACATCAACGTTATCCAGCTCAAATTAATGTGTGAATTTAAAAAAAAATAACTATTTTCGGATGAATGGTAGAAAACGGAACAAGATATTTTAACAAACCAAATTGCATTTTATTCGAGTAATGGGCTGACGCTAGATCCGGCCAAAACACCACGTCTTCATCCTTGTGGTACTTTTTAAAGAAGGCAGCAACTTCTGCGAGGCACTTATTGCACGAAAAATGGGAACATTAAATCGCTTTCTTTTAATGCACACTTTAGATAGAATCTTCAAATGGTTGTTTCTCAAGGAACATTTTAATTGTAGTGGTTTGTTTGGGTATTTCCAAGGGACTGGCGAGCAGTCATGATTTTGATGATAAAATCTATTCTTATCCTTCTTCTTTTATGATGATTTGCTATCCTTTTCCATAATACCAACATTCAATCGGAAGCTAGCGATATTAAATTAGCTTACTGCTCTAGAGCCCCATTGGTCTAAAGTTTTAAAACATCTTGATCATTCAACAGATACCATCGAACTTACTTTTGCTATTTTGAACGGACGCCTGAAAATTGATTGTTTTAGAATGTCAATCCATTCGGTAGTGCACTTTTCACATAATTTAAAAAAGCCTGTTTTTTTGTAGTGTACCAACAGTGGACCATAGCGTACCTTTAAGGGTTTTGAACGTACCTGTCAAATTCCTTATTTTTGGGTGCCCTGCTGAATAGACGGTCGATTTTGCGAAATTCTTCATAAAACGCTATAAAAATTACACCAAAGAAATGTACCAATAGCGTAGCTTCCGAATCTGATGTTTGATTTAAACGTTCCTCAAAAAATTTCATACTTACTTATATAAAACTTTTTTAAATACATTATATGTAAAATCTGACCTCAGATGCAGAGTTCTCAGAAAATTCTAGCCCTAACCTATAAAACATACTACTTAAGTACATTCTACACTACTTTATACTCAAAAATGTATTTTTAATAATACGTTTAAGGGAACACCCTTGGATGGCTACTTCCTGCTAAGCATTTCGTATACCCCTGAATGTAGATAACAGGCAGGCATGCTAAAGATCACTATTAAGCATGTTTTTAATCATAAAGAGACAATCTGTAGAGGTATAGGTTGAACATACGTTATTGGGCAGGCATGGTTGATTTTCTAAGGAGGATTTATTTTTTCTGATTATTTTCATAAATACCTAGCTACGTGATAATTTTGTGTCCTGCTGGGGATTTTATCTTCTCAAACTATTCTTAAAAGGTCCATAAATAATTTGTATGGGTAAAGGTTGAACGTACCTCAAGGTATCTGTGATTTATTTAGAAGACATGGTTAATTTTCAATGATAAACTTATTTTTTTCTGATTATTTTCATAAAACTGTTGAGGAATCAAACGTATCGCAGCAACCAGCTGAAATATTCAAATATATCCTAATCCTTATCCTCATCACAGCAACCTGTAAAGACATGCAGTAAAGATTTTTTCATTCCATTGTTACCTACCATCAAGATCGGTTCACTTTTAATTACGCTCTGCCAATAGGTTATGGGCCTTAGCAACGTGTCGATTTTTTCATCAAAAAAGAAGTTTCTGGAAGTTCTACAAGCGGAGCCAAACCTGCGGTAGGATGGATCTCAAGATTTCTACGAAGCTCAACAATTCGAACTACGAAGCCTGGAAGCTCCGGACCGAAGCGCTGCTGATCCGAGAAGGTTTGTGGACCTACGCGAAGAACAACCCTCCGGCGGCGCCGGTAGCACCGGCAGCTGGAGGTGATGCGGCAGCGGGAGCAGTTGCGGTGGGTGCTTTGGCGGCATGGGACGAAGGCGATGAAAAAGCTCGAGCGACGATTTTGCTGCTACTGGAGGAGAACCAATTTGGGGTAATTCGTGCCACGAAAACGGCGAAGGAATCGTGGGCAGCATTGGCCAAACACCACACGAAGGCCACTCTTTCTACTAGGGTTTCCCTCCTGCAACGGATGTGTGAGACCCGGTACACGGAGGGGGACGACATGGACGAGTACCTCACAACGATGGAGGATCTCTATACGAAGCTCTGCAGCGCAGGAAAGGACCTGGGAGAAGACACCACGGTGGCCTTTGTCCTGCGAGGATTGCCGAAGTCATTTACCACGCTGACTACTGCCCTCGAAACGCAAACGGACGATGCTTTGACGCTGAACCTAATCCGGGAGAAATTGCTGGACGAGGTAAGCGAGGTAAGACCTCGAACCGGCTACAGGTGAAGTAGAGCTGGCTGACGGGCGTATAGTTGCGATCACTGGTTCTGGAACTGGCGTGATCGAATGTGTGGACGGAGCTGGTCACTGGAATGACGGTGGCTGATCGCGGAATACGTGAAGGCTGCGAATGCTGTGTGAAAGGCAAGCAGGCTCGAACTCCCTTCTCCAAGCCACCGGAAAGAAGACCAGCGCATCGTTAGACCTCATCCACTCGGACGTGTATGGACCACTGGAGACGCCCTCGGTGAGTGGATTTCCTTATTTTGTCACTTTTGTGGATGATCACAGTCGCTACTGTACTGTTTTCTTCTTAAAGAAAAAATCTGAGGTTGCAGAATGGATCGTGGAATTCTGCAATTACGTCCACACACAGTTCGGAAAGTATCCCAAGCGCATCAGTTCCGATCGGGGAGGGGAGTACCCGAATTCACCGCCGGATATTCGCCGCAGCAAAATGGAGTGGCGGAGCGACGCAACCGGTACGTCATTATATGTGTCGGTGCATGCTGATGGATGCCGGAATGCCTACAAAATTCTGGGCTTCACGTGCTGTGGAGATCACACCATACGAGTTTTGGTGGGGACGCAAGCCGAACGTTTCTCATCTGAAGGTATTTGGATGCAAAGCATTTGTCCATGTGCCAAAGGAAAAGCGAAGTAAACTCCAGGACAAGTCGAAGGAAATGACGATTGTCGGGTATTCCAGTAACCACAAGGCCTACAAGTTCATCGATTTGGCCACTAACAAGCTGGCCATCAGCCGAGACGTTCGTTTCTTTGAGGAGGAGTTGGTCCAACCCGGTACCGACGCTCCCAAGCTGGAGGGGGAGTATGCGAAGACCTACTGCAGCCATTACCTCCTATGCAAGCGGTGAGCCGTGAAGTCAAAGCCTCACGATAGCGACAGCGAAGCAGACGTTGCCGACAACGACGACGAGGATTTCGATTCCTGTGATGAGTCTCCTGAAGAAGAAACTGTCGTACAAAGATCGGAACGGTCAAACAAAGGGGTGATGCCACAACGATACCATGAAATCGGAAATGTGGCCGTAGCAGCTGAACCAAAAACCTACGATGAAGCGCTGAAGGGACCAGAAAGCGTATTCTGGAAAGCAGCCATGAAGGAGGAGATCCAATCGCTTCAAGAGAACTCAACATGGACCATTGGAGCACTCCCGGAGTGGCGAAAGGCCGTCGGATGCAAGTGGCTTTACAAGCGTAAATTGGACGAAAAAGGACAAGTCACACGTTATAAAGCGAGGCTGGTCGCACAAGGGTTCAGTCAGAAGTTTGGCACTGACTACGACCAGGTGTTCAGGATTGGTAACTTTTCGCACTGTGTTAACCATTGCCACTCGTCGTCATCTTCTAGTCAAACACGTGGACATCAAGACGGCGTTCCTGTACGGGACCCTAACGGAAGATGTTTACATGCGCCAACCGAGAGGGTTCGAGACTGGAGCATCCGGACAGGTATGTCATCTGAAGAAGAGCCTCTACGGACTGAAGCAGTCTGGACGGATCTGGAACCAGACGATTGTCGGATCTTTCAAAAAGCTGGATTTCATCAAATCGACCGCCGACGCATGCCTGTACGTACGTACCACGGGTGGTGTTCATCATGTTGTATGTGGACGACATGCTCATCGTATGCGAAACTGAGGCTGAATACGACGTTATCCTGGGTGCATTATGGAAGCAGTTCAAGACGACATCCCTCGGCGACGTGCGGCAGTACTTGGGCATACAGGTCGAACGAGCAAATGATGGACGTTTCCTGCTCAACCAGCAGTGCTACATCCAGCAACTAGCGTCGTGATTCGGGCTCGAAATGGCAAAACCATCACTGATCCCGATGGACCCCGGCTACCTCCAAGCAAAGGAGGAGGAGGAATGCAAGCTACCAAACAATACTTCGTACTCCAGTTTGGTTGGTGGTTTGCTCTACGTAGCGATCAACACGAGGCCAGATGTAGCAATCAGGTGAGTGCCCCGAGTGCCGCAGACTGGACGGAAGCGAAGCGGACGGTACCTCCTGGCGACGAAGCATCTCCGACTGAATTTGGGAAACAATAATGCAGATTTGAAGGCTTTCGTGTATGCGGATTGGGCATGTGATCATCGGGACCGCAAATCTAATAGCGGTTTCATCATCCCGTTCGGCGGTGGTCCGATCAGTTGGTCAGCGAGGAAGCAAACCTGCGTTGCCTTATCATCGACCGAGGCCGAGTTCATTGCTGCAGTCGAAGCGTGCCAAGAGTTACTTTGGATCCAGAAGCTGATGAAGGATGTGCACGAGCCGGAAAAACCAATCCTGCTCTATGAGGACAACCAAAGTACCATCCGCCAACTGGAAACGGAGCAGCCACAGCGACGATCCAAACATGTGGACACCAAGTTCCAGTTCACCAAGGACCTCGTTCAACAAGGTATGCTGACCGTAATCTACTGTCCATTGGAGCATATGGTTGCGGACATGCTCACTAAACCGTTAAACAAACTGAAGCTCTCGAAGCACTGAACCACGGCTGGCGTGCTACCCGACAAGTTTGAGGAGGAGTGTTGAGGAATCAAACATATCGCAGCCACCAGCTGAAATATTCAAATATATCGTAATCCTAATCCTTATCACAGCAACCTGTAAAGACATGCAATAAAGATTTTTTCATCCCATTGCTACCTACCATCAAGATCGGTTCACTTTTAATTACGCTCTGCTAATAAAAACACCCGACCCGTAACATTTGGCGCCCAACTAACGATTGAATGAATTAAATGAAAGGTTTTTGAATTTGTTGGAGCTAGGTGAAATTACAGAGAATTTTCTTATAGATTTAGTTGCTTATTTTTGCTGAGTAGATAAGTGAGTGAATTGAGTATGTAGTTTGAATTTGGAGTGAAATTTTGGGTTAAAGATACATTTGTACATAATACGTGTGGAATTAAGAATTAAGTTTAAAACAGTGTGTTCGTTCAATCTTTTTCATTAAACTTATACATATATTACCTTAGTTACTAAAATGTTCTCTCTACTTCCGATTAGTTACAATGTAATATGTACTTCCTAGTCCCTAGTGTAACGTGAATTAAATCTTAAATCAAATAGTTTTTTTTATAAAAAGTTTAAACAAAATGAGTTCTAGAGAGTTGGATGTAGTAGGAGCATACATCAACCCTCAAGATTGATTGCCAGACGAAGTCGAGTACCCTCTAAAACTGCGATGTGTGTCCATTTTTGGTAGCATCCAGGAACGTAGGCAGAGATTGCGGCAATTTAGTAAAAAGTCAATTGTCGAGGAATATCAGACAGTCAAAACAAAGATTCTAGATTTGAAACATGTTCTGGAAATATTTCCAGAGCCAAAATTAATTTCCAGGCTTAGGCATTGCAGAGGAAGAATATAACGCGCAAGCACGGTCACTAGGGAACAACTACGGGTTAAAACAGATCTGTTAGGAGAAATGGAAGGTCTTTTGGATCGCTATGGAGTTCCGGAGGATCGGCATAGAAGTTCACACGGTACAGGAGTTCAAGACCAACATGATACGTTGGATAACATAATTGATGATCAACCGTAACCTAATGAATCAAGACAGTTCCATACGCCGCTAACACTCCACAGTACACACGGATCGCCACCGGGGCTAGAAGAAAATCTTTTGGACCTAGCAGCAGGTGGAATCGAAGAGGATCAGAATGGGGATAACAGACTTGGATTGAATACAGGAAATAGAGATCCCATCGATTATCATCTACCTCCGTTACCTAATCCGTTTAGCCCATACCAGCAAACACCACTTTTGAACCGTCGGAATAGAAATCAAAATTGGAATGAAAATGATAAGCACAACTGAACAACGAAAACTGGAGACAAGAAGTGAGTCAGATGATTGAACAGTCTTTAGCAACTCACATGGAGGCGTTGACGAATAACCTAACAACGATGTTGCAAAACCAATTACAACAGGTACTTCCACGAACACCGTTTCCCTCATCTCAATCGGTTATATCACCGATCGATAATAGAAGGGTCAGTCGAGCGAAACTACCCTAACTCAGTTGCGTCGCAAATAGCAAATCTAGATGACTTCAGGCATAATCATCAACGGGAAATACCACAGGAAGACTACAATGATAGACGGGCTAGATGGTTGCGTGTTCCGGTCAACAAGTGGCGTGTCAACGTAAGTGGGGATAGCAGAGGACGAACGGTGACCCAATTCCAGAACTGAGATTCTAGCCAAGAACAACGCCGTATCCGAGCAGGAACTACTTTGTCAGGCAAACTTCTTTTTTAAGGAAGACTCCGAAGCAGAGGAGTGGTATTACACTTTTTGTCACAAATTCTCAACGTAGACTGCATTTAAACATCATTTGCGACTGAGATTCGAACAACCGAACAAAGACAGGGTTATTGAAAGACAAATGTAAGACCGACGTCAGGTACCTGCCGAGACATTCAATGCATTTTGTTGAGCTAGTTTTTCAAGCTCAACAGCTTTCCAAACCTATGCCTGAAAGTAGAAAGTTAGACATTTTAATGGAAAACATGCGCTATGCCTATAAACTGTTTCTGACGATTTATCGCATTGATCGGATTGAAGATCTGGTTTCAGTATGCTACAGTCTGGATAAATCAATGTACAAGCCATTTCCAAATAAGGCCAGACCTTATAATCAGGTGAACAATGTAGAAGGAATTGAA
The DNA here is from genome assembly GCA_024533555.2 of Aedes koreicus. Classification (NCBI taxonomy): domain Eukaryota; kingdom Metazoa; phylum Arthropoda; class Insecta; order Diptera; family Culicidae; genus Aedes; species Aedes koreicus. The sequence goes on from JAHHFK020005250.1 coordinate 307,096, forward strand.
CAGAACGACGAGGACTACGACGACGAAGATCTGGTGGTGAACGCCGTCGCTATGCAGCAAATGCGAGAAGAACCGGAGGACCCTCGAACCAGGGAAACCGACCACCACAAGAAAAGAACAACCAGATGAACACTGGAGAAAGACCAAAAGTACCACAGGATGATGAAAACAACGTCCTTTGTTGGAACTGTAGACATTTCGGACATTTTTGGAGGGACTGTGAAAAACAGAAAACGGTGTTTTATCATTACTGTGGACAAATGAATGTGATTACGGCAAACTGCCCCAACAATCACGTTTTCCCTTCAAATGTTCAAAAAAACAAATTGGAGGAAAGAGCGTAGGGAGGGTTCTTTCAAGCAGTTCTCCAAAACCTCCTCAAGTAACAGAACCGGAAAATGCCCAACCCAACCCAGCCGAACCATATTGCAAGTTCGCTGTGGTACAGCATTTGAAAATAAAACCTAATAAATGCACACATATATCAGTTACCATTTTGGGAACTACAATAAATGCTTTTTTGGACTCAGGAGCGAGTGCGTGCATAATCGGCTCCAGAAAAATAATCGACAAGCATCGTTTACAAGTCCGTCTTAGCAATTTGAAAATCAAACGGCTGACGAAACATCACATAATTGCGAGGGCGTTGTATATATTCTGTATACGTACAAGAACCACACAAATGTCGTCCCAACTCTACTAATTCCTCAGATTTCTCGGGAACTAATCTTAGGAATTGACTTTTGGGAAGCCTTCAACATCACTCCGGCGATTACAGACAAAGGCGATGTTCGTGTCCTAGAGGTGAACAGCATGGAGTCATCGATCAACTTTGTAGAGAGATATTTCGAAAACATCGAGGAAGAAATCGCATTCGTAATTGAGAAAAAAGGACCCGAGATACCAGAATCAGAAACGTCGAATGAAAACGTTACCATGGTGTCAACGGAACACGATCTAACCTCTGAGGAAAAAAGAGAATTAAATGAGATCGTAGAATCGCTGAAGCACACCGGCAAAGGAAAATTAGGTAGAACGAACATGACCAGCCACAAAATCGACCTAGTGGAAGGGGCTAGGCCAAAAAAACCTCCCCAATATAGATGCTCTCCGCATATCCAAAATGAAATCGACAAAGAAATTCAGCGTATGAAAGAGCTAGATGTGATTGAAGAATCAAGCTCAGAGTGGTGCAACCCCCTGTTACCGGTTAAAAAATCATCAGGCGAATGGAGAATTTGCCTGGACTGCAGGCGGGTTAATGATATTACCAAAACCGAAGCATATCCCTTTCCAGCCATGCTGTGAATTTTAGGCAGGCTCGAGAAGTCAAAATACTTCACGGTAATTGACCTTTCGAAAACTTACTGGCAAATCCCACTGGATGAAGCCAGCAGAGATTTTACGTCATTTAGAGCAGGTCGTTCCTCGTACCGGTTTAAGGTAATGCCGTTTGGCCTAAAAGAGGCACCTATAACCCAAACAAAACTTATGAATAAAGTTTTGGGTTTCGATTTAGAACCACGAGTTTATGTCTATCTGGATGACATAATAGTAAAATCCAAAACTCTAATGTAACACTTTTCACTTCTTCGAAAAGTTGCGGAAAGATTAAAAGCAGCAAACCTTTCAATAAGCCTAGAAAAATCTCTGTTCTGCCAACGTCAGATCAGCTACATAGGGTATACTTTGTCGGAGGAAGGATTGGCTATCGACAGCACCAAGATCCAAGCCATTCTAGACTACCCAACTCCAAGAACAACAAAGGAGATTCGAAGGCTTATAGGGATGCTGTGTTTCTATAATTTATAGAAAGGTTCAGTGATCTTACAGCCCCTATAACGGACTTGTTGAAAGGGAAAAAGGCGCAACCCTGGACGAAACAGGCTAATGATAGTTTTTTGAAAATGAAGTCCATATTAATCTCACCTAATGTACTCGCGAATTCAGATTTTCAGCTCCCTTTCATCATCGAGTCGGATGCAACAAATGTTGCCGTAGGTGCGGTGCTCAGATCCAGGACGGGATCCGCCGACCGATTACTTTCTTTTCGAAGAAACTCTCGGTGACCCAGAAGAAGTTCGCTCGCACTGAGAAGGAGTGTCTCGGCGTTCTACTCGCGATCGAAAAATTCCGTCACTTCTTCGAAGGCACAAGGTTCACCGTCATCACGGATGCGCAGAGCCTCACTTGGTTAAGGAAAATAAGCGCTGATGGAGGATCCACGAAGTTAATCCGGTGGACGCTAAAATTACAACAATACGATTTTAAGTTGCAATACCGAAAAGGATCACTCAACATTATGGCTGATGCGCTTTCGCGAGCAGTTAACAGCATAAATGTGAAGGATATAGAATATGACAAACTTACCGAAAAGATTTTACAGGACTCCAGCAAGTACCGAAACTTCAGAGTAATTCGGGGGAAAATTTACAAGCGGGTTCCCTGCTCTGGCTTTGGAGATGAAAGGTTTGAGTGGAAATATTTGGCACCAACTCACGAAAGGATCGCAATCCTCAAAGATGTGCATGATGCGTCTCATTTTGGTTAGGTTCACGACGTTGAGGAAGTTACAGGAACGATACTATTGGCCGGCGATGGACCAAGATGTTCGTAGATATTGTCACGGATGTGACGTTTGTAAGACTTCCAAGTATCCCAAGGTAAACAGTACACCTCCGATGGGCAAACAAAAGCTCGCTTCACTCCCATGGCAGGTCATCTCGCTTGATCTCACAGGACCATTTCCCAGGTCTAAAGATGGAAATACTTTCCTTTGGTCGTGACAGATCTCTTCTCTAAATTCGTCATAATCCAGCCATTCCGGGAAGCAAAAACTCACGCCATTACCTTTTTCTTGAAAAATACGGTGTTTTTATTATTCGGTGTTCCGGAAATTATCATCTCCGACAACGGAGTACAATTTATATCGAAGGAGTTCGAAAGACTCATGCAATTCTATCACGTAACGCACTGAAAAAATGCCAACTATCATCCAACCAACAACACTACCGAGCGCGTAAACCGCGTGATCGTAGCGGCTATCCGAGCACATCTAAAAGATGACCACCGAGAATGGGATAAAAATATTCACCAAGTAGCCATGGCCATATGAACTGCGGTCCATGAAACAACCCAGTTTACACCCTACTTCGTCAATTACGGCCGAAATTACATCAGTAGCGGCAATGAATATTCTCGACTCCGAGAAACCGGAGATGGCCCCAATCATGAGCCGGAAACGGTCAATGAGAACATGATAGAGGTCTTCCAGGTCTACGCCAGACGCTATAACTTTAGATCTAATAAAAGTGCCCCAGAGTTCACAATAGGAGAAACTGTAATGAAAAAGAACTTTTGTTTATTTAGCAAGCCAAAGCAGTTCTCAGCCAAGTCCAGTCCGCAAAAGTCCTAGGGAAAATTGGCACTTCCTGCTACCATCTTGACGATATGAATGGAAATCGTAATGGGATTTTCCATTCATGTGATCTCCAGAAGTAATAACAACTCACTTGATAAGCTATGTCTGTTGCTCTGTGAGGCACAGTTACAAAGGATTTTTCCACAAAACACGAACTTTGTTTGGTAAATTTGGTGCGGTAATGGCAACATCTCTAACAACTTACTATAAACTACGAGCGACCCTACCGACCATTTGAAATGGATACCGAAGAAAAAACACATAGGAAAACACTAAAACTTGATAAACGAACCTTCATGTTGGCAGCTACGTAAGCTGAGAAAAGTCAGTGGAAGTCTGTGGGGACACAGGCGATGATCAGGCTACCATCCAAGAAACAGTTGAGCCCTTTACTCATTTACGCATTCTAGCTAAAAGTGTTGTTTAAAAGCCTGAAATTGTAAATAAATCTTTAGTAGAAAATTGATGCTCTTTTTTAGAACGTTTTCGGAAGTAACAGTCTAAATATTGATTGGGAAACTAGGAGAATTTAAAATTAACACTTCATATCCGTTCATAGTTTCCCAATCACAATAGTTCTACTAATACGCTCAAAAAGTTTTTTTAAAATAGTGTTTTTTAAAAAAGTGAAAGTGAGTCTAAATATTGATGAAAATTGGAATTGTTCCAATTTTTGTTTTCTTTCTCGAAAGAGAATTTGAATTGTACCAAATCTTTTCGGAAGTTATCATCTTTAGTATGAAAATTGATTAATTTTTCTTCGAACGTATTTCGGAAGTAAGAGTGTAAAAATGGGAGAGAATTGCAATTGTTATTTTTTTTTTCGAACTTGTCGGAAGAAACAGGCTAATGGATTAGGTTAGTTTATGAGAAATACGGTGCCAGAAGAAAAAAATGACAAAAAAAAGTTTTGGATGAACACCTGGTGTTTGTTAGAAGTTCGGTAAATACTATGCAAATAAAGTAACAGAAATAAGCTATTATACTTTTACAGTCATATATATAACTATTATTCTATTCACTCAACCTACTTTAATCAAATAGATAAGAGAAAAATTGAGGTTAAAAAAATCAAAACGTTTCATTTCTTTTCGGTTTTAGTAGAGGGTAGTGAAACGGTGTTACAAGTTAAAGAAAATAAACTGAATTAACGTTCCCAGTCTCTGGATCCATACCGGTTAGAATGTCAGAAGAGGGAGACCAAATGATAAATGGTTGGGAGAGTTAAGCCACCGGATAAACTCGTCCGAATGGTGATGGTCCCGAACTTCGACAAGACAGGCTTCGGATCGCTATCGAGTCAAAAAGCGAAGACTCACCAATGAGATCCTTATTAAATTCACGGCGCTGAAGTTAAAAAGGTCGAAGTGCAGTCGACGCTGAAGTTAAAGAGGTTGAAAAGGCAGTTAAGAAACGTTAATGTAGAAGTAGGACGAATTGAATAAAAAAAACCGTTAATTAATTAATAGGTGTGGCAGAAGTGCGCTAAAACTGTGAGGTCCACTTTGAATAGTAAGGCAGTGAATTGAGTCAGAACCGGTGTGTGTTGACAGAAGTTGTATCAGGATAACCCTTCAACAAGGGTGTACCCCTCGGGACGGAAGCTCAGACCGTCCAATCCCGGTCGTCCAGCGGACTCGACCAAGTGTCGGAATCCACGTGTCGGCATATTTGCCCGAACTGAACGACACGTATCCTTCGCCAACCACTTTCACCGGAACGCTACCTGCCGGTAAGTTTACACAGGTTACAGCGAACTGTGACACCAAAGCTTCACCTCACACTCGAAAAAGCTACACCGTTGCGTTACAAGTTTTTCGCACATCGAGCAAGTCGATTCCCAAGACGAACGCTGCGTGGTGGAATCGCGTCGAAGACACGACCCCGTTGTCAAAGAAATCGCACCCCGATCGATGAAACTCCCTCCCACCGGAGCACCGAGGAACCGGTAGCCCACCCGTTGTTGCATATGCCTGACAGGTTAGAATTATTAGAAAACTACCACATTGTACCTACACACCATACTAACCCCTACATGAATTAAAAACACCACATATTGCAAAGCTATATGAATATTTATTCCAAACTATCGGCCCTAGGTCTGTGTTGAGGAGGACTGAAGCGTGAATGGAAGCTAATTGGATTTTTTCGCGAATCGTAGAGTTTGTTCCCTGTAGGCAAGTAGAGGCAAACCAGCATAGGAAACCTCTTTTGCCGATGTGTTGAGTCTTTCCCCTGTTGAGTCAGCTTAGTTTTTCGGAATTCAGGACCGCTTTGCCGCCATTTGAGTTTGGTTTGAACTCGCCCTGAGGTCTCGAAGCCGGGACGGGTCTATTTGAGAACAGCTTTCTTCACGGTAGGCTAATCGTCTACCTGGCGCTTAAATGAGGTTTGTGACTATTTTCTTGGCTAAAACACCCGACCCGTTACAAGTATTTCATTTTAAATTTTGTACCTTAGACCTTCAGAACATCGTGAACCCCCGGTAATCTGAATTACACATCATCCAAGCTAACGGGGTTCACTTTGAATTTTTTGAAGAGTTTAGTTCAATCAGAAATGATTTTGAAGACCTTGTTCTGAAATATAAATGAGGTCTTTCAGTTATTCTTAAAAAAAAGTCAGGTCAACCAGGAAGTAATGGCCTTCTAATGTTCAGAAATTTTAATGAGGTCCTTCAGATATCTTTCGAAGAGGTCAGGTCAACCAGGAATTCTTGTGAAGTCCTTAAAATGTTCAGATATTTAAATGGAGTTCCTCAGATATTGTATGAGGCATTTTTAACGGAATATGTTCGATATGGGTGCCTAGGACACATCGGAAAAGTAAGTAATACCTATGTTCGAAAGAACTGATTTTCGGAAGATATGCTTGTTAGCCAATAAAAACGCCTGTTTATAGAACAAAACAATTAATTTTAGTTATTTTTCTTCTCTTCTCTTTTAACATCTCTCTGGTATGAGCGGGGGGTCACTCGAAGTATTTCACGCTTACCATAAATAATTTTGGCTGATGACGGAATTTTTTTTTGCTGTAGTTTTTTCTGTTTGTAGACGTTTTTTTTCTTGATATTTTTTTTGTATTGGTAGGTGTTTGTTCAAGTTTTATGGTTGTTTTTTCCTCATTCTTTTGAGGTTTTGTTCATATTTTTTTGGTGGTTTTTTCTTGTTATTTTTAACCAATCCTTTTTTCTGTACTCTGTTCTTTTTTGTGATTTCGATTTTTTCTATAGAGTATAAGTATAAGTCATTCTTATTGACAGGGTTGCTGCTTATCATTTTTGATTCGGCAATATTCGTTTGCCGATAACTCTTTTCAGACGCTGAATTTCAGAATATGGTGTATGATGAACTTTTGGGGCTTGAGTAGACCTTCAACTTAGTGTAGCACGATATTACTCAAGTTTTAATCAACGGCGTTCATCAACGGAGCTCATATACGCGTGATATTCGTGGTGTGAACATAACCGCGAAAATTACGCGAATATATGCTCCCACGCAGTTGATTTAATACTTACAGCAATATCCTGTTACACTAAGCTGTAGGTCTACTCAAGTTTAGCATACGCTATATTTTGAAATTCACACAACAAAAGCCAGTGTCGAATAACCGCTTCTTCAAACAAATTTGGATTCAGCTTTCTAGAAGAAGAACGAAAGGGTGAGTTATGTCAGTGACATAAGTGCAAAGTTGACGTAGGACTGCTTGTTGATGTGAAGAAATTGATGTCATCGAATTGATAAATTTCTACTATATTTTATTCAGTCTATAGAAACATGAAACCCTATGATATTGGTGTGTGAGGCTCCGGTTCTTCTTCCGCTATTGGTTCTCCACGAAAATTTCTAGAAACTGCAGTTCGGCTCGAATTGACTGTTAATGATATTTTGTTTGTTAAATCAGCGCCAATATTAGTTTAGGGCGAATTTGTTTTTGTAAACAATGGCTTTCGTACTCATTTGCTCTTGAACAAAAGGTCACAAATACAAATTAAGCACTCTTTAAGGAAGATCAGCTTTATTTCTATCCGCTGATATATTCAATTTGAAGGAATTTTTTCAACTTCCGATAAATTAGTAGGCAAAGTGGACAGCCTGAGTGTTTGGCGGCACGGGATATTACGATAAAAAAGGTATTTACACCGTCTTCAACTTGAGATTGTACAGACTGAAGATTGAACATACACCCAAAAGTTGAAAAAGTGGTAAAAAATGCAATTGCAGTTTTGCAATCATATCTTGAGAAATCCGCATGATTCTGAAAAGGCTTTTTTGCCCATTTTGATCCACAAAGCGATTTATGGTACAAATGAAGCCATACAAGTGTGTGCAAGCGATTGGCAAGCAAAAATAGCTCGAAACAAAATTATCGCTGTAGTATCCTTATTCAATCATCACCAACATATCAATATACAATATGGATGAGTCGATATCACAAAATGCCGCAACGCTATTGGCCACTGTTGTATTGCCGCCGTCAAGTGTTCTATTTTTGTTCTCACTGATCATCGACAAAGCGTTTTATGAAATAAACAATGCCATGCTAGTATGTTAGCGACAGGTTGCCAGAGCTTGGTGGAAAATATGTCCATTTGCTTCATTGCTGTACCCTGAATTCCTTGCCAAAAAACTAACTGCTGGGTTTCTATTCCATTGCTCTTACTTTGTCAAAGTGGCTGAATGGTTGCCATCAAGAACCGCCGCGCTTGACGGTCCAGGGTTGAATCTCGATCTGAGCCGCAACGCTATTGGCCACTGTTGTATTGCCGCCGTCAAGTGTTCTATTTTTGTTCTCACTGATCATCGACAAAGCGTTTTATGAAATAAACAATGCCATGCTAGTATGCTAGCGACAGGTTGCCAGAGCTTGGTGGAAAATATGTCCATTTGCTGCATTGCTGTACCCTGAATTCCTCGCCAAAAAACTAACTGCTGGGTTTCTATTCCATTGCTCTTACTTTGTCAAAGTGGCTGAATGGTTGCCATCAAGAACCGCCGCGCTTGACGGTCCAGGGTTGAATCTCGATCTGAGCCATCTGACTCTCGGACACTCATCTCTTACTCATCAACTAAATATCACTGCGCATAACCTCACACACACGTTCAATTTTTCATTGCGAATTGAACCCACAACTAATGTTAGATTTTTCAACTTACGATCAATAGCAATAATGGAACAAAATCAAGCGAAATTGTATTACAATCTTACTTTCTTAGTTTGGGTGTAGAGCGAATTACGAACAAGTTAACCTACCACCAAGTAGACCAGTTTGGACATTTTCGTTTTGCAAAAAGTTCCACTGGCTGGAGCGGGAATCGAACCCTCAACTTCATGGCAACCGCTTGAACGACGGGCGACGCCGCACAGTGGGACAGTGGGAATATAATAACGAAAAAAAGTGAAAATATCACAATAAATGCAACATAATATATTAAGAAGCTCAGTTATTTTTTGAAAATTTGTTAGGTGCCCTCTTGGACCCCCCCCCCCCCCCCCCTTTAGTTTTTACATCATTTTAGAGCGTATTAGTTGCTGAATAAACTAACGTTAAGTTTACCTGCTAATACCTGCTAACCTGTAATCTACACATCCTCGAAGATAGCTTAAAAAATGTATTAAGACTGACGTCAATCCTTTAAATGAAGAGATATTGATTAGCAGCCTTCTACAAAAGAGTGTATTTTTAAAATACCAAAAACTTTGTAGAACATTAAAAAAATAGAAAAATTCAAATAAAAAAATTATGGTAAAAAAACGAGTTTCAAGGTGGTATAACATTTTTCATTCCTTTTTCACCCTACAATTTCGTCTAGTTAAGAGATAGAAAGTTTTTGTCTTCTACAAAGTTTCATGAAATGACCTAATCTACAATGTTTTCATACATGGTCCTCGATTTGAACCAGAAATAAAAATGTTGGTTATTTTTATCTAGGTGTATACACTCCTTAAATAAAATTTGTTAACACAAAAATAAAGAACTAAAAAAATGAAGAAACATTCTAGAAAACATAAATGGGCTACACCTAATAGTTTCGCCGTAAATACCCATGTCCCACTTTTTTTCATTTCGTCCCACTGTGCGCCGCTAACCACTTGACCACGAAGATGATGTGGGCGATTGATTTGGCCATTTTCTCCGGGACGCGGCAGTTTAAGCAACGCCATGTTGAGCCGGTGCGTGGTAATAAACATTTCGATGAGCTCAAGAGAAATTTCAATCAAACATACTCTTTAGTTGGCAAATTGATTTGGTCGTCCTGAAAAGGACAGATTTTAGTTATTTACGAAGGAATGATTTACTTCAGCGTCGACGTCGGGTTTCTTCCGCTTGCCTCGTCTAGCGGACGTGCCAGCCACATCAGGCGGCGTCGACTCGATCTCCAGCAGCAGGGCGCAAAACTCGGAAAAGCGCATTTTTATCACGAGAGCGGGATACACACGTCTGATCGTGTCGATGATCCAATAACGAATCTTAACCGTTCGCAATGCCAGTCCTGTTTTATATAATGACATATACCATTACATGACAGGAAGGGGGTTCTCAACGAAGGCAATTCGAATCAAATTTTACAAGAGGGGACGGGCCTCAGTTGTTACGCCAGACAGCAGCGTGGAAATGAAATCTTTAGTTTTCATTAGTGCGACAGGGGTTTTGGAGGTTAAATTCGCATCTTTTCAACTTAGGCAACAGAAAAACGGCCCTTGTCAGGGCCCCAGAACCCCATCCGAAGAGAGTTAAGATATAACACACTCTTTTCTGAAACTGCAAAACATTAGAGTTTGTAAATATTGGCCAGAAAAATTATAACTCATATTTTAAAACCACCTGCAACTAATCTAATCTATTATCTGCAGCTAATCCACTATGTACCTATGTACAACAAGAACTACAATGAAGCTAACCTAACCCCTACACTAAATATGTGAAACACATGATTGGTCTGCCGTATTGCAGTTCGGCTCAAATTAACTGTTAATATTTCGTTTATTGAATGTCCAACGTGCTTGCTAGTTTTAACATGGCAAATAGAGATGAATATATGGATACTAATAAAAACTGTTGCTCATTTTCTCCAGAACGCGGCTTTTCAAGCGATGCCATGTTGAGCCGGTGCGTGATAATGAAAATTCGATGAGCTCAAGAAAAAAATTCAATCTAACATACTCTTTAGTTTGCCACTTGAGCTTAATAAAACAGTAGTTGTGTTGTTCTTATGAATAAAAATTCATGAAACAGAACAAAAAGCTTTTAATTGATTACTTGCATTTGGTTGAAAAACTTGTTTTATAAGCACTACTATATTTTTTATTACTCTACAGTACAATCATCGGCGAACAGTTCAAAAAAAGATGGAATAAAAGCATGTAACACCAAAATTGTTATCGTTCTATAACAGCTAGATAAAATTATTGAAAAACGTTTAAAAAATCATTACTAGACGCATTGTTCAGCTAAACTACAATATTACTGGGACATTTATTGCGCTTCCACAGAAGTCAAACAAAAACCTAAAATAGAATTTAATCAACATTAAACGGATGATTTTTAATGAATCAAATGGACTCTTAACAAGCGTGGTATAAGCTTCACCCAACAAAAATTTCAAAGCGATTAATAAACTCCTATGTTGATTAAATGTGTAAATATAGCTTCCCGAGCTGAATAAAACTGTAGTCGTTTTGTTTTTGTTTTTGTTTTTAGGAATAAAAATTATTGAAACAGAACAAAAAGCTTTTAAATGATAACTTGCATTTGGTTAAAAAACATGTTTTATAAGTTGTACTATATTTTTATTACTCTTCAATCATCAAGGAAAACTAAAAAAACATGAAATAAAAGCATGCAACTCCAAAATCGTTAATATATAATAACAGCTTACAATTATTGAAAAGAGCTTCAAATGGTGAGTTGACAACTTCGATGGAGGGTGCGGCCGACCTCTCGTCCTCACAACCCAACTAACATTTTTCATTAGGTAAACGCTTCATTGGCAATACGTATACAGCGTTAAACTGAGTAATGGTTAAGTAGTGGTTGCACATGCGCCCAGCCAACATTTTCACAGGCAAATCTGGCGAATCTACACAGCTTCATGAAAATGCGAAAAGATAGCAAGAAGTGTGTATACTGCTTTTAAAAAGTTAGTATTATCACCAATTTGCAGCTTCTATGCTTGATAATCATTCTCTCAACTTTATCTCAACTTGTATACAGCTGATACTTAGATATTTATTCGTTCATAGCAATTTCTATTTTTAGAACTATTGCCTCCGTTTTATTGCTAGTCTTAACACGTTTATTTAAACGCTTAAACATAGTTACTATACAGTAATCGAAAAAAATATGTATGTCAAACACTGTTTACAATATTCGTGACGATATTACGGCAATGTTGCTTTTTTACCGTTGTAGAGCGCAATTAACATTTAACTATATGAATTATATATTATAAGATTTTTATCTATACATTTATATATCACTTACCAGTGTACCAGATTCGAACTCTGCACCTTCGCCATAAGACCTGTGACTGTATCCTCTGATCCATATCAGTTGTAAGGAATTCCAGTACCCGTGTTTAAAGTGTTCAAACCAGATTTTAGTTCTAATAATGCTGAACAACAATGATTGCTGAAGCTCTTTATCAACTGGTTCATACTGTTTTGAAAATCAATGTTACCAAAATTATTATTATCTAAACATGATCACCATCCAATTTTTGTTGATATCTGCCCAACAAACATCGGTGTCGAATAACCGCTTGTTCAAACAAATTTGGAGAAGTTGTTCAGTTTTTCCTTCTAGAAAGCTTAATAACTTCTCCAAATTTGTTTGAACAAGCGGTTATTCGACATCGATGTTTGTTGGGTGTGCCATTCTCGGACAATTTGTTATTATAATTTTTTAGATACTTTATTACTTCTTCGAGTAATAAAAATTGTACAATCAAAATTATTGAAACAGAACAAAAAGCTTTTAAATGATAACTTGCATTTGGTTAAAAAACATGTTTTATAAGTTGTACTATATTTTTATTACTCTTCAATCATCAAGGAAAACTAAAAAAACATGAAATAAAAGCATGCAACTCCAAAATCGTTAATATATAATAACAGCTTACAATTATTGAAAAGAGCTTCAAATGGTGAGTTGACAACTTCGATGGAGGGTGCGGCCGACCTCTCGTCCTCACAACCCAACTAACATTTTTCATTAGGTAAACGCTTCATTGGCAATACGTATACAGCGTTAAACTGAGTAATGGTTAAGTAGTGGTTGCACATGCGCCCAGCCAACATTTTCACAGGCAAATCTGGCGAATCTACACAGCTTCATGAAAATGCGAAAAGATAGCAAGAAGTGTGTATACTGCTTTTAAAAAGTTAGTATTATCACCAATTTGCAGCTTCTATGCTTGATAATCATTCTCTCAACTTTATCTCAACTTGTATACAGCTGATACTTAGATATTTATTCGTTCATAGCAATTTCTATTTTTAGAACTATTGCCTCCGTTTTATTGCTAGTCTTAACACGTTTATTTAAACGCTTAAACATAGTTACTATACAGTAATCGAAAAAAATATGTATGTCAAACACTGTTTACAATATTCGTGACGATATTACGGCAATGTTGCTTTTTTACCGTTGTAGAGCGCAATTAACATTTAACTATATGAATTATATATTATAAGATTTTTATCTATACATTTATATATCACTTACCAGTGTACCAGATTCGAACTCTGCACCTTCGCCATAAGACCTGTGACTGTATCCTCTGATCCATATCAGTTGTAAGGAATTCCAGTACCCGTGTTTAAAGTGTTCAAACCAGATTTTAGTTCTAATAATGCTGAACAACAATGATTGCTGAAGCTCTTTATCAACTGGTTCATACTGTTTTGAAAATCAATGTTACCAAAATTATTATTATCTAAACATGATCACCATCCAATTTTTGTTGATATCTGCCCAACAAACATCGGTGTCGAATAACCGCTTGTTCAAACAAATTTGGAGAAGTTGTTCAGTTTTTCCTTCTAGAAAGCTTAATAACTTCTCCAAATTTGTTTGAACAAGCGGTTATTCGACATCGATGTTTGTTGGGTGTGCCATTCTCGGACAATTTGTTATTATAATTTTTTAGATACTTTATTACTTCTTCGAGTAATAAAAATTGTACAATCAAAAAAAAATTTTTTTTAAAATTGGGTAAAAAATTTTCTGTGATTAAAAAAAAAAAAGGGGGTGATGAATTTTTTTTTTCCGCCCCGGGGCACCAAAAAAAAAACCCAACCACCCCGGCACATATTCCACAATCTTTTCACTAAATGTGTATAAGAAGTTGTTACCTGCTAGCTAAGGGTTACGTTAATCTTAGGGTCGCTTATCGGCTTGTCTCTCACCCACTGACAAGTTTGGAGGCACTCACCCTGAGCGGGAGCGACTTGAAATGAACTACCCACCCACCGGCTTCACACGTGTACCACAAACGATAATAATACAGCAATGTTTAACACCAGAGATGCTCAAATATTATAAATGCAAGGCAAATGCGAAAGAGGAAGTTGGATGGTTCCTTTTCGAACCCCAAAAGCGCGGACAACCGATGAAGAAGTGGAAATGCTAATTATCAGGGCTATGTTCTCTGAACAAATGGCTACAGAGGCAAGTTTTAATTACAATTTTCCTATATTTATTCATGACGTCATGCAGGGGTACTTGCGTGTCTGGGCGTTTCTGGGCTCTAGCGGATCGCGATCCTGGCGGTGTTGGCCGTAGAAGCGGTGGCTGGTATCACAGGTAGATGGTTATTTCCTGACTGGAAACACATGCAGGTGATGGCTTCGATGGCGGGAAGCACATGCAGGTGATTGCTTCGATGTCGGGAATGGTCTTTACATATGGGGATAACAGCTGATTCGGGCCACCATACGATGACGGTTGGGAACTACTGGTCGGCCTAGTTCTCCGTCTGGCTCGCTGTCTTGCTTGCAAGCGGCGTGCCGGTGAATGGCGGTAAGTCGACGACCGGTGGAAGGCGGTGGTGAACTACGGTGTATTGATGACGGCAATAACAATAGCGGGTACCCAGCGTGGGACCGACTATCTAGCAGCGATGGCGGACTCGTTTTTGCTGGCTTGGGCGCGCTCTTTATCTCGCGATTCTTCCGTCCGTAACTTTCACCCTTCCGGATATTCTTCTGCCGAGTAAAAAGGTACAAAAGAAAAAGGCCCGCTTCGTGGACCTGCCCACAAGATTAGTCCCCTGTGACGTCAAATTGCCCTAGCCTCTGACACACTTAGCCTCTAAGTTTAGTTTAGAAAAATTACCTTTTTCTGATGTTTTTGGCTTACAATGACGGTTTTACTTCACAATTTCAGCCACTTTTAGCGCGTGACCTAAAATAAGTTTTACCGATAGTACATTTCCGTTTTAACCTTATAATTTTTCACAACTAACCTTACTAATTTTAGCTATTGACTGACTAACACAATACTAACAATAGACTTCTAATAACAATTAACCCTATAAACAAAGAAACAATAACTCTAATTATTAACACTTCCGCATTGTAATGTACATTTCTATTAAAACTTTTGTATTACTTAAATCAACGACCTTGCGCGCACTTCCTTCACTTTTGAACATTTCCAGCAAAAAGAGGTTTTTTTCACTACAGAGCAAGACTTTTATAATATCGAACTTTTTTTCGGTGGAGCCGAAGTACTGTCAACATCGTAAACGATCGTTGACAGTTATGCTCGCAACATTGCTGTTTACCCCATTTATGACACTTGACTCCACCTATGAAGGAGTAGTGCATTCTCTAGGCGGGATTACTTTTCCCCCTTGGAGCGTCGTTCACACCGCTCAACGAGCGACCACTCAAACTATGCGTCGGCTGAGAGTGGGACTGGTGCTGACACTCCCCAAGCCACTGAGTGCCACCCACAGACCCATGATTGTGTTAGTGGGTTTGTTTCTTTTTTTTAATTTTTTAAAAGGGCGTATTAAGGGAAGTAGGAAATTCACCTTGTGGCGAAGCCAGCAAGTAAAAATTGGAACCAACGGTTACAAAGTAAATGAATCTTATTTTGAATTTATGTGACATAATACTATCAAAACAATGAAACACAATAAACTTCAACAGAAATTGTTCGTTTGAATCCAACAAGATTTTATTTAATCCTATACACACAAATTTGTATCCGTATATAATTTAACCGTTTTACGGTGAACAAAATCCTCACCAACTGAAACCCTTTGCTTAGATCTGCAAGACAGTTTCAAAGGCAACTTTCTAGGCCTTTGTGTCAATATTGTCCACCTGGAATATCGACAACCGGAGTACTCGAAGGAGTTCCCAACAATGTTCTAGGATCTGATGGTAGATGAATGTCATTGTATTGATTTTTATGTATTGCTAAGAGATCCTTCAATGCGAGGTGGGATATGTTATGCTTCATTGCCTATTCCTGAAAATCATCACGAGAGGTATCATCAGTTTTTCGGTAGTAAGTACCGCTTTTTTTTATATGTCTTCAAAATCCTTCGAAACATTATGAAATCCAAATACTCTGCCTTATAAAATGGACGGTATTCCTTTCATTTCGTTTGACAGCTCAGACGAATGGTTGTAAGGTGGTTGACATAACATGAAATGAATGCGCTTACTTAGCTACACTCAGGAAATTATCCGTACGGTTTTCATACGATCGGAACTGAACCACAAAGCAAGGGTCCAAGACTCATTCCATACGAAATCGTATGAAATGATTCGATGCATTGGTCGAGTAAAACATGTCTTTTATACACTTTCATTTGACATCACTTATCATGCGTGTATAGTTTCGTGGGATTGTGGCTCGTCTCTGGATCTCGAGGTTCATGGTTCGAATCCCACTTGCAACTTTTTTTTTCTGAACTTCTTTCCTTTAGAGAATCGTATTAAATTTGCAACAATATCTTCCGGCAAATTTCCATACGATATTCCTATGAATTCCTCTCGATTCGTTCGGTCAGTGTATGAATTGCAAATCAATATAAATAACTGCAAAGATGCTGCATACTCTGTGCCGCAACTGCTTATACAACATTCTATACAGCTATAATCACTTAGCTATATGGCGGCTAAGGTATTTTTAATATAAAGGCTTTTGAAAAGCTGTAACAAAGCTAACAAATAAAACTGTGTATAAGAAAATAAAATGATAATTCAAAAGCTTAACGGATTAATTTCTTAGCTACATAAACAAGCTGAGTAAACGTAGACAAACATTGTTCGCATAAGAGCTTTCTTTTCAAAGTATGCAACCGAGAGCTAAATGTTGTGTTAAAGCTGTGTTACATTACGCATAAGTACTGTATCGATTTTTTAATTCTGCTTATAGCTTATTCAGCTTCATTTGCTTTTATACAATTATAAAACAGCTTATAAGTTATAAACTTCGGCTTAGGCAACTAAAAATGTTAGTTGGGAAGTTCCTACCTCACGCCTCCACGAATCATATGATCACAAAAGACTGCTAGCTGAAACATGGAGGCGCTGGTTGGGGTGGCCTGGGGATTGTTGTTTATTTGACAAAAGCGAAGGGGGGGGGGGGGGGGGGGGTGGGTTTTTTTTTATTTTTTTTTTTTTTTTTTTTTTTTTTTTTTTTTAAATATCTCGCTTTGGAATCATTTTTGCATTCCAAAACCATGTAAGAGCTGGGAGCAACACGACAGGTATCGAAGGCTCAATTTGTTTTTCAGCATTTCAGCATTACATTTAATTTAAAATTGCACTTCTGAATTGCAACTATAGACTGGCATGTGCTTATAAGCAATGTAAGATTATATTTTAATATTGTGTTTAGTGGCATTATGGTAAGATAAGCCATTTATTTCAGGAATCATCAAACCGGACTCTTCGTTCACTCCAATTGCTATATTTGAAATGTTACTAGAACAGTATTAAGAAAAAATATTACAACATGTCTTATAAAACAATATCTTTTATTGAAATTTTATCTTTGATATTTGGAATAATCTATTCTGTTTTCAGCTTTTCCAGGACAAAAAGGATATTAATACATATCTAATTTTTATTTATTTTTCAGTAACAATCCATTGGTAGTATCATTCAAGTTTGAAATTTGAATAAATTGGCATGTCTGTCTATAATGATATCCTAATATTTTGTGTGCAAAATATACTAAATATTAAATTAAATAACATATAACGGGGAAAGGGTGGGACCATCAGGGCACCCAAGTAAAACGATTTGGATAGGGAGCATGGGACTGCCTCCTCCCTATTGTTAACATTTCGCGGAACGAGGGCGGGCTCTTCGACCCCATCTATTGGGTTTATTCTGTCATTCGAGGGCTCGATTCTAGTGCTGTCTGTGTGAACTTGCTTTTGGAAGGAGATTCTCTTCCCTATATTCGCGGGTTTCGCGTAAGTGTCTCTACTTACGGGTCCGCCCAAACGTTTTTGGCCCTTCATACAGGAGCTTGATGATCACAAACATTAATAGAATCCTGATCAAATCGTTTTTCAGATTATTCCACTGCTATGGAAAGTTACCTTGCTTCAATAGATGGTAGTATTACATCATCATCATCATCATCATCATCATCATCAAGAACAGCTTACAATTATTGAAAAACGTTTGAGCAATCATTACAATTATTGAAAAACATTTGAGCAATCATCACTAGACGTATTGTTCAGCTATGCTACGATATCTGGGATGTTTATTGCGCTCCCGAAGCAGTCAAACTAGAACCTAAAAATGGATTTAAACAACATCAAAAGGATGATTTGTAAAGAAAAGTAATTGACGCTTAAAAACCGTTGCATAAGCTTCAGTCACACGATTTAAATAATAAGATACTCGATGATTACAAACAAACCCTTGTTCACCTTAAGTACAATCACAATTCGTTGAAATGATGACCCAACAACATATGTGTTGACAGTGTTACAAGATAAAAATTAAGACATTTATTCGGCAATTGTGGAACGCTTAGTCAGTCATGTAAAAATATCGTTGTTTAATATGTTATGGAACGTTTATAAAGCAGTTATAAAACTCTATTGACTCATAGTCAATATTTTGTGTATGTGACTGGGACTGTTAACGAACGATTGTAAAACAGTGTCATGCAAATTAGAGACTGAAGATTGAAATATGGCTATTAATTGTGTCAAATGTATAACCAAGGATGGAGAAGATAGAGAATGCCTTCAATCCAAGGATTGCAAGTTCAAGTTTGAGCACGAGCAAAGTCAAATTCGGCTACTGTATTTCAAAAAGTTCTTCAAAAAAAAAAAAAAAAAAAAAAAAAAAAAAAAAAAAAAAAACTTATCTACCTACTTTTTTTTTTTTTTTTTTTATTTTTTTTTTAACTTAACCTTCTTTAGGTATCGAGGTCAATAAGACCCGGAATGGATTTTAAAAATGCTATAACTTTCCAAAATAAGCATCTAGACGTTTGAATTTTCTTGACTTTTCCTAAATCTTAAAGGGGTACGTTTCTGCATTGAATCCAAATTTTTTTGATATTTCTGAAGGGTTGTTAAAAAAAAGTTACGAATAAGGTGTTTCGGGTCATATTGACCCGGATTTCAAACGCACATTGTGGAAACAACATATGAGCATATTTTAAAGTCTTTGCAGTCAAGATGCTCATTAGAGTCCCAATTTTCAGTTTCTGATGAGTACGGTCATTTTTGACCCGGTTGGCCACAGGGAATCTTTGCCGGAAGAGGGCATGTTTTGCCACGATCCGTGAGGCGGCGACAGATACAAATTTTCATCGGAACATGCTTTTCGACGGCTCAAACCTCATGATTTTTCATGAATAGTCTACTTCTAGCCGTGAAATTGACCAATGACTATATTGGCCATTCCGGGACAATCCGGATGCCCCGGAGGAACCCTTTAGGTGTGGACAAATACGGTATTTCGCCGAATCATGCCTTTCATCGGTTCAAACTTCATGATTTTTCATGAATAGTCTACTTCTAGCCTTGAAATGGACCAATTCGCCATTTTGAGACATATTCGCCATTTTGAGACAATCCGGATACTATGAAGGAACCCTTCAGGAGGAGACAAATGCGGATTTCTACCAAAACATGCCTTTCGACGATTCAAACCTTATTATTTTTGTTGAGTAGTCTACTTCTAGCCTAAAAAAAGGCCCAATGACTATATTGACCATTCGGAGACAATCCAGATGCCCCGGAGGAATCGTTTAGGACTGGGATAATATAGACTTTTGCCGAAACATGCCTTTCAACGATTCAAACTTCATGATTTTTGTTGAGTAGCCTACTTCTAGCCTTGAAATGGATCAATGACCGTATGGGCCAATCTGAGACAACCCGGATGTCCTGGAAGAACCATTTAGGAGGGGACAAATATAGATTTTTGCCGAAACATGCCTTTTGACGGCTTCATGATTTTTCATGAGTAGTATCAGCCTCACTATACTACAATAGATCAAATTACTGGTCGCAGTGGTTTATGTCCCGAACAGAGGAAAAAAAATACTTTCGGCCTTGAAATGGACCAATGACCATATTCGCCATTCTGGGACAATCCAGATGGCCCGGGGGATCATTTTATTTCATTCGACGGATCAAACTTCATGACTTTTCGGAAACAATCTATTTCTAGTCATTAAATGGACGAATGCCTGTATTGACCATTCCGGGAATACTCCGAGGGAATCCTTCAGGAGGAAACAAGTACAGATTTTTACCCGAAACATGTCGATGTTACTAATTTTCGACCATGCATGGAGATATTGACAGAGCAGCTATGGTCACTCATTAAATCCAAGAGTCATTGACAAAGGAAACCATGTCAATTTCACATTTACTAACTTGTTAATGTCCAACATGTGCTGTTTTCATTAATCGCTAAATTGGTAAAAAAATTAAACAAATTCAGTTAAATATATCCATGGAGCGGGCAAAGTTAATAAGCTTAGCCCAACTAATAAAAGTGAATAAGCATTCAGTTACTCAAATGTCTGGATAACAACCGGGGTGAACTGCCACCTCGCCCGACCACTCTACGCCACTGCTCATAGATGAGTAAAAATGATAAACTAAGAAATCTATGTCAATTGGATCAGTTTTTCTTTGATTTTGAAAACTCACGAATTCTATTACCGTGCTGTTTACCGAATTTGCCAGATTTCGGTAATTTTGGTAACCAGTTCGGTAATGCAGTTTGTGAGCTTCCAGAACCAGTAAAACGGATCACATAGCTTTGACATAGCTTTCTTTGTTTACTATTTTTACTTATTTATAAGCACGTTGGGACGTTTTAAAATATTTCAATAGAAAAGCAACATAAAATTTACCAGTAATCAGCCCTAGGTGTCACAAGGTTCTCATCTTGGCCCATTACTATTTATTATACTGCTGATTTTTAGCCATCTGATTGAACCCACTGTTGAGTTGGCCCCGCCACTCCACAAATTAAGCCACTACAACGTTTTGAAAAAGGATGGCACCTTCAGCCTCCCCTTACGCTACATTTTTTACGACGATATTTTTGCCAAATTTACCATTCTTCCTCCTGTTTTCTACTTTTTGGATCAGGTTCTTCAGATTAGCATGTACAAGTAACGTTTTCATTGTGGTTCATTTTCCGAGGATCGAAATGATCAAAACAAAAGATGATCTTTCTGATTTTTCTTAGGGTCATAGGATCAATTTAAAAAATCGAAAATCTACAACAAATGTGTCGACTTTGTAAAGATCAACATCAAGATCACCCAATCCTAGTTCGTATGTAAATATAGGCAACCGCATTGGTCTCCTCTCCTGGGGCATCCGGATTGTTCCGGAATGGTCAATATGGTTATTGGTCCTTTTCAAGGCTAGAAGTAGACTATTCATGAAAAATCATGAAGTTTGAGCCATCGCAAGGTATGTTTCGGCGTAAAACCGTTTTTGTCCCGTCCTAAGGGTTTTTCCGAGGTATCCAGGTTGTCTCAGAAATTCCAATATGGTTATTACTCCATTTCAAAGCTAGACTTAGACCACTCAACCAAAATAATGCCTCACCTATCAATAATGTGAGGTTTGAGCCGTCGAAAAGCATGTTCCTATGAAAATTTGTATCCGTCGCCGCCTCACGGATCGTGGCAAAATAAACCCGCTTCTGGCACAGATTCCCTGTGGCCAATCGGGCCAAAAAAGGCAGTACTTACCAGAAACTGAAAATTGGGACCCTAAAAAGCATTTTGACTATAAAGACTTTGAATTTGGTCATATAAATTTTCCACAATGTGAATTTGAAATCCGGGTCAATATGACCCGAAACACCTTATTCGTCACAAAATGTTAACACCCAAGGAAGGTTAAGCAAAACCAAAAATAGGTCACATGAACAGCAATGGCTATAGTATAGTTTTTCGTAACATAATTATGGTCTTTTAAAGTTAATTTCATTAAAGCTAAACATTGTTTTTGTTAAAGAGATAAATTAAAGCTCTACAATGGTTGATACATCATTTTTACAACTGTTTCCTTTGTAAAGTGCTCCAAGGTATTACAATGGTAATACCAATTGTCAAATAATGTTAGATGTATAATAAATAGAACTAAGAATTGTTGAACAAACTTTTTTATTCAAAAGTTTTTAAGCAGCGGATGTTGAAAAGACCAATTTTGAGTAAACAAAGGTTGAAAAGCAGTTTTGATTCAAAATAAAATCACGGTTGATAAGCATTAAGCTCAACAGTGAATTTGAATAAACTCTTTTACAAATAAAAATTGTTGCTTGGGTTTCCCTGTCAGCATACGACCAAGGACCGATCGGGCTTATTAAACAATATTTTCTATGATTATTTGTACCCCAGCCAGCACCGCGGGAAGGTAGAGAAAAAAATTACTAGACAAAGGGTGATGATCACGTTGCACAGTGGTCGAAGATGGCATATTGACGAGCTTAATTGTTTTTTGCTTCAATTTTCGACTCAATTCAAAAACTGTGAACAAAACAATTGTTCAGATACCTTCAGGTACGTTCAACCTTTACCCATACAAATTGTTTATGGACCTTTGAGGAATAGTTTGAGAAGATAAAATCCTCAGCAGGGAACAAAATTATCACGCAGCTACGTATTTATGGAAATAATCAGAAAAAAATAAATTTATCATAGAAAATCAACCATGTCTTCTAAATAAAGTTCAGATACCTTGAAGTATGTTCAACCTTTACCCATACAAATTGTTTATGGACATTTGAGAAATAGTTTGAGAAGATAAAATCCCCAGCAGGATACAAAATTATCACGTAGCTACGTATTTATGAAAATAATCAGAAAAAATAAATCCTCCTTAGAAAATCAACCATGCCTGCCCAATAACGTATGTTCAACCTATACCTGTACAGATTGTCTCTTTATGATTAAAAACTTGCTTAATAGTGATCTTTAGCATGCCTGCCTGTTATCTACATTCAGGGGTATACAAAATGCTTAGCAGGAAGTAGCCATCCAAGGGTGTTCCCTTAAACGTATTATTAAAAATACATTTTTGAGTATAAAGTAGTGTAGAATGTACTTAAGTAGTATGTTTTATAGGTCATTTAGGGCTAGAATTTTCTGAGAACTCTGCATCTGAGGTCAGATTTTACATATAATGTTTTTAAAAAAGTTTTATATAAGTAAGTATGAAATTTTTTGAGGAACGTTTAAATCAAACATCAGATTCGGAAGGTACGCTATTGGTACATTTCTTTGGTGTAATTTTTATAGCGTTTTATGAAGAATTTCGCAAAATCGACCGTCTATTCACCAGCGCACCCAAAAACAAGGAATTTGACAGGTACGTTTAAAATCCTTATAGGTTCGCTATGGTCCACTGTTGGTACACTACAAAAAAACAGGCTTTTTTAAATTATGTAAAAAGTGCCCTGCTGAATGGATTAACATTGTTTGAGACTTTTTAAAACCTACCAATACAACGAAATTGTTTTATGAAATTTACAGTAAATATGTACACAAATAGAGTTCATCCATGAAGTATAAAGGTAAATCCACAGCTTTGAAATGGTATACAATTATTTGATACGAATATTATAGAAAAAGTACATGAAAACATCAAATTTCGGATGATTTGCACTAAACAATATGCATGCATTATATTTGGGGGAGGCAGCTCATCAAATCTTCCGGTCCGCCTCTAAGCATATTGCTATGAGGTACCAGGTGGGTCTCCACCGATTGCCGGTCGATCTATCAATATTGGAAGACGTCTGCATTGAGTTATCTCAAATTATAATAATCTGTCCACTATATCACAAAACATTGCGATTGTTTGAGAAGATTGGAGATAATGAAATCATTGGGTATAGGACCAAGTCTCCCCCGGGTGGTGCTAAATTGATAAGATTGGATATCAGTGGAAGCAAAGTTGCCATAAGTCATGAAATGTATCTAAGGACTCTTATTTTTACCAGCTCCCTCAGTCGTAGTTTTGGATGGGTTGGCGTGGATTGTTCATTATTTTGTATTATTAGACTATTATATAACTGAATGTATTATTCTATTAGGTGCGCAACTAAGTTCTCGCTGTTTTTTTTTTGGTGAAAAAGGAACTTTATTTTGAAAACAAAGGTTACAAACGGGTTATTCAAAGTATTGCCCATCACTAGCTACGACTTTTTCCCATCTTTCTAGTAGAACGTGAATATCATTTCGATAGAACTGTTCGTCTTTTGATGCTATCCAAGAATCAAGCCATTTTGAGATGTCATCATATGAGTGGAATTGCTGACCAGTGAGACCATGTGCCATCGAACGGAACAAGTAATAATCGGACGGTGCAATATCAGGAGAATATGGCGGGTGGGGTAGGACTTCCCATTTGAGCGTTTCCAAGTAGGTTTTCACGGGTTTCGCAACGTGAGGTCGAGCGTTGTCATGCTGAAGAATCACTTTTTCGTGTCTGTGCTCGTATTGTGGCTGTTTTTCGTGCAGTGCTCGGTTCAATCGCATCAATTGAGTTCGATACCGTTCCCCGGTAATGGTTTCGTTTGGTTTCAACAGCTCATAATAAATAACACCAACTTGGTCCCACCAAATACACAGCATAACCTTCGCAGCGTGAATATTCGGCCTAGGCGACGATGTTGAAACATGCCCGGGCAGTCCCCATGAATGTTTCCGTTTTGGGTTACTGTAATGAATCCATTTTTCATCACCCGTCACAATGCGATGTAGAAAACTCTTCCTTTTTTGCCGCTGGAGCAGTTGTTCACAGACGAAAAAACGACGCTCAACATCTCTTGGCTTCAAATCGTAAGGAACCCAAGTTCCTTGCTTTTGAATCATTCCCAACGCATGCAATCGCTTAGAAACGGCTTGGCGGGAAACTCCTAATCCTGAACCAAGCTCTTCTTGCGTTTGACACGGATCCTCATCGAGCAATGCCTCCAATTCAGAGTCTTCGAAGTTTTTTGGCCTTCCTTCACGCGGACAATCATCAACACTGAAATCACTGTTTTTGAAGCGACGAAACCAATCACGACACGTTGTTTCACTCAGAGCAGCATCACCGTAAACTTTTTGGAGCTCTCGATGTGCTTCAGCCGCCGTTTTCTTCGAATGAAAGAAGAAAATCAACACTTCCCGCAAATGACGATTATTTGGCACGAAATCAGACATCTTCAAGTAACCAAAATATATAACACTAAACCAAAATCACTGATTTGGCAAAGCGGTTTGTTTACCATATGTCTGAGCTTGGTTTATGACGCTTGAGGTGTACAACATTCGACCAGCACTTACTACTGGCGCCATCTATTGCTAAACAGCGGGAACTTAGTTGCGCACCTAATAATTGTATAAATTAATGAATAAAAATAAAAATATATAAATATATACAGCGATTCCACGGGAAGAGAATAGAGTTGAAAAAAAAGTTGTCCGATTTTGCTCAAAATCGCTTGGCATGTTTTTCA